>OV815282.1:2410000-3011096 GCA_929108145.2 Limnephilus rhombicus
GATAAAGTAGACAACACAATATGGATGCCTATGAAATACAATGTTGCCTTTCATGCTTCATTAATAAGAGAGAATAGACAAGAGAAGGAATCGGGTTTATAAACCCTACAATAAAATGATGATGGTGGGTGCCAGCTATACAAAAAATGTTGCTAGTTGATAAAAATTCAAAATAATACCCTGTAAATTTGCATTCATAATACATATACATATAGAAGCTGCCAAAAAATGAGACCTTGATGAGGAAATTATGACGATGGCTTTAGGAAAAATGGTATTGTGGGTACATTAATTCTAACAATTATTATAAGCAATAATTATCAGCCTGAAACACTCATCAACATTGAAAAATCTTCCGAGAAAAGATACTTGCCGCCAACGGGACTTGAACCCGTGTCCTTCTGATTGCCGGACACGGGTTCAATTCCCGTTGGCGGCAAGTATCGGAAAATCTTGTCTAAACGTTAGTTTATAAATTAAAAATAATAGAAAAATGAAACAATACAACTTTGTATAAACCACTTATATGATGTGCAAATCCGACCGGTTTCGGAACAAACGTTCCTTCGTCAGGGAAAGCTTATACTAATTTGACAGTTTAGAACAATGTTTTATTGTGGTAGGGGTATATTATTTTATTGTTGTTTATATTGGAAAAACAACTCGTAATTTTGAAATCAGAATCAAAGAACATTTAAGGTGTCGTAATAATAATAATTTTTCTGAGTTCGCTAACCATATCATTGAAAATAACCACAGTTTTGAAAAAAAACACAGGGATAAATATTCTTCATATTAATCATAAAGGAAAACGTTTAGATAACTTAGAAGCTTTGGAAATTAAAAAAATCCCTTAAAAATAATGAATCTATTATCAACAAACAAAAAATATTGTCATATAGCCCAATCATGGATTTGTTCCCCTACCCACCCACTCTACACTAATACCTACCCACCCAATCTACATTATTAACTAACAACGGCTCCACCCCTACCACAATAAAACATTGTTCTAAATTGTCAAATTAGTATAAGCTTTCCCTGACGAAGGAACGTTTGTTCCGAAACCGGTCGGATTTGCACATCATATAAGTGGTTTATACAAAGTTGTATTGTTTCATTTTTCTATAATGGATAACCACAAAGTAATAGCTACATTCAAAAATATAAAAATAATAATTAATATTTGACAAGTTTAAGTATTTCCCCAATAAATGTAGTCATAATTTGTCTCGACGCCACCTAGCGAGGGATTTAACACTAACAATGTCTTCCTCGCAAAAATAAAGTTGGTTGTTTTCAGGTGGGAAAAAATATAATAAGCCGTAATTGTTGAATGAAACACTAGTATATATTGAATTATTTGGCGGGTATTTGATAAGCCCCCATAGCTCAGTGGTCAAGAGCAGCTGACCGGCAATCAGAAGGACACGGGTTCAAGTCCCGTTGGCGGCAAGTATCTTTTCTCGGCAGATTTTTCAATGTTGATGAGTGTTTCAGGCTGATAATTATTGCTTATAATAATTGTTACCCTTTGTGCTATGCATAAAAATCTTGTCTAAACGTTAGTTTATAAATTAAAAATAACATTAATTCTAAATGTTAGGGGGTGAATTTCGAGGTAGAAGAAATTACGTTTTGATTCTGATCGACTCTTTCTAAATATTCTGGATAAATCTTTCGTGTGCGCAGAAGCTGCGTATATATAACCGGAGAATATATATCACATTTAGAGTTAATTTGTGGTACAACTTTTTGATGTAAAGTTTTATTTTCGAGTAAATCGAATGCGAAGTCGGAATTGTTTTGGTGAAGTTGCCAAAAAATCGATCGCTTGGGGTTAATATCAACTGTTTAATGTAGGTACCTATTTTATAATGCGTTGTAGCGTAGACTCGGCTCCAACAGCTTTTAACCCTTTAGTTGCTTTTTAATTTTTAGTAAATTTAATTTTTTTTTAGGGTTTCTATATTATGTAGATTCATCAGTTTTACGCTTGTACTACGAAATTCCGGACACCATGTATAGTCATAAACGCGACTACGTTGCACTAGGTTCTAGAAAAGTAATCTCGCTAAGTGTCCCACTTTCCACAGCTAAGTCCCAGCCTAATGGGTATGGCAAATCGTTTTATGTATCTTAACGATGACAGACTTTACGTAGTGTTTTGTACATGGTAGAACGTGTTGTTCAGATAAATGACCTCGTATTGGTTATTAAGCATTCACGTCAGGCAGATATTTTTTGCTAATCCAGCAAAAAAGGCACCAAATCATGAAAGATTATGGTTTAAAGACATATCATTAGATATAATGAATACTAACAAACCGTGTATAACGTACCTGTCGCGAAACTTGGGCGGACGATTGATTATTCAAGATAATTCAGGCAAATGAACTAAAGGTGTAGCAAATGTTATTATTTCGAGCGTAAATTGAGAGTTATTCAATCTCGCATCGCTTTGTTCTTTACTGAAAGTGGGGAGGGATGCTATGGTTAGATTTTGCACCCCGCCGCTCAGCCGAGCTCGAGAAAGTTAAGTTGCCTCCCGGTCCTACCCGCGCATCTTCAAGGAAAAATCTCTGGCAGGTCTGAAATAGTTCAGCTAACCCAGAGTAAATAATCGTAACCCTTTTATTAAGAGGTTTAACGAGCGGATGACATAACAATGAGTTTTCGTTGGGTTGTTGTTAAAGAACCCATAAAGTTATTGTTAAGTTTTGTACTAAGTAACTTTTATTGAGCTGGGTCGCACTTGCAAATTGATTGTACCTATTCCAAATAAAGACTTTTTTTTTACATGAACTCCACACAGGAAAATAATTTCCCTCCGGGCCTATGTCATCTTTGGGGATGCTGTGTGGAGGGTTATTTAAGGAAAGGAAGGAGAGGAGAGTTGTGGGAAGGAAAAGGGTTTAAGGGGTGGGTAGGAATCTGGGGTTCAGTGTGTCCTGGTCATCCGCCTCCAAGACGTAGACAAACATCACCCTATGAACCCTGCTAAATCACCAAACGTAGCGAACCACTTGGGGTGACCTATGGCAACTAATTGAGTTTACCGTAAAATAATTGTGCATTTTTTTAAATTACCGCCGTTATAGTTGTATCTTTTGTTTGAAGAAAAATATATATTGTTAAAAATTTATATCATAGTGTGTACCTACTATTGTATTGCCCACCTTGCCGATATAAAAAACCGCATAACCTAAGTAAAAATAAAGGCAAATTACAAAATATATTAAAAAATATACTGTAATTACTATTTTTTTGTACGTGTCTCTTGAAAATTTCAAGGTTTATGTTGAAGATATCAAGAGAGATGTTATTTAGCAGCACCTGTGCTGTGCCAACAAGTCTGCTCTGCCACGTTTTGCAATGGCTTTTGGGAAGCAGATCGTGGTGCCGCTCATGAAAGTAGTTGTTTGACAATTTTACTTTTTATTATTAGGACACGGTGAGAGGCAATATTGTTAACAATGCCTTCAAAATGGCGACAACCAATGGAATCTTATTGTTTATTAGCTTTTTGTCATTCATTTTCCTCAAACTAATCTCTCCTGGCAGAGTTTATGGCGCTCGTAGAATAAAGAAATTGTAATTCCTTGGCCACAAAAACAGACAAAAGTTCTTCTCTGTAACACAAATTAATTAAATAATACAATTATTTACTTGAGAGTTGAACCCGCGGTCTTCAGATTAAAGTCGAGAGCCTTATATATCGACCACGGAGGCCATTAAATAAACAAATTATTAATTAAGTTTTTGTATCCAGTATAAACATACATTTAATATAAAAAGAATCGGGGATAGTTAATAAAGTAGGGCGTGACACAAAACTGAACATTTTTCGATGCTTGATTTATTGTCACGACATTTCCATTCAATTTATGTAAATACGAGTTACTTAGACGTGCTAAAGTACGACGGCAATTTTGTATAATTAAGGTATAGGCTACAATGCTATAATATATAGACGTGTGGTAGAAATCTCGAAGTGGTAAGCCAAAGACAAGGGAATTGTATTGTCTTCGTTTTGTAGTTTTAGTACCTACCTAACTGCTACGCGTCGCGTAAGGTCGTGTCCGACCATAAATTGCATTTAAAAAACGCTAAAATATCCTCGTGTGTGATGAGAAAATGTTTCCATTACACGGCAAACACTACCAGTAAAAGCCAAGGAATAACATGTTAACATTTTATTCGTGATTACATAAAATTTATTTAATATTACAAAAAAATACAATTATTTCGATTGTTTCGCGAAGATTTTTAGCGACATTAGGGAAAGTGGTATAGTTAACGTAGCAACAATTAAGTACAAGAAGGACTACCTAGGACAGTAGGTCGTCTCATACAGCATTTCGTATTCACCTTATTGTAAGCGAGTAAGCGTATCTTGGCGTCTCAGTCACACCCATGATGTAAAATATGTAGTATTCGGCGTAAATACGAAAAACTTCGACTATTTTACTCCTATATTTAAGTTCTTCTTACACACAAAATCTTTGAATGTCCTTTATCATACATGAATAACCTTTGAATTAAGAATTTACTCAAAACATACGAGTGTTTCTAACTTGCCACATTCTACTGAGATGTAATGTGTAACGTCATTGGTATGCTAAGTTATGTATTCACTTGTAACCTAAATGCTTTATTATTTTTGTTTTCGAGTTGTTTTTAAGAGGTTTTGACGAGACGTTGTAAACGTACAAAATTTTGTAAATTTGAAGAAATTTATTATTGAAGTTAAACAAGAATCCCATCATCGATAAAATACTTTGGCTAACATTATGAGCTTACTTGCTGGCTTATATTGTCGTTTTTCTTTACTTTTAAAAACATATTGATTTTTATAAAATACCAGTTTTATTTCATGATTAAACCGTCACAAGTTAGTGTTATTAAGTCAGGGTGTCTGAATTTTAGAAGTAACACCGAAACCAAAAATATTGGTAAAAAGTGCATTATCTCGTAGTCGAAAGATCGGAAAGAGGCATTACTTTTTATCTTTTGTTGGTATGCACGGAGCAAATATCTCCCAGCAAGTTCATCCCGACGCTTTATAAAGATCATTTTTCAATCACGAAATTAAGGGTTCTAGGGGACCTTATCATTAATAATTTAATTAACTTTATGAATATTAAAATATATATATATACCTTGAAAAATTCGGTAAAAATTGATTAAAAAATCTTACATTTCTTTCTAGCAAAACAACTAAGTCACGCAACAAATTACGACAACAGTTTTGCCACAAAAAGAACGATCTTTGATGACTTCGCGTACGTTTTTAGAAGCTTGCCCAACAAATTTACATCAATACGGGTTGTTTGGTTCATCTCTATACCTTATACTTATACCATTGGATTTAATCGATATTGTGCTCTGTTTTATATTTCAGGGAACTTATATTAGATGCGAGGCATCGGAATTCGATAGGGAGTTGAATTATGAAAACTCTTAGGCGGTGTTATTTTTAGATTGAAATTAAGTATGAAAGGGCTATTATTGATATATTATTATTATGTATCGATGATCGACATACTGTAAACAAAACAAATCTATAGTGCGGAACAAACAGTATGTTTTATGTCAAAGCTTCGTAATAAACAACTATTTTCAATTAATTTTTCTACGAATCGGTTTAGATTATAAATACCAAAAATATATTATGTTTTAAATAAATTGATGTTTTCCTACAGTTTTACAAGAATAAAACTAAACAAAAATTAAAAATAATTATATAAACTAACTAACTTCCAAACAGCAGAAATAAGACATGGGAATGAGAGATCTAATGCAATCGCCATTCAGCGTGGAGTACGACAAGGCTGTATCCTGTCGTCACTATTGTTTAATCTCTATTCCAACTATGTCTTTAAAAGAGCCCTAAGTAATACTGAGAAGGGTCTGAAGATCAACGGAGTTGTCATTAATAACATAAGATACGCAGATGATACTGTATTACTAGCTGACTGTATCGATGACCTCCAAGACCTATTAAATCTTGTTAATAATGCTGGTGAGCAACTGGGCCTAACAATCAACGTCAATAAAACTAAATGGATGACATTTGGAAGACTAGATCACTCTGAATCAGCGATACAGTTAAATGGTTGCAATGTCGAAAAGGTGGAAATATTTAGATAGTATTCTCACGGAGACTCTTGACCCAGATGTGGAGGTTAGATGCAGAATTGAAGCAGCAAGAACTGCGTTCATTAAAATGAAATCCCTCTTCTGCAATGACAATATCAGCTTAAAACTAAGGCAGAGAATGCTAAAATGTTATGTGTGGTCGGTCTTGCTCTATGGATGTGAAACATGGACCTTGAAAGTAAATACCATGAACAGGTTAGAGGCTTTTGAAATGTGGCTTCACCGGAGAATGCTCAAGGTCTCATGGACCGACATGATCACCAACACAGAAATTCTCAGGCGGGCTAGAGCAGATAGAGAATTATTAATAAAAATCAGGAAAGTTTCATATCTGGGTCATATACTTCGAGGGGAGAAGTATCACTTGCTCCATTTGATATTGAAAGGCAAGATAGAGGGTCGCCGAGGGCCTGGTAGGAGACAAATGTCTTGGCTGCGTAATATACGAGAGTGGACCGCCATTAGAAGTGTGGAGCAGCTATTCCGGGCAGCGCAAGACAGAGAGACATTCTCAAGAGTGATCGCCAACGTCGGGGGGACCTGATACGGCACACAAAGAAGAAGATATAAACTAATAAATAATAAAAATAATAATAAATAATTGTTATTTTTTTAAATTAGATATTTTTGAACGCAAATAACTGCTTAAAAAATACTATACGGTCATTACATCATTACGCTCACAACAGCCTTGTATTCTTCGCGGATCTCCACATTTATCACATGATCATACATTGTTTTATCACACATATGCCTCAGGGATCTCATTTCGACAGCATTCAGTCTACTTTCATCCTTCCTCTGCCAGTACCATGCTTCAATGCCATACACCACGGTAGGTACCAGCACTCGCTTCTTTTGACAGATTTTTGTATTAGCGCCAATGGCGTTCAGTCCTCTATTAATAGAGTTACCTGCATTTACCCTTTATTCAACATCTTAATCAGCCACCCCATCTCTCGTTAACATACTACCCAGATACACAAACTCATGAACGTGCTCCAAGTATTTCTGTTTATATATCATATATTTTATTTATGCTTTATAATTTATTACAATTTTCCATGCATAAGGTAGGTATCATAAAATAAAACGATTCAATTCTAACGCCAATTATAAATATTCATAAAACACTAAAAAAACGCAATAAAAATATTTATACCATTTCTAGGCAAGGCTAACGATATGAAAATGCTCTTTTAACATATCTAACCATCAAGTTCTTTTAATGACGGTAGTAAATCTGGTAATCATCCGTTGTTATAAACCAATCTAGCGAATCCGAGTGTCGAAGATACTCGGAGTATAAGGTACGAAGCAGCGATGCTGTTGAGATATAAATAAGATATTAATAGTTGCCATGTTCTCTATCTAGAATCTAGATTAATGGACCCATAAATCAGGACAGAGACACACACACCATCTAGCGATTTACAAGATATCACGATTGTGATTTTAAGTTTTCATAAGGCAGCTTAAGAGGGAAACCAGAATATGTCATTTTCAAATCAGATTTTAGACGTATTGACTCTTTTCCACAAAAAAATTATAAATGGATTTCGAAAGATTGTTCTTTTATCCAGCATTCGCATATAATAAATTTTGAGAAATTTTTAAAATTTTTAGTATAATAAGGTTATTCCATAGGTCGTTGGCAGATTTGTTATATTTTCAAAAAAGATTTTGTATTATACCACACCCATTTCAAATAATATAATCATGCAGTAAAATAAATCAATACATTATCTAGCAAACGCATGTTTTAGAATTTTAATTTTAGTTTCAATAAAATCATTACAAAAAATGTACGTACATTTGTTTCTTGTCGAAAATTGGTCCATTTGTGTATTTATTTGCGCACTTACAAACTAATATATTTCAGATTTTTTTAACATTCTTATTAAATTTAGACATTATTGAAAAATGATTTATACTTATAATCAAAAAATAACTACAAAAAGTACATTATTTGAATAGTTTTATCATCACGCCTTTCAGCATTTTTGAATGAAGGAATTAAAGCTAATTTGAATGGAAATAAATTCGATATTGAGTTATTATTTAAAAAAGCTGGTACGGAGAATAATTAATCTTTCTCGTTGTAACCGCCCTGCACGATCGTAAGAACAACTTTCGATGAAATGTGGATTTTTGTCCTTTGGCTGGTTAAACGCTCTTAATATCGGAAAAATACTTTATGCACTGAAAATATTACAATAAGGAACTCCAGTGAAAAATATTACAGCTTTAAAAAAATATGTTCATATAGACCAATGAACGCTGATTCTGAATATATAAGTTTTATTTAATAATATTAAACGCAGAGTTTTTAAAAAAATATTAAAAAGTCCATTTTTAATCGGGTCATAGAAACACGCCGTCAAGTTGGTTTTATTGAACACCGTAAAGTCATTGTATGGGAATGTAGGTATGACACAAGCCATCGTACAACGCTTCATCTTATTCGTTTATTTACATACTGTTTATAGAGATTTAGTTGTTGTGTTTATTGTAACATTACTCGTAAATAATTCAGTTTAAAAAATAAAGGTATCTCTTATTAGTTTATAAAATATTCAAAAACTACTGATCAGCTGATTGCCTGATCTTATAGTAACCTTTCGGGAGTGATGACATCACACGATTCACAACACATACGGTGGTTTTCGGGGGATCTTGAAAAATTAAAACAATAATTTTAACTATTAAAACTAACTCTAAAAATAAATAAAAAAATATGCAGTTATTTAAGTTAGAAGGTCATTGTCATTATTCATTAAAATAATTGGACTGGAGTTCCTTATTATTTATTGAAATTTAGAATATTATGTATACACAACAGAAATTATTTTTTCTTCTTCAAACTTCGCAAATACACTTTGTGGTGTCATTATTGATTTATTGAAAACAAATAACTTTGTAAACACCACTATATATTATTAATATCATTGATTCCTGTCGAAGAAAACTTTGGTTTTGAAAGATGTCGATAATATTAATAACATTGTGGTGTTTACAAAGTTATTTGTTATCATTAAAAGAAACTATGTTGTTTAATTAATAAATCCTAGTGAACATACCAATAACGATTAACATGAGTACATATTTAAAGAAAGGGTAGGTATCTGTTAAAACTATAAAGCAGAAAATCTGTGCGCCTTTGAAATATACATTCTGTCAAAATAAAAGATACTTCTTTCAATTGTTTAATTATTTATAATAAGAAAATATTTATAATAAGAAAAAAAAAGTGTATAAAATTTTTGTTCATATGAAGCGGATACTTTGTGATGTGACATTATTAATTTAAAATAAAACAATAACTTTGTAAACACCACTTTTATTATTTTACTCTACTCTAGAGTATTATACTGCCCTGATGAAGCTACGGTTGTAGTTCGCTACCCGGTCGGCATAAAGTATAAAAATAAAAGTGGTGTTTACAAAGTTATTGTTTTATTTTAAATTAAGTGTATAAAATTCCTTAATAAGCATAATATAAAACCACTTCTTCACTCGATATACAGAATTACGAACATAATATCTATTATTATCAACGCCCTATAAGATTCTTCAAAACATCTGTCAAACAAAAGAAATTGCAATTTTTATCATCAAGGCACATGAATGGTCATTTCAAGTACCAGTTTTCAAACGGAAGGCTCAAGAAACCTAGTTTCTGTAAGTCAAAACTTAAAGTCTGTGCTGTTCTTTGTTTACGAGCAGGTATTTGGATACGTTAATGGTTATCGAGCACCTTGTTGTGTTAGAAGTTCATGCCTAATACCTACGCTAACAGTTCATGCATAGCTGCAGCCATCGTGGCACATCGAATCTGGGTCACCAGCTCCATTCTGCACTTTACTCTAAACACTGAGCAATACCAGCTTCTCTGTGTACCACGTCTTCTATCTTCATAGGTAGGTGTGGCTGCACTATCTGCAGGTATTCTGTTATAGTTATCTGTCAGATACACTCTTGCACCACTCTGTGTTCTGATCACAGCAATGTTCTTAGTTTAACTGTTCTTTGATCTGGATTGCTTGGAAGAGTGTCACTTTTGACATTGTATTAAGAGCAAAGTTAACAGAAAACCGTAGAATCCATTTATGTGTTTGGTGTTTTTGAATAAGAAGTTTTTTAAATTTTGGTAATAGAAGGGTAAAATTTAATGAAACTGGTGACAGTATTTTAGAGGCCTTTATCCAGCAGTGCATCGATAACAGAGTAATATTGGATTTTTCTTAAATATTAACATAAGTAGGCATTGGTTTATTAATATTAGTTGACTTCATCACAGTGCTCACACATATGCGTAAAGCACGGTCTTCTCCGACTGAAAAAATGAAAATTTGCTTACACTTTACAATAAACATTGGTAATGGGGGCGTGGCCTTGCACATTTTTGTATGCGTCTGCAGTAAAGCAACGCCCCATTGGCAATGTTTACAGTAATGTATAAGCAAATGTTCACGTTTTCAGGAGACTGCTTAAAATTTAATTAATGAGTTTTTCACAATTCAGAGTTTTAAGATAAAGCGTGTTGAAGTCGGTTAGATAAATTGAATTTTGTTTCAATTTCTGTATCAACGTTTCTGCTTATATAATGGCAAGTTACATCGATAAACATTCTTGTAACGACAAATAATATTTACAAAAAAAAAATGAAACAATAAAACTTTGTATAAACCACTTAAAAAATGTGCAAATCCGACCGGTTTCGGAACAAACGTTCCTTCGTCAGGGAAAGCTTATACTAATTTGACAGTTTAGAACAATGTTTTATTATGGTAATAAAAAAACATTACCATAATAAAACATTATTAGTCAAATTAGTATAAGCTTTCCCTGACGAAGGAACGTTTGTTCTGAAACCGGTCGGATTTGCACATTTTTTAAGTGGTTTATACAAAGTTGTATTGTTTCATTTTTTTATAATGGATAACCACAAAGTAATAGCTACATTCAAAAATATAATAATATTTACTTTTAACTCCATAAAAGAGTAAAGTTTGTGGAGTGGCTTTTACATTATCTTGATAAGTTGTAAAAAGGAGTATGAAAAATAACTTAATAAGGGCCTTCGTCCATGGAGAAACTGAAAAAAAAACAAAACAAAACATGACGAAACTTGACAGATCGTGAGAACTGTCAAGTTTTCGAGTAATCTGCGACAAGTCAAATCAGAAAAATATCGATTTTGTTCAGGAGGTTGATTGCGATTGCATCAATTATACATCATAATAAGTTAAACAAAAAGAAACAGAAGTTTTACAATTTGTGAGTAGCGGTTAGGGATGTGAAAAAATAATCGATTATGAAAAAAATCGATTAAATGTTAATCGATTTTTTTTTGCACTGTCGATTTTTTATTTGCAGCCCTGCTATAGTCATTAGCCCGGAATCCGGAGCGCGAACCTCTATGATGTTTATAAACAAAACATGACAACAGCCATATGTGCGTCCACGATGACATTTCTTTTGTACTTTGAAAGCAGTTTAGTTGAAGTTTCTAATCAAACCTGTCACTAGATGAAGTCAACAGAGTCAACGAACAATTTGTAATTGTTCGTTATTTGTTTTTGGGGTGTTATGCCGTGTTGCGCTACCTCCTTCTTTAGCCAACGTTTGATCTGTCGGATAAGCCCTGATGATGGACACTGCTACGCTGTCCGAAACGTTGGCTAAAGAAGGAGGAAGCGCAACACGGCATAACACCTCAAAAACCAATAACGAAAATACTTTTGGCCGTGAAAATTTTAAAACGTATCTAATTTGTAATTTTTGTTAATTATTTATAAAAAAACACTTCATTTCAGTTGATTATTTTAAAACTTATAATTTCTGTTGAATATTTTTTAATTAATAAAACAGTGTTTAAAAATATTTTACGCGTTTATTTTAATTTGACATATTTGGGGAAAAATCGATTATTATAACAAATTTTCAAAAAAAATCGATTATATAATAATCGATTATTTATGTAAAAGTCACAACCCTGGTAGCAGTATATAGGCCTAAGATTGCACTGATGAAAAGCAACCGCTGATAGAGAGAAAACGAAGAGAAGTAGAAGTAGTTATAGATATAAATTGTTGGAATCCATCTACGAAATAATTTTAAATTATGTTTGTATAATTACCAGTATCCAGGAATCTTCACAAAAGAGTCTTTCTTTCATTGGTCAACAGGACGGTGAGAACTTGTAGCAATGCCCACATGGAAGTGCAATAATATATTAAGTGTACATTCTGTATGCACGTTGCACAAGCTACTCCGCTACTCTGTAGTCTGTATGGAGTGGCCATAAAGTGTTACGGCTGGATGGCGGGATGCAAAGTACAATGGGGGGTAATTTGTTATTCAAATGTTTGGATCGTCTGCGTAGGGTAAGTTCCAGGGACAACTTAAACCTCAGTACGATACAAGAAGTGGAACTGACGATATACCTACGTATAGCTTATTTGACCAATTTAACGTACTGGAATGTATAAAACATAATTCATGCTATACCATCGCAAGTCTAGGAAGGATATAAGATTTCTTTAGATGTAACTTAAAATTCTCATGGTTAACAACAGTATCTGATAATCTGTCGTTTTTGTTTAAATTATACTCTTTAGGTTATTAAGTCTTGATGAGACACTGCAAAGGAATCTGCACTGTTGATTGACACCTTACAGCTGCTCTCTAGAGTAAAGAACATCCCAAGAGGCAATGACATCTCGACCAGATTTCTTATTTAAACTTTACACGCGCAGTAGGGAACCGTATGCAAAACAGAATCGATCTTCCACTGGTCTCAGGAACTACTAAAATATTATAAAACTATTCCGCACAGAAGACCTTGAAATTTCCCCTGGGGCCTAAAACATCTCTGGAGACGCTGTGGGAACATTGATAGATATGTATATATATCTCGATGTGATCATTGATCAAAACCTGAAGTGGAATACCTAGTAACATTTCAGAGCTAGTGAAAAGAATAAGGAAATGTTTACATATATTTGTTAGGTTAAGAAATATTTTAAATGTAAAAATACTGAAAAATGTGTACTATGCCCTTGTTCATTCTTTACTTATCTACGGAATTATAGGTTGGGGAGGATCTTACAAAAACAATCTAAACTACGTAAAAGTTGCGCAAAGAATTATCATTAAAGTAATATTTAAAAAAAATCTACCTTCTCAACAGAATCACTTTTTAAATTGTTTCCGGTACCAAATGTCGATGACATATTCAAGTAAGCTTTCATTATAAAAATGTGTAAAGAAAAAAATAACAAAGAATATCAAGAATTTTACAAACTAATGAGAAATGGAAACCAAATTATTACACTAAATTTAAAACAACTCTAATGCAAAAGCTTTATATTTTCCAAGCCATAACATTTTATAATAACCTCTCTTCTGAATTACGCTGTAGCATCACCAACCAATCAGAACAAATAAATTAAATAAAACAAAAAAAAACCTACAGTAAAAAGTAAATATTTTATACAAAACATATTATAACTTACAACCTAAGTAAGAATCGAGAGCTCCTCTTTTCTGATAAGATATACATGACCAAAAACGACCTTTATTATGATATTTTGTAGAATATATATGTTTCTATGTAACTCATATTTTTTATATTACAAAAAAAATATATAATAAAAAAATGTGTGGGAAGCGACTTTTAAGGAAAGGAAGGCGGAAAAAAATAAAGAATCACAAAAATTGATAGGTCATTCCAAAACTGAGCTTTTGATAATAAAAAGCCGTAGACCAACCCAATCTTATTCTTGTTTTGGTTGAGGACATGCGATTTAAAATTCTCGCGATGCTAAGGGACCATTAATTTATTAGGTAAGACGATTTAGGGGGGGGGGGGGGGGGAGGGGGGTCCACCATGTCTTATTTTTTCTTGCAAGGGTTGGGAGGGAGTCTCGATAGTTCTTACGTAAGATCACAAAAATACGCAAAGTTAAAATTATACTTTGAAAAAGCGCGGGCAACCACGCGAGTGCCGAGGTTCGCTCGGATGCGTATAGGTAAACGATTTCCATTTCCATGGCAACGGAACCGCGCAAACAAACATTAAAACAAACCAAACGTGTATTCATTTTTTCCTTTAGATTCTTACGTAATAAATATTTGACAGGGGGGAGGGGGTCGGCCTATTCTTATTTTTTCTTATAGTAGGGGGGGAGGAGGTCGAAAACTAGCAAAATTCGTCTTACGTAATAAATGAATGGCCTCTAAAGGGATCAAAAAGGCAATTCTATCGAATCCCTTTCATTTTAATACCGGAAGATCTCACTACCTTGACTTTTTACTTCCGATTTTGATTACTTCAAGCTCCCTGCATTAAAGCTGGTCAATGACAGTGAGGAATCCTTATCTGATTTGGTCTGGAACCAGTTCACTCAGAGCTTAGAAAAAGCTCTCCACGAAAACAGAGTAGATATATTAAAACTTTAACATTTTGAAATCGATTTCACCATTAATGTTTTAACATGAGTCTAGACAAAATTGCGAAAGCTAAGAGGTAATTAGAAGTGATGAAACAGAGAAGAACATCGGTCTATTAATAGATGCGCGATGGTTGGTTGCAATTGGCTGCTCGCATCTCTGAGAGACTAGGTCCAACACGACGGTCGTGCTTCGTCTGGCAGGTTCAATGCTTCTGTAACAGATATCTAGAGCTTGCCTTGGTACTGGGTACATAAAAAGCAAGCTTCTGTGGCTCTTTAGTGAAATATACATAGTTAAAGTTTTAAAGTTGTGCGCCAAAGCCAAAACCTCAGATTTGTAGTCAGATATAATTAGTTAGGTGTAATTACTACAACTATAGGTAACTCTGAAAACAGCTTGGTTGTGAAATTGAATTATAAGATGGTAATCAATCTGATAAATCGGTTTTTGTACATATATACTGATAAGTATGGTTAAATCGTAGATTAATGTGTTAGGAACCGAAATACTTATATTTTGGTAATAAGAAAAAGGCTTATCATGTTGTAGGTATTTATTTACAAAAATGGAATGACTTAATTTGTTGTTACATACAAAATGCAGCGAATTTCACAAATTTTAGAGCTAGGTACAACCGGTTAAGTTTAGTTTCCTAACTGAAACATGGAAAAAACTTGTGGTAACTAGAGGTACCGAATTATATAATTAAACGATATTAATTGTTGGAGATAGGTACGCACTACGCGCAAAACACACTTTCAAAATACTTGCAGCATTCATAGACGAGGAAATAGAGTTTAGTGTTTAACTCAAAAACGACGATTTCAGAGTTACTTAGTTGTGTAATAATTATCCCACGATATAATAAGAGCGTTGCCCGGGTTTATGAATGGTTCGGAGCAAAGATATTCAAATACAAAAGTTTGGAGTAAAGTATTGAAGTTGTGAATGAGTAGGTACCTGAAAACTTTTTTTTTTTACATGAGCTCCACACAATAAAAAAAAATAATTTCCCTCAGGGCCTATGTCATCTTTGAGAATGCTGTGTAGAGGGTTTTTTTAATGAAAGGAAGGAGAGGAGAGTTCTGGGAAGGAAAAGGGTTTAAGGGATGGGTAGGAATCTGGGGTTCAGTATGTGTCCTGGTCATCCGCCTCCAAGACCTAGACAAACCTCACTCCATAAAACCGGGCACCCCTGCTAAATCACCAAACGTAGCGAACCACTTGGGGTGACCTATGGCAGAGGTGTTGGTTATCCAATAAAGGTTCGCGGGGCTGCGGTGCCCATTCCCGCCTCCCAAACTGGTGAAGTTTTCAAATGGCGAAATTAATTCTATTGTTAAGTATATATTTTTTAAAGTGTTTGCTTCACTTGATCATGCCAATTCTCAGGGGTCCCCGACTGTTGAAGTGAAACTTCTGTATCACGGCTGTGATTTGAATTTCGGTTGAAACGGAAATGACGATTAGTGCACGACGCATCAACTGCGCTCATCGGCCGCTTTGATAATGATGTCACTTTTAAAGGCTCCTATTGGTTGAGATATGAAACGGAAATTACGCGAGGTCTGCGCTCATTGGCCGCTGCTTTGATTATGACGTCACTTTTCAAGTATTGGTTGAGATTGTTTTGGTTAAGTTTCGCTTCTACCGCGCGAATTTTTTTCTACCATTCATTTCACGTAGTCTTACGAATATACCTACCACATTTTTACTGCAAAACTACATTATATCGACTTATCGTTATTTATTTTTGGGTTGTTATGCCGTATTATTACCTCCTTCTTTAGCCAACGTTACGGACAGCGTTACAGTGTTCATCATCATGATCGCGTACCTACATCATCGTGGTGATTTCAGATTTGTTGTACGCATGCCAGCGAAGGTTTCTATATATAATGGTGAGCTCTGGCGTTATGAAATTATTTCCTACACCATTCATCCGATTGCGATGAAACTTTGGTGAGTTGTTGTGCGTTGAGGTCTACCACAAAACCTACCTGTTCACAAAACTACCAATGCAGCTGATTTATATTCTTGAACATTTTTACGTTTATTTTGGCGTCAGCAATTTTTGGTACACACTGTTTTCTGCAGATGGTACGCGGTGCCGTAACCGAGGAAACCTTTTTCAGGCATCGTCCAAGGAAAAAAATAACGTATATATCTGTGGGACCTTGGCTAGCCGCCGTATTTGTACCCCGGCATCTCGCGTCTCGCCCAGCGCAATGGGTAGCCCGCGGGACGGACAGGGACGCAGAGAGGACGTCGACCTATCCGGGCCACAGCATGAACCCCACACTACTGTGAAGTGGTAGAAAAAAGATAAATAGAGAACTACACTTCGCACTCCCGCGAATGTGCTGTCATACTCATAAGTTACAAAATCGAATGTCAAAACATCTTATGAGTAAAATAATCAAAGTGTGCAATTCACACGCGGTAGAAGTGAAACCTTCAGAAAATAAAGGAGACAAGTGTGGGGAGGCTACGAGGAGACCAATTATACTATCTCATTCTCTCGCAGGCTAAATCCTATAGATGTACGTGTTTGTCTCTTTTTAGGGTCGCTCGCTTCCGTTTCATCCGAGTTTCAAATCAAAACGGTGCTAAAGGTGCGCTTCAAAAATAATATGGTTATTTAAGAAAACAGAACAGTGACAAAACAAAACAATGACAAATCAGGACAGCGACGAAACAGAACAGTGTCAAAACGGAACACATAATCTTTCTTAATAATATAAAACAAAGTCGGGTTAGCTTCACCATTACAACTCGAGAACGGCTGGACCGATTTATATGATCTTTGATTTGTTAGATCTGTCTCCGCCCGAATAGCAGAATAGCTATTAAAACAACGGAAACATTCACGAAAAAAAATTATGAAGAAAATTCTTTTCCTTATACATTTTGTATGGAACGAATTCTCATCTTTTGAAAGCGCTGCAGCAATATTGTGATAAGTACCAATATTGAATGGTGAGTGAATTCCAAAAATTCAAAAACATCAAATGTTTTGCTTTTGTTCTTAAACATAAAATGCTACCCCTCTTTCTTACACACTAAATGTCAACAGTTGAAAATGTATGTCTGCACCCTTCCTAAGGAAAAATGCAATAATTATAATAAATCTCCCTCGCGAGTATAAATAAAATGAAATGCAATTCCCGTAAGTAAATTGAAAAGTAAGAAAATCACAAAGAACATAAATCCGTACACAACGCCATCTCTAATACTGACAAAAACAAAACACGGACAGTTGGACGTCGATAATTTCTTCATTGTATCATTTTTAACTTAATAAAAAACAGAATTTAATGCAGCTAATAAGTTAACACAACAGCTATTGATTATATAATAAAAGGAACAGACGACAAAACATAATATAGGTGTTTGTCCAAAAATTACTAAATGTCATACTAATGCACTTTTTTTCAATGTGAATTTTTAAAATGTTTCAACATGTACCCAAAGAATTTTAACCAGCTATTCCTGAGCTTATTTGGAGTAAGAAAGAAGATGCATTTGCCCACCTACTGCGTGCCAGGCCGGATGGGCAGAGACTAGTTTAGGGAGACCTTTTGATCTGTCCGGCTAGACTCACTCGACCTATCGCTTTGCAGCGCAGTAGGAGGGATGGATTCATAATTCCGTCACTCCTAGTCAGATTGACTCCAGATTCATCCCCAGAACTTTCTCTCCTTCCTTGCCTAAAAAGATCCTCCACACACATCCCCAAAGATGACACAGGCCTTAAGGATTTTTTTTCTCAAGTGTGTTCATAATGTAAAAAAAATGTGTTATTTTGCCAGCCGATGATATTGATTTTCTATTAAAAACCAAAAATATATTTTTCAATCACACGTCGCCACTGATCACACTCCTACATGTCGTGACGGGATCACGTGATACGTGCTGCTGGAACGAGACGGAGTGCTTATCACGTGACTATACCCGACTACTATGTTGCAACATCGGAATCGCTGGTTAAAATCCCTCAAGTAAGTGCTGTCACTTTGTATTAAAGTAAAACAGCCTCCCCACTCTTTCTGAAGGTTTCACTTCTACTGCATGTGAACTGCACACTTGTAATTATTTTTGACTTACGGCAGTATAGTTGCGGTTGTGCGACTCAAGGAGTTCAATGACATATAATTTAGGTGTGATTTATTATTTTTATGAAGTATGTTTACAGCACTTTTTTGTGATGGTCGTGCAGCAAGCAGCACGATTGTGTTCTAAATACGGCATATTAATCTCTATGTGTGTATATATATAGTATATAGGTACGTTTTTTACCTGCTTATTAGGTATCTACCTACATAATGATATTATATTAGATTTTTTTGGAACACGTTATGGCATATATTCGTGAATTACGATTACGGGGAAAAGTTGCGCGGCCCGTTTCGGCCCATTTCATACAAGAGTTAATTTTTGATTTGAGGCCAAAATACCCAACCGAACTGATTAATATTTTTTTAAACAAAAGTTGCACTTTCGTTATTTATTTTTCGGGTATTATGCCGTGTCGTAACAAGACTTTTGTTTTTTTAGCCAACGTTATGACAGCGTTACGGTGTCCATCATCAGGGCAGATGTGTGATTCACATGTGAGGTAGCCAACACACCAACCCAAAAATAAATAACGTAAATACTGTTGGCCGTGAAAATCTAAAATCAAAACCAAAAAATACATTAAATATCTAGTACGGATTCATGCTATTTTATTTATTTTTGTTTTAAATGATAATAACAAGTAATTAAAGAATTCAGTTTTGCTTAATTTAGGAGGCAACTTTGGATTTTTTGTTTTGGAGTTAAGTAATTATAATTTAAAAAAAAATATGCCTTGCCTTAATATAATGAAAAAGAAAATAAAAAAATAAAACATTGTTAAAATGCGTTTTTTGGGTAGTAATCAAAATTTACAACCAATTTGTCAAAATGCTTTTTTAAATAATTTTTATTTTATATTTCATCATATTTTTATAAACACCAGATTTAAATGTCCGGGTTAAATTTTCCCCACAGGAAAAACTAAACCCTTTCACACACTTCCCCAAATGATCATCTAGTCAAACCACGCTATGCAATTGCACTATATAAGTATTATAAATACAAAACAATACAAGCACAACATGTCAACCTACCAGAGACCAAATGGGAAAATAATTCACCGACTCCAGATATTTTCATATCAGAGGGTTCGGCTCTGTCGAATTCCTAATTTGACCAATAAATCCTACTGATCCCCCAATATAAATATTTAAAAAATCTTTTGTAATCCTACATGTATTTAAAATAACTGATTTTTGCATTTTTATATATAAATTCTTTGACAAATCTAATATGCCTAAATTTTGAATAAGAGACCTAGGTATAATGCCAGCAGCCGAAATGACAAATGGTAATATTTTTATAGTCTGAGAATGCCAAATTCTTTTAATCTCATTTCCTAAATCTGTATATTTTCTTATTTTTTCAGAAACAGATTTTTGAATATTACAGGAATTTGGAATAGCTACATCAATGATATAAGTTATTTTTTAAATTTTGTCATGTAAAACTATATCAGGTCTTAATTTAAAATAAAACAATAACTTTGTAAACACCACTTTATTAACAAAGTTATTGTTTTATTTTAAATTAATAATGTCACATCACAAAGTATCCGCTTCATATGAACAAATATATCAGGTCTATTATGACTAATTGTTCTGTCTGTTAGTATAGTTTTATCATAATATATTTTATAAAATTCATTTTCTAAAAATGAATTTGGTACTATATTACTATAAACTTTGGTGGATTATTTTTAAAACCTGATTGTGCCTAAATGTATACTCTGACGGCGCTAATATAGAACATCCCGATATAATATGTTCTATAGTTTCGGAAAAGCCAAACATTTTTTACATAAATCATCAATTTGATTTATATCTTTGATTATATGCTTCCTATAATTTTTAGTATTAATGACTCTATCTTGAATGGCAAGCATAAATCCTTCTATTTCTGCGCTCAACTCTCCAATACTCAACCATTTGTTTGACGAAAGTTTGTCAACATACGTTTCGTTGAGATAATTGAAGTGTTTTGCGTGAATAATTTTATTTGACCATGAATCTAATAATTCCTGGTTAATATTTATAAGAATGTTGGTATTCTCGTCGTATAAATTTAAAGGCGTAATGTTTCTATCTGCCTTGCAAATTATTTTGTGCATTTCTTAGCTATTTATATATTAGTATAAATGTAGTAAAATTATTTTTTTAACATTTAAAATTTACTTATAAATAATTTCCCAAATTGCCTCTAAAATCATGAAATATTAAAACATTTAAAGGCCATATTTTATAATTTATAACATAAATAAATAAAGTAGTACTTATCCGAATCAGATGTTTGATATACCTTTTGATTACAAACATGATTTTTTCAGTTTGGTTGGGTATTTTGGCCTCAAATCCAAAATTACGATTTGAATAAAACGGGCCGAAACCGACCGCGAACCCGTTCCCCTTATTTACACATTTACGTAAAATGTTTAGTTTGATTGATGGATATTTTGTACTCCGGCGTAAAGCAAAGCTGTGAGGAAATTAAACCGAAGCAAATTGTTCATACCAATCAAAGGATGAATGTTTTGGACCCAATTAACACCATTATACACATCAAATTATAACTACAACTGTTGTTGAAACAGCTGTAAAAGGGTGAAACATTCTAACAGAGGTATTTCTAATAGAAGTAAACCATACATAAAAGAAAAATATCTCCAATGGATCCATATCAGATTCAGTGAACATCTGGGTTCGAGTGTCAGTCGCAATATTATCTTCGTTAAGTTAATCCTAATAAATTGATGCGTTCTTTTGTTCACTATCGATCCGAAGACCACAAAAGTCAGAATCGAAATATCAATTACGGTGATGGTCCCATACCCGCCTCCCCATTTTCAATTTGGGAGGTGGGTATGGGTACCATTTCTTGGACAACCAACACCCCTACCCTAAGTAGCGAACCACTTGGGGTGACCTACTTCAGTGATTTAAGTTTGGTGACTTAGCCGGGGTGAACGGGTTCATTTTAGGTTTGTCTTGGCTGCGGATGCGTTCGCCCACCACGGGAGAGTCTGTTCGAGAGACCTTTTAAGCCGGACTCCTCCAGCAGGACTCTCTCGACCCATCCTACTCATAACTTTTTCCTTCCCAGAACTTCCAAAGCCAGTACAGCATCCCCAAAGATGACACAGACTCTAAAGGATTTTTTTTCCTCAGGGCCTCCGGTGTGGAGCTAATGCAAAAAAAAAATTGCTTATGTTCATTTTTTAGATTAACAAGTTTGTAGAGCCAGGCCTTTTCCAAACTTTTTATCCGTATTCCATTTTATTCGCCATTGATATCTTCAGCCTCGATACCCTAAATATTACATTCATTAAAATCTCATCTGGCACGCATTAGTTCATACCTTTGCTTTGAACTAATGCGTGCTTAAATAAATTATAAAAACCAGGACTTTATTTATAAGCTAGGACCAAAGCTAACAAATCTAGGTCCCCATATTCTCATATACAGTCACCATATTCACATTGATCAACTATTGTCATAGCAGCATTGGTCTTTGCCGTTCCATAATCTGGTTTTGATCTCCCAACCGTGTTCCCTTTTCTGGCCTAACATGCTGGGAGCTGCCTAATGGCTCCATTACAGTAATTGACTCTGCCGCCATTACACTACGTCCTGACGCTTTTTGCTCCGATGTAGGCGAAGCGAACAGCTACTCGCTGATGATTACACAGCAAAATAAATAAATAAAAATTCCGGTAAGAATCTAGCAGAAATCCAATGTGAATTCAGTAATAAAAATTGAAATTTTGAGTCACTTTGAATCAAGTAGTTTTTTTTACCATTGATTCCATGAAAATGTTTCAAATGACATGTTTTAATGAAAACTTTTATTTTATTTATTTATTTATTTACTATAGAAAGATACAAAAGAAAATACAAATTACATATTAAAAAACTTTGCATGTCCAACTAGGAAAGTTTCCCGTTCCAGGACAGACAAATTGACAGGTTTAGTTCATGTTATACATTACATAATTACATAAAAAAAAGAACCTGGTACCATATAGTATCTTCGGATTTGCCGAATTAACCTGATAACATATAATATATGCAGATTTACAGTCTATGAGATAGATAGGTAAGTTAGTAGTATTGAAAAGTGTAAACCAAGTACCTGATAACAAGTTGGAGAAATTACAACAAGATTTTCAATATAAAGAGATGAAGTTATGTGTTGAGTTATGTGTTTAGAAGTGTGAACTTAAATACATAGTTCACTTATAAGAGAAATTACATAAAAATTTACAATATTAGATATAATTTATGTATGTAATAATATATATGTTGTTTTTTTATTATTTATTTATGCGCTGTAACTACAATGTGCAGACAATTATGTGCAAACATGATTATTTTTACTGATTTTAAAACATGTTTTCAGTACATTTTATATTATACGACAATACGAATATACACCGCGCTCATGTCTTGAACTACTCCTGCTAAAATAAGAAAACAATAAATTACTAGTGCTACTTTGGTAAAGGTAATAATGCACCAATTGCATTATTTCGTGTGTCATACGAGTTGTGTTATGTATTGTTTATTTATTATAAATATCACCGCTATAAGGTACCAAGATTCACACAGCTAGTCTTGATGGTAGTGAGCGACGTGAGTATGTTGCGCCTTACGTGAAGTACTAACAGTGAAATAGCGAATAGTATTCAGGGGCGCAAAACCATAAATCTCAGGTATAAAAATATCAAAAGGATGTCGAAACATTGCGAAGTGACATATCAGAACTCAATGAAGTGTGGTGGGAGTTTTGGTCTAGTGATCAGGAAAGTTAGGTGATTTTGTATATCAGTTAAACAGCATACGTTCACATTCGTCTCTCCCTATGTCCAGAATCCAGTCGTTGACTAATTTACGCACGACGCTTGCACTTTTCAATTTCCAAGATCCGGGTATAAGGTTGAACATTTTAGGACCTAGGTAAGAATACTTTGAGCAAGGGATGTCAAAGTAGTAAGTGGAACTATTGGATTCATCCCTGCATGTCGGGTGTTGTGATAATGTTCTACGTAGGGGAAGAGGTGACGATATTTTTGTGTGCATAATATAAATTTTCTTATGAAAAGTTGCCTCACATCCAAAACTCCTACCTCTTTGAATAAAGCATTACTGGAGTATCTGAATTTTGTTAAAACGATGACCGTTAGTAGTGATTTTTGTGCTTTGGCTAAGGGGTCCAGTATTGATTTGGTACATCCTCCCCATCCTAAGGATGCATATTCAAGTAATGAGTTGCACATGGCATAGTACATTAGTTTCAGATCTTTTACGCAAAGAATATTTCTAATAGCCATGAAATGATGCGTGAGTTTTCTGACCTTTATGGAAATTTAGTCGATATGTTCATTCCATCTCAGATTCTTGTCTGTATTTCGATAATTCCTAGATATTTTATGCTATCTACAAATTCTAAGGTATTGCAATTGCAAGTGTTTGGGTCATTGCAATGGTGTATAATAATTCTTTGGGTTTCTCTTGGTTGTCCCGCCTGTGTTGCACTGAAGCGGATGAATTTAGTTTGGTCAGTGTTGAGAGTGAGAAGATTAGTCTAGCCATTCTTTTACCTTGTTAATACCTATTTCTGAATTTTTATGAACTTCATTCCAGTTTTTGCCTTCAAATAATAATACTGTGTCATCGGCAAAGGTGATAATGTGATCTGCAAATTAACTGTTACACAATTCATTTATATAGATATTAAATAAGAGTGGATCTAGAGTGCTTCCTTGAGGTATACCAAAGTTAATATCAGCTGGATCGCTCAGAGTATTGTTAATATTCACTCTTTGGCTCCTATTTTCTAAATAACTAACTAACCACTTAAGTAGCCGACCCTGAATGCTGATGCGCTGTAGTTTTTTCATGAGAATTTTGTGTGAGATAGTGTCGAACGCTTTGGCTAGATCCAAGAAGAGCGCAATCATTTTCTTCATCTGGAGATGATTTTCGTCAGGTTTGTAATGGCGTTTTCAGTGCTCAATCTTGGTCTGAAGCCGTACTGTCTATTGGAAAGGATATTATTTTTTTCACGGTAATGACTGAGACGATTCTTCACAATTTTCTCAATAATTGAGCAAAGAAATTGGCCGGTTATTGTGTATCTGCGATTTATCTCCATTTTTGTGTAACAGTATAACGATAGAGTGTTTTAAATGATTTGGAAACTTGATAGTAACATTTGATTTCGCTAATAGCGTTAAAAATTACACTAATGTTTGCAAATGAATTCGATCGGATACAAAGAATTTCCTCACACGAAACATAATGAGATCATTTTTTCTATTTCACTTTTCACTTTTCATGGCCACCCTGTTTGTTTTTCTGCCAGTTTCTTCGAAATTTTTAAACCATGATTTAATTAAATTAACACTTAGGCATTGATTAATACTTTGTAATTGGTGACGAAATAGGCAGCGTGCATCACTATTTTGTAAAACATTGTTTAACAGAAAAGAACAAAATCATTGTTTTTGTAAAAATATTTTACCCAGAAAGCGCGTTGTTCTCCCGTAAAGCGATCCATTGTGACTAAATTTTCAAAAAGCGAGGAACCACGCAAAAGTGACCCCGCCCTCCTCCCCCGCTCGGAATCGCCGCTAGCACGATTACAAAAGTGCATATGTTTATGGACCTAGATAGATAGGACCGATCACTAGCGTGTTTTTGCTTTTTTTTTGATAACTTACATCTTATAGGAGTTAGGACCCTCCAAAAATCGTTAACATTGCCTGGTTTGAACATCATCAACATACATACGTTAAGTATACAAACTAGATATTTTATTTAAAGAAAAGCAGAGCATGCCGACATAGAGTGTTTTCTTTTAATACAGTTGGCAAAAGAAATCTAAAAAATCGGTTCAGTTTTGTAGGAGAAAGATGGGGAATACAAAACCTCGATATTGATAATTTTATTTAGGTACTAGCTTTTTCCCGCGGCTTCGCTCGCATGGTATTAGGGGATTCCCACTCAGCCTCCTTCACCTTCCCTCTCCCCACTCCACTCCCCCCATCAAACCCCCTCCCCCTCCACCCACCCTTCCCCCTCCACCCACTAACTCTGATGAAGGTTCAGGTTGAATTAAAACAAGTTGGTTTTATATAGGTGTTAAAAACACGTATAAGTACAATAAAGTGGTATTCAAATTAAGTTATTTTATTTTGATTACCATATATAATTGATTTACTGCACCGGTAATTTGCCTTCAAAACCACATAAATTTTATACTGTCGCACTTTTATTATAGGCCGGGATGAAAAACCAGTTTTTTCAAAGCAGCTTGTATCTGATACTAAACATAAATACAATAAATTTGACATAAACTTCAACTACGATTTATCTGCAATAGTTCGTATGATTTATGCGCTTTCGAGTGGGTTCAAGTACTTCACGCCGTTCTGTCGTTTTATTAACTAATTAACTAACCATTACACCGTGTCCGGCAGGGGTAGGCAGAGAGGACGGACCGCCAAACAACTCAGTCTTGGCACACACTCATAGATCGTCTCATATATACTTCTGTTATTCTGACTTTTGACATGGCCCGATTCAAGTCGTTGTTTCTCTTGATTTCGCCACATCTTCCTCGGACGTCCCCAACTTCTTCTACCATTCACATTCGCGTCATACATTACATATCCTCCTTACACTCCTTTCTTCGGTCATTCGCTCTACATGCCCAAACCATCTAAGCGTCCGTTTCAATCTGCGTTATTTGCGAACATTTCTCACACGATCATACAGGATTTTACCACACATGGATCTCATTTTTGAAGCATTTCTAATCAACCAATTAAAATCAACTAACTAGGCATGCTTATTGTTCATTGTACATCCATTCACTTTCAGTACGTTGAGTTGCCTTTGAGTTCCTTCCATATGATTAAACGCCTCATCTGAGGTAAAAACCCTCAGGGTAATTTGTTCGCTTTTGGAAACGGCTTATATAGGTGTCGTAGAAATCCTGTTTATGTTTGCTTTCAAAATTTATATATTAAAAAAATATACATATTCCTGATAGAATTTTAAAGCGTATTTCATCAAATTTCATGTTTTAGTGTTCAGAAAAGTGCAGAAATAGTCCATTTACTTATAAGTCCATTTACTAATGATAAACTTCTGATAGAATAAACGGTTTATTTTTATTATAAACCAGAGGTCTGAGGAGTTAAAGCAAACAAAGAAGTTGTAGTTTTTTATGATAAACATTAGATAATTTTTCATAAGCTCTTTTTTTCTGCCAGCTTATGAACTTATAATGCGCAAGGTCTGAGTGTAAGCTCAAATGCAAATAATTATAATCGGCTTACCGACTTAACCCATCAAGCTTCGGAAGGACATCACTAGCCACAAACATAATTTTTCATTAATTAGAGTCGGTGATGATCAACATTTTTAGCCGGAGGGCAAATCTACCCATTCTGAATGGGTAGAGCTTAACATTGTTTAATTTGCAGGTGGTTTTTTTTTAGGCCCTCAGGAAAATAATTTGCCTCGGGGCCTATGCCATCTTTGGGGATGCTGTGTGGAGGGTCGTTTTAAAGAAAGGAAGGACAGGGAGGTGGAAGGAAGGAAAAGGGTATGAGGAGTGGTTAGGAATCTGAGGTACAGTGTAACCATGTCAACCTACAGATCTTTAAAAAAAACCGCTGCGCTGCGAAGGTTATTTTTTCATTGAGGTGACATTTTTTGTGATCGAAATACGAATTTTTAAGAATAGTACTCGTACGTAAGAATAATTTTATTATATGAGAGGCTGATTCAAAATTTTGTAGAAAGACTAGCATTTTCCGCTAAACAGAACAGAAACCATTGAATATTCTTTACCGCATTTTTGATATTTTATTTAGTCAAGTGGGCAGTGTATGAAAAGGCTGGGTTCATCACTGAGTTAGAGCCTCTTTTTAAGTTTAGATTAGGGACAGATCTAAACCCGTGCACCTATACATTATAAATATTTTTATCTTTTTTTCAATAGTGCTGAGATATGTGATTTGTTTGCCGGAAAGAGACGTAATTATTTTGCTCAGTTTGTCTAAATCAAAAATGTAAGTATACTATTCATTCCATGGACAAAATCCTAAAAATTGTCAAAAGTATGATTACAATTTGGTGGGATTTTTCCGCTCTCGGTTTAAATTTAAAAAAATATTTAAAAAAAAATTTACTGTAAAAATTTGACCTTTTTTTACTTAATAATAATAATGTTTATTCCAGGATGTGGGGAGGATAGTGCAATCCCACACATACCGTGCAAAGTTGTACATATTTACAGAACAGATAAAGTAAAAAAAGTAAATAGAAAAGAAAAGAAAAAAAAAATAAGTAAAAAAAAAAAATAAAAAAAAAAAATAAAAAACATAAGCGATAACAGAAATAAAATAGATAATCAATTATAATGTAGGACGTGGTCTGGAGTGAGCTCTTAAACAAAATGAATATGTTAAGATGATTTCTATACATCGAATTGTTTAAAAATTTTGGTCGTTTTGAATAAAAATGAATAGATTTAAAAATGTTACATGTTTCCATGTTAGATTTTAAATTTTTTTTATTTTGAATTTTATTCCAAGTACAAGATCTAAAAGATTATTTTATTTTGTTTATAGAATGGTATTTATTTAAACGACAAATTTAAAAAGAAAAAGTCTGAAGTGCAATATAAAATATCTCTTAAGTATTTCCAAATTCTTTGAGAAATTCAATACGCCGTCGTTGTACTACTTAATATTAATTAATACTGTACTACTTAATACTACTACGCTGTACTTCTTGTACTACTTAATATGTATACTTAATACTATTTAATTATGTACTACTTAATACTACTATGTATACTTAATACTACGTTGTACTTCTTGTAAAACTTAATATGTATACTTAATACTACGTTGTACTTCTTGTAAAACTTAATATGTATACTTAATACTACTTAATACTGTACTAAATACTTAAGTATTTCGTACTGTTTTTCGTTGTACTTTTTGTACTACTTAATATGTATACTTAATACTGTGCTACTTAATACTACGCTGTACTTCTTGTACTACTTAATATGTATATTTAATACTACTTAATACTGTACTACTTAATACTACGTTGTATTTCCTGTGCTACTTAATATGTATACTTAATACTGTACTACTTAATATACTTAAAATTAAAGATTAAACAGTTACATTGTTAAACATAATATTTAAAAGCCTGACGGGTTAAAATAACGCTGTTGTTTATTAAACTGATCAGAATCTTGGCTAAGCTTCCTTGCCGCTAAGCCTTTCTGTTCTTGGTTCTCTGAAGCCGATTAATTGGGACCTACGCAGCTTAAAGCTTTTAGACTTCAAATGTAATGGCTAGTCCTAGTGGATGGTGGTTAAATGAACCACCATTTTCCTATCAAGGAAGTTGGTTCCTTCAACTTCTCCTTGGATGTGGTCCTTCCACTGAGAGGTCTGTTACAACATCTCTTTCTGTTTCATTTCTACAGCTAATGCTCTCCCTCTTTCCAGCAAATAAAGTATATCTACGTATACGTATGGAGTTCAGGGACTTACTTGACTTACTTTAACCAGTGATTCCTGACGTTATTCGGACTAAAACATGTTAATGAAATTTTGGTCTCCATTGACTTTTATTATGGCCGGAGAGCTCTAGGTTAGGTATCCCTCAGCCAAACTCTCCCGATCCGACCCGCCATGCATTAGGTGGGAAAACGCATTGGCCGCCAAGACCTAGACGAACCTCACCCCGTGATCCCGGGCACCCGTGCTAAGTCACCAAACGTAGCGAACCACTAGGGTGACCTACAGCAGGGGTGTCACTTTTTTCTATATTGTTTCCTCAAAATCAAACAAAAAAAACTTCAACATATCGTCACTGGTCACTCAACCGATTAACCGTCCAAAATCTCACCCGGACCTTAACTGTCCAATACTTTGTTACTAAGCCATTTTTTAAATTTTTATATTTAAAAATTATGTTTATTTCGAATTATAAATTTTGAAGGCGTATTTCATCTTTCATCACCTTTCAAAACCAGTTTTTAGTTTTCGGATGTGTTCAGAAATATTCCATTTATTTGGACTTTATTGCAAAGCGGAAATATTTGGAGCTTCCGACAATTTTTATTTTATTTTTTATATGAATACCTCACAAGAATCCCAGCTGCTCCCGTCTGGAGCCAGTGAGTCTATTGCATCCCCAATTGGGGTATGTTGTGAGGCTGAAGGTAGTAAGGAAGCGAAGAAGATGGGAAAGAGGATGGTAGGGAAGTCCTGGCTATTCAGATCTGGTCAAAAAACACGGTCAAATAGTTCCGAAGCCCGAGTTTTTGCATTATATCTTCTTCTCACAAGTGATCTCTCAGCAGCAGAACTCTATTACTGAAGAAGTAGCTATGTGCCAACTTTGACCATTCCTCCCGATACGATGTAAAACCATCAGATCCGAACTCATCTCGGAGTCTCCAGAACTGCATTCCAGCCGAGGACAGACACCGAGTCAAATACACCAACCCCCTCCACCACCTCCAACTGGCAGGAAGTAAATGCAATCCCCCCGCGACTGTGTCACCGTGTTTTACCGACTGCACTCACTCCACTTTCTCCTCCGCTCAATACGGCCACAAAAGGGCGAAGAAACAAGCACAAAAGGGACAAGAAAAAAAATCCTTCACATTGATTCATTTTTCACTGTATGTTAGTGCGTTCGGTTCATCCCTTTTGATTGCGTGGTTTGCTTTTCTCTGTTGTGGGATCGTTTTAGCCTCACAGAGCCTGCTGGCCTTGAACCGCGCATGCCCTCTGTGCTGGGAGTGCAAGGGGGAGGGAGTGAGGGAGCGGGGTGCGGGGAAGGAGTGTCCCCAGGCAGAGCTTTGGCCATAGCTTTTACTACTGACGAAAACTACATACAACGTATATACTTGCTTATAACTTATAATACAGTGTGTATTTATAGAAGTAAAGAAGTACTCGTATGCTGTGGTAGAAGACAAAAAGACCAATAATTTTTTCGAAATTTCATTGTTTTTTTTCAGTACATTTTTACCTGAAAACTAACTTAAAACTTTACGCTACGTCTATAAATTAAATATCCTCATTTATTAATTTAACTTGCAATCTAAATTTTTTTAACAAAAATATCAAAAACTTTACAAATATTAATAACAAGCGAGTTCCCGGCTTGCGTTGCTATGCCACTTAATAAAGAAATTGTTTCTCTCTGCGTGATCTTTCACATTCGTCCCGTTCCTCTCCCGCGTCCCCTTCCCCTCACGCGTTCTCGCTCCGCCTTCCCTCTTCTCACTCCCCTCTTCCCCCGTCCCGCGAACCCCCTCCCGCATTCCATACATTCAGTCTTGGTACATTTATTTTTCAAATAGCTCGCGTGCAAATTCTATTATACAAAATTCATAATGCCAGAATTCACTATTATATACAGAAACCACCACAAACCGTGCACACATTAAATCCCCAAAGTTTCATCGCAATCGGATGAATGGTTAGTAACGCATAATTTCATGATGCCAGAACTCACTATTGTATATAGAAACCATCGCGGGCATACGCACATCAAATCCCGAAAGTTTCATCCCAATCGGATGAATGGCTAGTAACGCACAATTTCATGATGCCAGAACTCACTATTGTATATAGAAACCATCGCGGGCATACGCACATCAAATCCCGAAAGTTTCATCCCAATCGGATGAATGGCTAGTAACGCACAATTTCATGATGCCAGAACTCACTATTGTATATAGAAACCATCGCGGGCATGCACACATCAAATCCCCGACACGTTTCATCGCAATCGGATGAATGGTTAGTAACGCATAATTTCATGATGCCAGAACTCACTATTGTGTATAGAAACCATCGCGGGCATGCACACATTAAATCCCCAAAGTTTCATCGCAATCAGATAAATGATTTAACAACGAATAGAAATTTTTTTTTTTTTTTTACTGAGAAAGACAAACATTCCCGGGTTACGAATAACCCAACAATGTTTGAAAATCTCCTACTACCACCACAGAAAGCTGAAAATGTTGCTTGTGTTGTGATGGAGGACTTAGCCAGCCGAGGAATCGAACACGCGACGCCCGGGTGGGACCCAAGCGCTATGCCCACTCAACCACTGACCGGTCGAAATAATACTCATGTATAAGCATATTTTGATTTTTATATATACATATATATATACATAGATTTTCAGTAATTACCTTTGAAAGTTTAGAAAAAATCATCAAATTTATGCGCCGGAACTAAGTTCTGGTGCGTTCCACCCAAAGATAATGGAATACAAGTTCCACTACAAGAAAGCACTGGTCGTAACAATGGATTGTTTGTTTTATACCCAGTCTACCAACTGCCCAAGTTCCATTGTTTGACATCGATTCGGCATTCTTTACAGTAACTTTTTTTAGTCTTGTCTCATTTTAGATAATTTCGTATGATTAAATTAAGGCTTCATTGCTGAAGATAAAAAGAGTATCTTTGACCAAGAAATTTCAGAATGTAAAAACAAATTTCACAATAGTCTCAAACATCGTCTTAAAATTTGAACCTCGTTTTAGTTTAGAATTTCTTTGTTAGTGCAACTATTTTCAATTACTGGCGTGTTTACCATTAGGAAGTATGGAATTTTGCAATGTCCTAATAATAGTATTGAAATTCCTTTTCCGTTTCCATACTCTGCAAAACATCTCGCAATTACACGCATCGCACCGGAAGATAATAGAACAAATAGAGATATGACATGGAACCAAGCCGGTCGACGCCGAGCTATGACCGAACTGCACGGATTGTGGACTATATTAAAAAAATATATACCTATACATATCAAAGCGAAAGTTGTGTATAGTGTGGGTAGGAACAAAAGTGAGTAGGTAAACGGATAAAACAGAATACAATAAAATATCGTATTAGATTAGTTTCGGTTACTTTTCTTCAATGTTCTGTTGTGTCGTGGAACTGATATGCAGTAATTAATATTGGTGAGATATGTTGGCGACATGCGTTGTGCTAACGATTTCATACTAATTATGGTTGATGGTCCATCTACCTTGTTTCTACAATCTATGATCGTATCAAATTCCTGGCATATGTACAATGACGTAATATTTTGTGTCCAGCTTTTATGATACCACTTTTTCGTACTCTACAAATAATCCATCTCTCGTTAGACCCAATTAATCTAATGATATAATAATCTGGTTGCATGGGAAGAGGGGGGGAGTGGGTAGTGCAGCAGGGGGGAGGTGGGGGGCGCATGCGCACGGCGCGCAGGGTCGATGCCCTCCCACTCGCTGTCCTCTCAAGTCTTCGCGTCTTTTTGTCTCTCTCGGTTCAGAGTTCAATTCTAATAAATTCTCCCACGTCGGGGTGTTCATCAATGCTCCGCAATGGTGTCAGAACTATGGACGTTGGATTTTGAAATCGTGGTGTGGCACTCTATGATCTTTCAGAATATAAATTACGCATCTACTTGATGGCACACCACTATTGTGATAGGTAATATCGAGGATTTGAACTTTCACGATTACATTTCACAAAAATCAATAACAGTTTGATACTTTCTGTGAAAAATATTGCCAATTGAACCGCTGATTTCGATTTAATTTAATAGATGTAAATAATATGAGCTTTAGTTAATAATATTAAAATGAAATAAACTACGAAATCGAAACTGAAGTAAGTTTCTGAAGATACCAAACATAGCGATGAACCAACGATGAACTGATCAACTGATAATCTATTACTAAATATTCTAAAAATACATACACTAGAAGACAGACGTAAAATAAACGACTTAACATTTTTATTCAAAATACTTAACTCTAAATTCGACTGTTGCGAACTCCTACAACTCATAAACTTACGAATACCGACAGTAACCACGCGACAAAATACACTATTCTACTGCAGCATTCACAAGCGGAACTGCATTACCCACTCTCCTATACAACGATTTAACACTATGGGGAATCAGTACTTAGGTGATGTCGACATATTTAACATCAACTTGGCGAATTTTGTGAATCTTGTAAAAAACATATTCCAAAACTATTCCTAAACATATGTGTATTTTTGTAAACTTATCAAATGGCTGTATTTTTTTTTTGTATTTTTGTGACTTGTGTGCATTTTTTATCTAATTTTATTTTTGTTATTTCATTATCTATTGAAAAATCATGTCATCATTGTACTACCAAACATGTAAAAGCCCTCTGGACGTTGAATAAATAAATAAATATGGAAAGAATTCCTGTTGACAGAAGTGAGTGTCCCAATGCAATGCAAGAGATCTAGAGGGACGATTCAAATACGGAATTATACCTACAATTTGTTCAATGAAATGACAGGATGCATTTCAATGACATTTATTTTTCAAACTTTCTTCAGGCCGATAGGTTCCTACCATAATATTAACATTTTGATTTGACAGCTAGTAGGAACCACGATCATATGAATTCTGGCTGGACAAAAATGACAATACCAACACAAAATTAACGTCATAATTTAAATCTCGATATAAAATGATGGATGATTGAAACATTTTAAAAACTGGATGATGCTTCGAATAAATCGCTGGATGGTGTTTTATTATCTATCAGTGGTCAAACAAGTTGGTTATGAAACGCAGCGTGATGTATAAAAAATCTAAAGCAAAACAAATTGAATTCAGTGTCTGTTTCAAAGAAGTGGTTGGTGCTTATTTTTAATGACAATGACATTCAAATCTTCGTTGTTTTGTGACAGGTAATAGAGTTGTTGTTCATGTTTGAGAGAATAATTTTACAGTATAATTCGTGGTATTATTTGACTTCATCTTGGTGCTCAATACATTTTATATGTTAGGAGCGACGACTAAAAATTACGTCCCAGTTCTACTGATCAATTGTTGAGCTGAAATTTTGGCTCAACACTCCTCAAATGTACAAACACGCTCTTCCCAACGCAATTCTTCGACCAACTGCTACTAAACAAATTACTTGGCTGATCGGAGACTCAGATAAAAGTTGGGAACAACGGCCGTAATTCGTCGTTGATCAAATGTGGTTCTAGTTTTCGTTGTTCTAGTTTGATATCATCTTTCTACGTTTCATGAAAAGGGGGTGGGTAGGCACTTGATGTTGTGGAGCCACCAGTAGGTTATTTGACCTTAAGTACCATACCTATACATTATGCTAATCAGCTTGTCTTAGTAAATAACTGGCAAATATCAAAGATCTCGATTTTAGCCAAGAGTAATTTTGAGTGTTTGGGTAGGTTAGCAATTAAATTTATCTTTACATTTATAAACTACTAGCTTTTTCCCGCGGCTTCGCTCGCATGGTGTAAGGGGGGTTCCCACTCCGCCTCCTCTACCTCCTCCCCCATGATGATAAAAATTCTTGATTTTTCATTAATTGTTCATATTTTTAAGAGCAAGTTTTAATCAATAATCAATGAATGAAACTGTATACACACTACTGAATGCACAGCTTTGCTCGCTTTTTATTATTATTTTTTTTTGCAATTTCCACCACTGAGTGATTAGGAAGAGGATTGCGGATCCGCAGTTACTAACTAACCGAGTTATCACAGTGGTTTGATGTAGTCCAGTGCAGCAGAATACAGAACAGTTCACGCTTCACGGCAAAGGTTTCCATGCATTTTACAATTATCATTATTACTCGTTACTGTTGGTAGCCTGCAATAAAACCACTACCGCCATTGCTGCCGCGCGTTGTTGCCGGACGTTTGGCGCGCAATTGCAGCCGGTACCTACCCAACTTCAGACCGGTACGTAGTTAGGTTATGTCTGATCTCCTCTTTCTCGCTCCACCTCCTGGTCATCCCGTAAGTCCGTCTCTCCTCCTTTCTCCCACGCTTCTCGCAGTGTTGCCAGTACCGAGTACTGGTCCACTGCTGGGAGAGTTCAGAGTTGATACTTCTTTGATCCAGACTGCTGCAGGCGTAGATTCTTCTCGCCTGGTATCACAGTGCATGAGTAAGAGAACAAAAGAGGGAAGAGCTCTACTCGAATCAAGGCAGTAACATCGATACACCAGGCGTATTCGCATTGCCATATTCAAAAGATAACTGAAACAAACCTATCAGAAAGGTGTGCAGGTTGTTCTGAAGATTTTTTTGCTAATGTGTATACAATCGTATCTACGATTATTGTTTTGATGTCTTAGTCTTATATCGACTTTTAAATATCATGGGTATCGGTCAGACTTTATTTGTAATACGGGCATGTTTGACAGATAATTACTTATTTGAAAAGAGATTTAAAAATATTTTTCTGGAAGGGTGTCGTATAAATATATGGGTGTTCCTTCCTACTTCAGTGATGCCACTGATGCAAGATTACTATTCCGATTAATGAAAACTGTAGGTTATCGGAATATTTTAAGATTTTGCATTTTATATACATAAATTAACATTTATACCTGCACGCATCTCATTCTAACTATAGTCTGCATTCCCTAATACAACGTTTACATAGTCTTGGTAACAAATACTTAATTTTGGATTATAAATTGAACTTGGCTTATTATTATAGCTTGGATATTTTTATTTATTTATCTATAATAAAATATATTTACAATGGTTTTATTTGTATGCCTGTCTCACTAGGGTATACCTGTGTCGAGGCAGGCGTACAGGTATATAAATGAATATAGTAGTTACAAGGATATTTCAGGTAAAATACATATAATGAATAGAATTAAAACAGAAGGGTGATTGGAAGGGTGGTAAATCTTTTAAAGAGAGTTATTTTATAAATGTTGGAGATGGAGTAATGAAATAAATTCTGCCTAGTCTATTTTTAGGTTAAATTTGACAGGATTCCATTATTTTCATTTGTTTTATATGGGTTAGGTTGTATGTGAATAGTTATTTATGTCTATGTGTGATTTATTTTACAGATATTTGTGATAGTGTGGCGTCCAATACTTATAATCCATTTTTTAATATCTTGTTTGAATTTTGTAAAGGAGTTACTTTGTCTGATGTTGGTAGTGTATTGTATAGTTTGCAAGCTATGTATTTAGAGTGTCTTTGACCGAAGGTGGTTTTGAAAAAAGGGGTTTGGAGATGTTCGTTGTTTTTGGCTCGGGTATTGTGTATTGTTTGTGTAGCTTTGTATGGTGTTTTGTTGTTTTTGTGTAAATTAAGTAATATGGATCTTGAGTAGAGCTGTTTTATGAGTCTATGATTTAGTTCCCACATTACTTTAGTTGTCTGTGGGTCCTTCGGGTCACATGGTCTCGCTGCCGAGTTGTGCCGAAGTTAGGTATAATTAGGTATAAGTTCTGCAGACAAAACTTAGCTTTCAGCTAGCAACGAGTATACATATAAATTACTTTACGTCAATTAACAATCACTGTGAAAAGAATCCAAGTCTTTTAATAAGCATCACATAAATCACAATACTTAAAAATGACGAATGTTTCTGTAGAGAACAAAGGACATATATTACAAACGTATATGCTGATACCTTCTCGTAAGAATTTTTTTTCCCATTTGATGAAAATAACGTGATTTTTGTACCTGGTCGCGTATTTCCAAAACTATACCGATTCAGTCGACAATTTACATTTTAAATATACCTCTACATTGGTTATTTTTTATCACATTGCAAAAAAATTGTTCTAAAATCTAGATAAAATAATCTTTCTGATGTGTATATTACAAATTTTATTTCTAAATATTAATATTATTCCCATATATTGTAAATACTCCTCTATATTGATAATTTTTTATCACTTTGCAAAAACAAAAATTGTTCTAAAATCTAGATAAAATAATCTTCCCAATCTGTATATTAGAAATTAATAATTTTATTTCTAAATATTTAAATTTTGATATTGAAAATGTAAGGCGACTGAACCGGTATAGGTTTTGGAAATACGCTGCCGGGTCACGGTCACGGTTTGACGTGTTTTGGGGACCTCTTTGTTTTTTTTTGTCTCAGAATACGTATTTTAATAATAGATGAATTAGAAATAATTAATAGAAATAGTTAATATCTAATTTCGGAGTCCAAAACAGAGTTTTAAGTGACACCAAATGACTGTATGTTCGAGTACCGAGGGATGAAACCGCTTGTAATAAATGGATAAAACGGAAAGGATAAAACGACTTCAAGCAGCCTAGATAAGTTCCTTATTTCAGTATTTTTGACTTGTCAACTAAATAACATTCCAATATTGGATTACTAGGTTGGCATGTATATCGATTAAACTCCATCCTCAGAGCACGTTTTAAAAGTCCTAACAAATCAGTACCCCCTGGTGTACTGGTCTCATCGGGACAGAAGTGCTCCTGGCTGGGGTGATACAATCATATCGTATATCGTAACGTATCGACTTACTATTAATTACACTAATTTTTGTTATTTTATGTTGACATAATTATAATGGAATGCACACGATTTGTGATAACTGAACTAATCGTAACCTCGATTGACAAACAAAGTATGCTGAACAACCTTAAAACATTACCAAAGTTAGTATTTACCGACTGGTATCCCTGAGAGTCGCTCTCCGGTCCAGAGCATGATATTGAAAATTCATTCTGGTTATCAGTTCGGCTGTTTTACCTCCTGTCTAGTTGTTACGATTTTAACTTAGTATGAAGTTTCTTGTAAATATATTTGACCCGCATAACCAAGAGTTTTATTGACAAATTTCCACTACACACGGAGTTCAGTTTACACTGCTTACAGAGCTTGAAAGGGCTGTAAGCTGCAAATTAACCAGGATTAAATTCATAAAACCACCTTTCTAAAAAAGTTTCTAAGCATGCTAATAACTCAGAATTTAGTTCATTTTACTACCCACACCATAATTTTTTTTATATAAGTACAATGATTAAGTACTTAAATACGATTATAAAATGTTTTCATAAATAATACCAATAACATGTTCGAAACAGTTAGTAACCCATTATAAAGTCATGCCGTTGATAATTATTTTCGATAAGCTTTCAACAATCATGCGAGCGTAAAATATTAAAATCGATAATGGCCGATTGGCGTAGGCAGCAAATATAATAGAACGTGGTATATTTATATAAATACATAACGCTGTGGACGGAGAACTACGTAAATCAATAAGAATATGTAAACCAACTTATGTAAATATACACCACTGGGTGGTTTTAGTACGCATAGTTCTGCCAAAGCTAGATTAAGTGTGATTCTATCTTAATTTTTTGAAATTGAAAAATATCTCCAGTCTGAAAGATCTTCCCGTAGGCCCTGAAGTACATTTTTCTCGAATAATTTCATCTCGTAAATTTGTCTAGCAGTTTTAATCGTAATTTATTATTTGTCATTGACATTAAATTTCGATAACACGTATTTTTGTAGAGTGAAAATAAAGGCAAAACATAAAATATATCATCTTTAAAAGTAAATCGGTTTAATATTGGCCTCCGTGGTCCAAGGTAAAGGCTCACGAAGACTAAAAAGAAGATTTAAAAAATTAATATAAGGTATATTTGCGGCACGTTCCAGAGCGGAAGATACTCTAAGTATCGCCCTGGTGTAGGACCACCATTCAAAATAGAAACGTTGTTTAAAAATCAACTAACTTGTATGTGTCACTTTGTTACTATAATATTTTCAAAGATACATTACCTTTATTTTTAAACTTTCACTTTGAAATCTACATTTTTTATCTGTACCGCCAACTTATTGGTGTAATTTTGAACTTTAGTTACACATATTTTTTACTTTTTTGCATTATTTTTATCTTTTGTTATGTTATATATATTTAGAAAATATGTAAATATTACTTTTGAAATGTATGTATAATGGGAAAAAATAAAGTAAAAAACAAATCCCCTTCCTCCGCCTCACAAAATATCTCAATTGGGTGGAAACCCCGACAGCCACACTGGCTCCAGATAAAAATATGTCTTTAATTTTATAACAATTGCAATGATTTTTCCGTTTAATTTTTCCAGTCATAAATATCAGCATCTGTTCACACCATCACTTCACAACTTAATTTTCAGTGAGCTATGTAGCTTTGAAATATTTATTTAACTGTCTGGTAATAAGACAAATTGTATTTTTTTTCGTATTTTAAGTCCTCGACAAGAAAAACGTGTTAAAATGGGTCGAAGATGGGTAATAAAGCAAATAATTTAAATTAATTAATTTAACTTATTTTATAAAAAGCCAGTGCTTACTCTTCCATTGTTACTATGTACAACAAACAGTTAACACAATATTGTATTACTTTTATTAATGCTATGTAAAAGCCCACTGGAGATGGGAAGATGACCTAAAATTCACTGCTGGACTCCAATGGAGAAGAGTAGCGCGTGACAGGTCCCAATGGAAAATGTTAGAGGAGGCCTATGCCAAGAGGCAAACTGAGCTTCGGGATATACTATAACAAATAAGATCATGTCTAATACATACCTAACAGAAGTCCAGAATAAAAAGGCTTATTATTATTATTATTATAAAAGCCCACTAGGGCATAAATAAGTAAAATAAATAAATGTAGGTATTTATTAGTATGGTTGAACATTCTTAAATCTTTTTAGCTACCTACCTTTGATAGGTTGGGTGAGATTTTAATATTTTTATTTGTTAAACAATCATTACGAAAGCGATTTCGGTAATGCTTTTTCTAACACTGTGTACAACTTGTGGTTTCTCGATTATCGTTTACAACTTTACTCCGTAATAATGACCATATTATATAAGGGCTCAGTCATACCAATCTTTTCCTGGTAGGACTGTAATAGACCCAGACCGCTGACTGGTGTTTGTATTAATTAGGGTTAAATAGGTCGAGACGGTAAACAGAGGATGGGATTGTTTATTAATCCATCGAGAATATGGTAAATTAGAGCCATGTGTGGGATCTGACCAGTTGGCCTAGGTCGGCAACCGTTGCACGATTCTACCACTATTATCAGTCCACCAGTACCTAATGTCGAAGAACGGGTTTACTGAGATTGGATGGTGGGGGGCTGCAGACACCGTGGGTGGACACTGGACATCGAGAATCCTCACACATACAAGATGGACCACTCGGACTCTGAAGAAGGTAGAGAAATTGAGATTGTTTGTTAATCCATCGACAATTTGGTATATTAGACCCCGTTGGTGTTATTCTAAGTGACCAGCTAGGTACGGGGGCTCCATCGAAGCCAGAGTTAAACTAGTCTCAGAAACTGTACAGGGCTCGGAGATACTTTAATAGTACACAACTGCTAACCCTGTACAAATCGCAAGTGCACCCCACGGTTATATTTAGCAGCCATCTTTGGTCTGGATATATAATACCTGAAAACCCTCGACTCTGTGAAAAAATGGGCGGTACGTTTGATAGATTCTCCTATCGGACCGCAAACGGATCGCAATCCTTAGAGCATTATAGACGTCGGGTGGGAATGCTATCCTTGTTCTACCCGTAGTTCAATGGAAGATGCTTCGAGGAACTAGCGTCATTGATCCCCTCGGCATCGGTATATAGTCGGGAAACCATCATTGCATAGTATAAAACGAAGTCGCTCAAAACGTATGTGCGCATAGATCTTTTAAACTACGCAACGGATTTTCATGCGGTTTTCACCAATAGATAGAGTGATTCAAGAGGAAGGTTTATATGTAAATACATGCTCGTTATAGTAGATAAAAGCCGAGAAATTCAAATATTCAATTCAGGCAGCGGGCAGCGGGCAGCTGGCAAGCGGGTGGTGTGGATTTTATAAAGGTTGGGTAATGGCGTTGTGTTTCGTTAGCCACAGCAACGTGTGGCCGGGTCTGCTAGTAATAAATAAATAGAACTTTCCGGACTGTTGCTAGCCTCACTTACCTGGCAAGCTTTCTATTTTAAGCCGCTATTAATAATGCTATTTAAGGTATAAACATACAAATCATGTTTGCCTCGCATAGAAAAGAGGTTATGTTTGTTGAATTGCAATAATATTTCGATTAAGGGAGCTTTTTCGGGCAAAGTGCATTATAAAGAAAAAAAAATTGGCTATTTTTGAAATTCTTGATTCGAGTACACTAACGTACCTCAAACCATCGATTAAAAAGCGGTTTAGAAGGTAATAATCAGAGTTATTGGTATTTTAAGTAGAGCGCATTCTGCCACAGCAGTGGTTCCCAATCTTTTTCTGTCCCGGGACCACTTGTACGTTTATTTTTTCGGCAGGGACCACAAGCAGTGGGGGGCAGCGCCCCGACAGAGTTTCACCTTCCAAGAGCACAATTCTCTAGCCATTGCTTCTGTGGGTGGCACCCGGGACGGATAGCACAACGGGAGGGGCGTAATGGGATAGGGTGGGACGGGTTCTAGCAGAATATTAACCACAACAGAGGGGGTAGGATGGGGTGGGGCGAAACGGAATACCGTAATGGTCACTGACCACAAGGTACAATAATTTACGACTATTTATGATTTTTTTTATTCAGACTTCTAGAATTGTTTAGAAATACTTACAAGGTGTCCGGTGACTTATATTACATTCCTACATATTTCAGAATCAAGAAAATTCTTAGTAAGGTTTTATCTGATGCTAATTAATAAAATGGTAACCAATTTATGAGACATTTAAATTTTAAATAATATTAATTTTAACCCCCGGCTGGGATTTTACAAATTTTTTTAAGGACAAAATACCTCAATTATTGCACATCAACATAAAACAACAAACCTTTTACAAAACAATATACATGTTACATCGGTAATTTTTTATTTGTAATAAAACAAAATACATATACACGTTTATTTAATTAGGCTGATGGAACATTTTTACTTCTTCTGCGTACGGAAACTGAGAAACTTCTAACGACACTCTGGGAATGTCCGACAGGTTGAGGCCGCAAGCCTCTGCTGCCAATAAATGTACTTGCTTGAAGTTCAATGTTTTGATGTATTCTGGATTGTCACGGATTTTTGGGAAAAACCTGATAACATTACAAACTATCGTTTTTTCAGCTGCCTGATTTACATCCACCATTTTAAATATGTATTATCTACTAAAATCACTGATATTAGATCACACAATATGTAATTACAATCACATCGATTTAAGACTAGGGACCGCCCGCGCGCTAGCTCGCTTATTGACCATCTTCTAGCCTCTCGCGGACCACTGGTGGCCCGCGGACCACTGGTTGGAAAACCCTGTGCTACAGAGTGCAGTAGCTTAGGAATGTGACGGTTGCTTCGAAAGTTACAATTAGTGTCAAGATATTACTAATAATTACACCGCCACAGTTTAAACAGATAATCGGAACGCCACTTCAGAGAAGTAATTATTCCAATTAAAACCTAACCTAACCTAACACAAATTGGGACAAAAATAATACAGACATCCTGTAAAGACAATAAATTATTGTTAGATTAGTTAGGTTAGGTTTTAGTACATATTTTGTTGGGGATGTTTTGTCGCGGGGTGAAAACGCGCGTTACCGAAGAGATGATCCCCTGTAGACGCAGATATATTGACTGCGAAAATCAATGAACTATACAACCATAAAAAATGTGTGTTTTCATAATGACACAACCAAAGACACAACTATGGGAATATGTGAACAGAAGGGACTCTGACTCACTTTAATTTCCCACAAAACATTATTTTAAGGTTCAATATTACGGCACCGAGGGCTTACGAGGTTAAGCATTGCATAAGTTTACTACGAATCGACATAATATAGTGAACGAGGTATTTATTATAAGAGGTGATAACTGCACAGATTACTTAAATAATAACAATAAATAAACCAATTACACGCACTTAGAGATCACTAGATTCGTAATCATTGCACATAGGCTTTTTTAGCATGGCAGATATTAAAAAATTGAGAGATCAGTCAATCGTTACTTCAACAGACTGCTCCTTGGGAGTTATTGTTCAACAATTTTACGTGTAGGTGATATTGGCACGTATTGTCAGATAGGATGTGTTTGGGGTGGAAATGTGGAAAGTATTTTGAATGGAGGAAGGTAGATATACTTATTTGCGTCAACATCCCTTGAAGTGTTATTTATACCGATTTGAAGTAAAAATGATGTCGCCAAGTAAACATGACCTTTTGTCACAAGTTATTGAAAATGATTATCTGCTCAAGAAAGAAATTCTATATTCGAATATGTTTGATCAATTTTACAAGAATTAAGGAAAACTTAAGCCAACTTCAGACATACGGACACGCCTATGAAACACTTCTGTAGCTTTATCTTCAGTTGATAAAAAAATATTTTACTATTCTATAAGCTTTACACGATTTCAACAATCCATTTTATAAAAAAAAAATACGAATATCTTTGCGCAGACTTCTTTTGGATTATCTGCTATATATATTATATACTCCCATTCACCGCAATGATTATAAGGATGTTTGTTTATCTGGGTAGTATGTTTACGAGAGATGGGAAGGCTGATAGAGATATTGAAAGGAGGGTAAATGCCGGTAACTCCATTAATGGAGGACTGAATGCCGTGGAGCTAATAAAAAACTTTCAATAAAAGCGAAACTAGCAGTCCACAATGGAGTCCTGGTACCTACCCTGATGTATGGCAGTGAGGCATGGAACTGGCAGAGGAAGGATGAAAGTAAACTGAATGCTGTTGAAATGAGATCCCTGAGACGTATGTGTGGTAAAACCATGTATGATCGTGTTAGAAATGTGGATATCCGCAAAGAATGTAAGGCTGATGTAAGTATAATGAGCAAAATTAAGAAAGGGACCCTCAGATGGTTTGGGCACGTAGAGCGAATGAACGAAGAAAGTAGTGTTAAAAGAATATATGATGCAAATGTGAATGGTAGAAGAAGTCGGGGACGCCCGAGGAAGACATGGCACGATCAAGTAAATCAGATACTTGAGACGGACCATGTCAAAATTCAGAATAATAGAAGAGTATGTATCAGACGATGTATGAATGTGAGTGAGGCAAAGAGTGTGTGCCAAGACCGAGTTGTTTGGCGGTCCGTCCTCTCTGCCTACCCCTGCGGGGAAACGGCGTGATGGTTAGTTAGTTAGTTAGTTGTTGACAGAGGGACCCATCAGGTCTCGTGCATATTTTGTCAAGAGGTCAAATTTCCGCTTTGCAATAGAATACAAATAAATGGAATATTTCTGAATGTATCCGAAAATTAAAAAGTGATTTTGAAAGGTGATAGAGTATGCTTTCTAATGTTATTATTAGAAATAAACATAAAATGGGTGAAATATTAATTTGTTTAATACAAACATAAATAGTTTTAAAAATGCCTCACCTTACGTTTTTTCTATCTAAAATTACTGGTAACAAAAAAATAAATAAAAAGACCCACATATTTTTTTAGGCAAATGTATTATAAATGTTATCGTCATCTCACTTTTTTATCGTTTTATGTACGAATGATAAATTTAATAAAAAAATTCCAAATACTTCAAATACTTTTTGTCAAATTGTGGTCTGAAACTTTGGTTGTATAAAAGTGTACATTTTAATTATGTTGTTAACTTTTAGACTTGAATGTAAAGCGTGGCATTTTCTCTTTCTAACACTGTTTATATCGTATTTCTAATCATGAAAGTAAGGGAGACACAACGATTTCTATGAGACATATATCTGTGAGTTGTTTCAAAAAACGAAACAATAAGAATGAAGGGTTATGTAAAAATGAATATAGAAATTTAAAAAAAAATAATAAAGAAAGAAACTAGATATTGAGCTTAGTCGTTGTTTAAGGAAATGCTCACAGTACCTTTCTATTTGATTTTCTCTTCAGTGGTTTCGAAATAGAAATGCTGTGCAAGATTTGCAGAACGGATATAAATGGAGCCTCAGCAATTCCAAGTGCAGCAGAGTACTTTCTAATGCATTCGTGCTGCAGTCAGTGTTGAGTGGTAAGCGGTGGAAAGGGGAGAGAGGCAAGGCCAAGGGTCCTCTGAAACCCACGGCCTGGGAACTCTGTGAAGAGATATAATTTATAATCGAGAGAGCGTCACCATGACACGTGTGAACCGAAACTGTAAAGTGTGGGAGAGTTTGTAGTTAGTAGAGCCTACAAGCATTCCTAAAGGTTCAAGGTTACAAAAATATGGGTTTGAGATCTACTGAAAATCTGTGGTTCCATTTGAACCTTATTTATTTGTCCACACGTAGGTAGGTAGGTAGGTAGGTGGGAAAGTAATAAAAATAATATTTGGACATTCGCCAGAAATGGATTCTATGTTATAAATGGGTTCGTGTCCCAGCGGAGCAAATATCTTTTCTGATTTTTCTGTCTCCAGATTTTCGATTGAGTTTCGCTAATATTGTCTTCATTTAATTAAATGAAAAATGTTTTTCTTGATATATTTTGAAGTAAAAAACTTCTTTTGCCTGTTGTGATTTGAAATTCGATGAAACGGAAAAGAGCGACACTAAAATGAGACAAACAATTACATCTATAGGATTTAGCCTGCGAGAGAATGAGATAGCAATAAAATATTGATTTATTTCACGGGTAGGTTAGGTTAGGTTAGGCCAACGCAAGGCTCCTTTGGTACAGTGGTATATAGCGCCTGACGAACCTCAGCGGCTGGACATTCACTGAACCAAGGATCGAAACCTACGAAATCCAAAAAAAAAATGTATTTTTGTAAAATCAATCAGTGGAACTTGGGAATTTCCAGATAAGCTGCCTCTATACAAAACATTTTGAATAACGTCGTTCGTTTTGCAAAATAACTGGCTTATTAATAGTCTCCGACCGAAACAAGACTTTCTGCCGAAACCGAAACCGAATCTTCGGTATCTGTCTCAGTTTCGGCCGAAACCGAATCATTTTTAGACAAGTTAAAAATCTATTGTTTAGTGAAATTTGGCTTATTTTTTACACTTATGCAGACAGTTAATACATGTTAAGTGAAATTAAGAAAACAATAATTGAACATATGAAAAAACGATTATTTTTTTAAATATTACTAATATTTTCATACAAATCCACTGCTACGAGTGGTGTTCCCCAGGGGTCACATTTAGGTCCAATCTTGTTTTTATTATTTGTTAATGATGTGTTATATATTTTCAATGATGTTCAAGTATTAATGTTTGCAGACGACCTGAAATTATTCAAATCAATCAGAAACATTAATGATTGCCATATATTGTCAAATAATTTGTTGAGATTTATTATATGGTATCACGATAACCGCTTGCAACTTAACACAAGCAAATGTCAAATTATGAGGTTTTATCGAAGAAAGAATCCTATATTTTTCGATTATTCCATTAACACTATGTCGTTAGTATCTGTCTCGGAAATTAATGACTTAGGTATTTGGTTTGACACGAAACTCAACTTTATAAAGCATATAGAATTAATAACCAATAAAGCTTTGAAAATGTTGGGATTTATTTTAAAGGTATCTAGTGATTTTAATAATGTCAATATTGTAAAAACTTTATATATGTCACTAGTAAGGAGTCATATAGAATATAATTCCACGTCTGGTCCCCAAATTATGAGGTTCATTCACATGCAATTGAAAGAATCCAAAATAAATTTTTAAGATATGTAAATTTTAAAATGGGCATTCCTAGTGAATGCCTAAATTACGATAACCTACTTGGTTCATTAAATTTAATAAAATTTTCTGATGGTAGAATCATTTTCGATTTAACCTGTTTGTATAAAATCACTAATTCAATGTTTGACACCCCTGATTTATTATATGTAATCTCCTTTCAAACTCCAGGCAGGTCAGTCACAAGAAAGTACCTACCATATTATTGTAGCAATTCTAAGTCAACATGCCAATATTATACTCCTATGCGACGGATTCAACAGCTTGGAAACAAATACTCCGATGTTGTTGATATATTTAATACATCAATTTCAATATATAAGCATACCTTATTGAAGTTTTTTTCATCAAGTAGGGGAATGTGTTGATGAAACTGTTTGAATTGACTAGCACATTGGTGGTGTTTTGTCGGCTGAAGGAGAGAAGCTATTTTTGTATTTTTATATTTTGTGCCTGCATACTGTGTGGATCAAATTCAATAGTATTTTTGCTTTATATTTGTTTATGTGCAAGTGTTGTAAACAGTCATTTCCTGCACTATTTACAAGTATAATTTCGTAAATATTGATAAGTGTTTATATGTATGTAAAAGCCTAAATGGGCGTAAATAAAAATTAATAAATAAATAAATATAAAACAATATATTTCTTAAAGTAACAAAATTATGTTAACTACTTCTTGGAACAAAAAATTGTCAATAACCAACACTTACATTATAAAGGAAGGACCTCTTTAATTGAGTATTTTAATTTTAATTGCGTTTACAATCACAACATTCATGTGTATTCATTAGTACACGTGTTAAATGAAGTATGTGAAAAAATACTTTTTTTTAATATAAAACAAACAAAAATTATGAAATTTACAAACTGTTAACCGTACGTAACAAACATGTATACGCGAGAAATAACATATAACCTCACAACATAATCACGCCGGACCGGCCGGTGAAATCAGCTGATGATGGCGGGTGACACACTAGTAGACACGAAGTTAGCCGAACGACGCGCGATAATTCACGTACGCAGAGTTTCGGTGCGACCGAAGGTTCGGCAGATTTTCTGCCTGAAGCCAAAACCAGATTTTTTGCCGAACCTTGCCGAAAACGAAACCAAAACCGAACCTTCGGTCGGTCACTATTTATTAATGCATTTAGGTGAAACCAACGAAGCTCTTGACACTCGGTGGCCGCGCTAAAATTTATCAATAGTCGGTCCGAATATCTCTCATATTGTTGATCGTGCTCGCAAATATTAGTAACTGACCAAGTGACCATAGATGGCGGTTTTAGTCAATATCATAGTGGTGTAGGGTCAATATCATAGTTATCGATCGTCATTGCTAGACCTACAGTCAAGATTACTAACCTTTTTCTTACACTCTTTTATCCCTTTTCATACTTGGTAACATTCCCCAAATTGGAAATTCCCAAGTTCCACTGGCTTCGAGACTCTGGTAATAGTACCCTCCTTTATCCCTTTTCATACTTGGTAACATTCCCCAAATTGGAAATTCCCAAGTTCCACTGGCTTCGAGACTCTGGTAATATTACCCTCCTTTATCCCTTTTCATACTTGGTAACATTCCCCAAATTGGAAATTCCCAAGTTCCACTGACTTCGAGACTCTGGTAATAGTACCCTCCTTTATCCCTTTTCATACTTGGTAACATTCCCCAAATTGGAAATTCCCAAGTTCCACTGACTTCGAGACTCTGGTAATAGTACCCTCCTTTATCCCTTTTCATACTTGGTAACATTCCCCAAATTGGAAATTCCCAAGTTCCACTGACTTCAAGACTCTGGTAATAGTACCCTCCTTTATCCCTTTTCATACTTGGTAACATTCCCCAAATTGGAAATTCCCAAGTTCCACTGACTTCGAGACTCTGGTAATAGTACCCTCCTTTATCCCTTTTCATACTTGGTAACATTCCCCAAATTGGAAATTCCCAAGTTCCACTGACTTCGAGACTATGGTAATAGTACCCTCCTTTATCCCTTTTCATACTTGGTAACATTCCCCAAATTGGAAATTCCCAAGTTCCACTGACTTCGAGACTCTGGTAATAGTACCCTCCTTTATCCCTTTTCATACTTGGTAACATTCCCCAAATTGGAAATTCCCAAGTTCCACTGGCTTCCAGACTCTGGTAATATTATCTTATTATAGCATCCAAACATTCCCAACAGATGTCAAAAGGAAATTATATTCCCAGGGTCTCCTGTGTGAAGTTAATGTATAAAAGAAAAAAAATCAGATTGAGCAATTCACACGCGGTACAAGGTACAAGTGAAACCTTCAGAAAACTAAACTTCGAGAGAATGAGACGAATGCAGAGTGTATCAGGAGTCAGGAGTAGGATAATTGTAGGGTTTATTTATTATAATTTTGTTACCAGGTTTAAAAATCATTTTAGATTTTAGTCAACCTCATTCTCTCGCAGGCTAATGATGTATGATGTCTCTCGGATGTACATGTGTGTTTATCTTTTTTTAGTGTCGCTCGCTTCCGTTTCATTGAGTTTCAAATCAAAAGGCTGCTAAAGAAGTTAAAAATTTTTTTTTATTTATTGACACCCAATCAGGCTTTTACATATAAAATACAAATTTCATTTATAACAACAGTATAACACAAAAAAAAAGATTACACAATATACAAATAAAGCATAAACTCAATGTAAAATAATAGGAATACATCTAATGCTAATTCCACATGGATGACTTTAGAGAACTCGTATGTACATATACCTACGAGTAACAAAAATATTAAAAATAATCAAAACACATTAATTTTTACTTAATTACTCGTTGTATGCTTTTGAAATAAGAACAATAAAAAACAATAAACAAAAGAAAATTGAAATAAAATAAAATGATTTCTCATTCATTATTTACATCTAAAAAATGAACAAAGTTTTCAAAACACTTGCGAAGGTAGATAATTTGCGATTAAGGTTTACAATAACCGCAAAAAGTTTATAACCTGCTGTTGTAATCATTGCATCACCGCTTAAAAACACATTTAGAGGTTAACGACTTGAACATTTAAATAATGATTGTTTCCCTCATCATCGATTCAAATGGATCAACATGTTGATGACAATAATAGAGTTCAATAAACGGGGTATTACGAAAACAATAATCGTATTGATTCAGAAATATAGTTTACTGATTATCGTCGGTAGTGTTTCCAAATAATAGTCATTTAAGAATTCTACACGGCGTAATAACAATAAGTAATAAATAAATAGTTTCGCAATAAAGCAATCAAATGACTATAAATGGGTTTAGCTTGAACCATTCTGTATCCAATTATGAAGTTAACCACTTTCGTATCAAGCCCATAATAATATTTTGTTTTATTGAATGGAGTTTATACACGCTTTGTTTTTATTAGTTTAACATAATAAGACTGGCAATTATTATTATTATAGTTTAACCGATGACCGGACAACTCAGAATGAAACAAGTCAGAACCTCCTTTGAAAAGTCATCAAGGCTCTGCAACCGGGCCCGAAAAGAAGAAGATGGAGAGATACGAAATTACAAATGTTAGAGGATGCGAAAATTGCGAAAATGTTTAATAAAACACGACTCGTTTAAAATAGAGCAAAAATCTCGCGGGCATTATTTTAAACAGCATTTAAAGAAACATTGTGAATTTTTTCATACATATAACATGTAAAATAACTGAAACAAACGTGTTAATAATAATTTTTGGAGCATACTTCGCGATTTTTTTCTATCGAGGGAATTTTATATAATTTGCGTTTCGGCGCGGGCAAAGTCTAGATATTATCTTCAAGAATAGCATATATTTTTTAAGAGCTCTTAAACCGTGTTTAAGGAAAATATGTAATAAATCACACAGCATCCCCAAAGATGACATAGGCCCTGAGGGAAATTATTTTCCTCAGGGCCTGTGTAGAGTTCATGTAAAAAAAAAAATCGGTAGAAATCCGGGTTGAGGGCCCTTAAAGTGATGAAACAAATGGGTTACGTTAGGTTAGGGCAATTTAAATTTTTTTTTCTTAGCTTTTAATGACTTTTCAAATAGGTGTTGAGTTGACTTTATTCAACAGGTAAATAATAATAATAATAATTGGATAATTTAACCCTTCAGGAATCGGGCGTATTTTGTCAGAAGATCAAAATATTTCGGCTGTGAAATAAAATACAAAAAATTGAATATTTCTGAACGTATCTGAAAAATAAAAACTGTTTTTGAAAGGAGATGAAATATTAAATATAATCATATAACTTTAGAAATATTTTTTTTATGGAAACATCAAAAAGTTTTAAAAATGGCTTTCTTCATGTTTTTTTAAATAAAATTGCTGATAACAATAAAAACTAAAAACACACACATATTTTATTTGAAAAATGTATTATAAACATTACTGTCGCCTCATTTTTTTTATCGTTTTATGTAAAAATAATTAATAAAAAAATCACACAGTTTAATAAATTTTTTTCAAATTTCATCGTAAAATTTGGTTTCATAGAAGTGGTTTGATTTGAATATAAAGTGTGGAGTTTTCTCTTTCTTAAACCGTTTAGATCAGTGGTTCCCAACTGGCGGTCCGCGAGATCTAAAATGTGGCCCATGAAATATTTTTCATTTACTCCAAAAACTGAATCAAAAGGTATCCAAAAGCTGATTCATAACCCTTTTGATATTGATGATGGAAAGGTATCTGAAGAAGTCCAAGGAGAGAACACCGAATCGCATAATATTATGATAGTAATTGCAAAAACGCATTTAATTTCGCGATTAACAGTTTATCATTCTTGTACCTTGTGGTCTCGGTGAGAACAAATAAATATCATAGTGCCCTGGTCAAAAAAGGTTGGGAACCAATGGTTTAGATCTCATAATTCTCCCCATGACAGGAAGGGAAATACAACAATTTACACGAGACCTATGTGAGCTGGGACAAATTTGGTCTCCTTTGATTTAAGTTGGAAGATAGATTGTGATAAATTAATTTTACTAAACTAATTAAAGGTTGGATTCGTTACTTTTTGAGCGGAGTAGGTATTAATTGTGGTAATAATAATAATAATATTTGGATGATTTCTATAGCGCCATTTTCGTGAGAAAATCACCTAAAGGGCGCTTAGTGTAATTTTGTACCAAATTAAGTCAAACCAGCTTAATTTTCACTATAAAAATTGACAATTTGGTGATTAAAATATATCCTAGGATTTCGCAATGTGAAAATTTCGATCGTCCAGTTGATTAGTCAGACATCTCCAAATACTCAGTTTTGAGATAATGAGAAAAGCATGATTTGAATACTTACCCTAAATCAAATATTATTTACACGTGTCTGTGTTAAATATGTTATAAAATAATACCGGGAGGCGTAACAGTCCTGTAACATTAGAATGACATTTTGAAATATCCTACTAGTGACCCAGAAAACATCAACATTTTGTTTAATTCACTACAAGTTTTTGTGCTTTATAATTGATTTGGTGGTGTTTATGTGTAATATCAGTATTGTACCAAATAGAGTGCACACTTTTACATATAACTGCAACCTCAACTCAAATTTCGATTTTTCGGAGATGTCTGACTAATCGACTGGACGATCGTTTAAGGCCCCGCAAATGCGCACCAAAAGAAGAAAGAATGAGAGATATGAAATTACAAATGTTAGAGGAGAGCGCTAGTATTTATAAGTGACAAAATCGATGCGAAAATCGTGAAAATGTTTAATAAAACACGACTCGTTTAAAATGGAGCAAAAATCTCGCGAGGGTTGTCTTAAACAGCATTTGATGAAACACTGTGAATTTTTTCATACATATAACTTGTAAAAGAACTGAAACAAACGTTTTTGGAGCATACTTTGCGATTTTTTTCTATCGAGGGAATTTTATATAACTTAAAAAATAACATATAATTTTTTAGTGTTTAAGGGAGGTTTGCAGTTTGCAAGAAATCGGTTGAAATTCGGGTAACGGCGTCTTAAGGCCTGGCCGCAAAGAGCTCCGTTATAACTTCTAACCTCTACTTCTGATGTTTTAAATAGGGACTCTTATATGTGAATATTATTATTAAGGTTATTAGGCTTATTAGGTATATGGGCTTATTCTTATTAAGGTCCCCAATAGACGTAATTTAAGGAATCAGAATATATTTCATCTTGAATTATTTAAAAACAATATTGCATACTTCAATCCACTGTCTCGGATGTGTCGACTGTATAATTCCATTGAATGTAACCATATAGACATCTATGCAAATAGTCTCGCTTACTTTAAAAAGCAAATAAACAATAGACTAACCTAACATGTAATTGAGAATTGAAAATACTTATCTTGAACTTGAATGTGAATGGCTGTTTTTCACTCTATTTGTACTTTACTTTTTTTGTTTTTCTGTTTTTTTACATCGTATATCGATCTTTTTTTATCTTTGTCATCTCTATATTGTATCATCACTATTTTTGTTATCTCTTTTTATACCTCCGTTTATATTTTGATATTCCTAATTTCTGTTAACAACTATTAAACTGTGCATTCTGTGAACATTTTTAAGTGGACTATTAACATGTACGCTTTTTACAATGCTAATCCAATGACTTTTTTCTGTTAATACTCTGCAAATGTTCCAAAACAATAAATAAATAAATAGAAATATGTAGTAAAAATTATACAGTATTTATTATGTTACATAACGGAACTGCCTCAATAACAACATTTTGTATTTGTTTACAGGTAAATTGAAGATGTCCACCTACTGAATAATTTTTTTCCCTTCATTAGTATTCTGAGTTAGTTATGGTTGAATATGGTTGGTTAGTTAGTTATGGTTGAATAATAAATACATGGTATTTAGTCCAAGAACTTCTGCAATGAAATAAATTCCGGCTTATAGTATTACGCAGTGAAATCCGAAAGTTTATCAATGCAAACATTTCTAGACAATCAAATACATTATTTAAAATTTTATGTAGAAATATCAAGTCAGTGAAAATTCTTCAATTTGACGATTTAATTTGAAAGAGTGATGAGCGGCATGTTTTCCTGAATTCGCGAGTACCATGACATAATGTTGAATAATTTAATTTATAGGTAAAATAATTACTTACTTTCCAAAGAGTGGATGCCAGAGAGGTGTCTGAGGGTCGTGCGGTAGTTCCTCGGGGGGGTGTGTGGAGCTCCCGACCTCCGGGGGCTCCAGCAGGTTCTGCAGGGATTTGACAGTGATGCGGGGGCGCTGCTCGCCTTGGTGAGGAGCCGCGGGGGGCGCGTGCGCCTGGCCCCGGCTCTCGCGGGGCGCCTTAGCACTGCTCATGTAGTTGTTATTCTGGTAGTAGGCGGAGGGCGAGGGCGGCGGTTGGTGGTGGCGACTACGCGCCCCCGGGCTGTACTGGCTGGGATGAGGCGCGCGCGTCGGATAACCCGCCCAGGGGAAGGGTGGCAGCACCCCTGGCAGTCCACTGGGCGGGAGACCAGCTCCCGCGGCTGCCCCTGCAGATCCCCGCCATCCTCGTGTGATGGGGCTAGTCCTCGCGGAGTGCCCTCTCGCCTGCTGCTGGTGATGATGCTGAAGCTTGGCCGCTTGGGCGAAGAGATTCTGGGTTTCTGCAGATTTTAATCTTTGGAAGTTTGATCCGTTTGGTTGCGAGACCACTTCCTGCCACATAGCCAACTCCAGTTGGTTACTGTAATCGATTGGAGGCATTCCCGGGAATTGTGAAGTATTCATGAATCTTTGCTGTTGAGAGAACATTTGGCTGAGATCTGGATACGCTGCTTGAGTAGGGTACCCCGGAGGAACGGCGGTAGAATTAAGCGCTTTCAAAATATCGCTATTTTGTGAACAGGCCATGGCCGCTTCAAACTGACTGAGGTAAGGAAGCCAGATCATCTGGTTGAACGCAGCCGACGTGGCAGCTTCTATATCTCCAGCCATGGCCTCTGCGGCTGGTCCAGCCCCCATTCCAGCCATTGACCTTAGAGGGCTCTCCGCTATCGGTGGAAGAATTGGCGGTACCAACGCACTTGGTAATAGTGGCGTTGTGGGAGTGGTTGGTGCCATTGGCAGAGATGATATTGATGTGGATTTCGGAGTGGTGGGTGTTGTTGGTGTTATTGGTGCTGTAGAGTGCACTCTCGAGATCTCTGGTAGTCCTAATGGAGTAGTTGGTTTTGTTTGTTTATGTTCTTTATGTTCTCTATGCTCTTTGGGTTCTCTGTGCTCCCTTTGTTCTTTGTGTTCCCTTTGCTCTCCTTTATCTCTATGCTCTCTGTACTCTTTATGATCTTTGTGCTCCTTATCTCTCAGTTCTTTCTGTTTCTCTTTCTCTAAAGCATGTCTATGTTTCAGAAGAATGCCTTCCAGTTGCGAAAGTGAAACGACCAAAATATCTGGGTCTTGTAATACAGCTGGATAAGCAAAAGCTTCAGGTAATCGTAGTTCAGGTCTTTGTATTAATAAAGCTGGAATTTCTCTTGCTGGAGATGCGAGGATGGCACTAAATCTATCCTTGGGTACCAGCAGTGGGTCTGGAATATCAAATTCGGTGCTACATCTCAGAAGCTGTAATTGTTCCACAGAACTCAGATCCATCAAACTTCGTTGTACTCTAGATTCTGCCTTCTTCGGTTTATTTTCTAAAGAAATTTCATTTGTTTTAGAGAAAAGTTTGTTTAGTTTCTGCAGAGGAGCTTCATCTGGAATTTCTTTTCTAGACCGTTTCTCTTCAGGTTCTCCAAAGGTTTTGGTCTTTTTCACTTCTTCAGAACAACTACTGACCGTTGGGCTAGCAGATTTTCTACTTTTCCCTAAATTCAGAGGTTCATTTTGATGTTTAGTGATTGTCAACTCTGACGAAAAGCACATTTTGGGCGACGGTGATGCAAGTAAGGTTTCTAGGAACATAGATTTGGAATTTGATCTGCTGTGCGGTGTGGGGAAGAGTTCCGGAGAAGGAGGAACGGCAGGAATACCGCTGGGCTGTGGAGACTGTACTGTGTCAGAACCTCGAGATACAGGTCTTGAAGTATATACTCTCTGAGGTGAAGGACAAGGGCTTGCAGGTCTTTTCCGACAACTCAAGTCTTTTGGCATTTCATCACTTTTATTTGATAAGTCATCGTTGGCATCATCAACATTATCCATCGATCCTTTAGCAATGGTGTTTATACTAAGATCCGTTGGCATCATATTATCATCACTAGAATCATGGTTTTCCTCTTTCTCTGATGTTATTTCACATTTGTTTGAGATCTGCTCATCGTCTTCTCTTTCTTTAACTAAAGAGGTGGCGTGGATAGAATCTGATTCTGACGCTTGCTCGCCCGACGAGTAATCTTCGGATTCCACATTTTCATTGTTTTCATTTTCAATTTCAGATTGTATTTCATCTTGAATAGCTGGATTATTAGACAGTTGTTGCTCTTCACTGATTTCATCGAGTTCTTCATCAGCTTCCGCCTTTCTCTCGTGAATGTTTTCTTGTTCATGTTCATCGATAGGAGTGTTCATTTCTTCATTAAGTTGAGAGATTTCAGATAGAGGTTCGTGTGGTTTGTCAAATGTTTCTTCAGAATAAGCTAAGTTTTCTTCAACGTTTCCCATAAGATGAGCTTCTGCCAGGTCGTCCGTCATCTGCTGTAAGTGTAAGAGTCCCTGTGCCGCAGACATACTGTTTGTCCCTGGCGAATCTAAAGACTGTTCGAGCCGATGTATTATATCTGAAACCGGAGCATCATCCATTAGCATTTCTTCGTCATCTTCATCGTAATCACCTTCAATATGATTATCACGGTTGCTAGATACGATATGTGCAATTTTGTCAAAATCATTTCCAATTATATTGTGGTCTTCACACCCCTTTTCTACTAAAGAATCAAGCAACTCGTTGGCATTTATCGTTTCGTGGTCATGGTTATCCAAATCTACTGGCATATAATGACTTTCTGTGATACTTTCAAACAGGTCTTTGGCAGCAATTCCACTTTGAAACACACCTTCGTCATCTATTATCTTATTTTCAGATGGTTTTTGAGAAAAGAATCCTTCATCATTTTCAACATTTTGAACGGTGTCTGGAATATTATCAAACGCCACAATATCTCTATCACTTTCGTCTTCAGAAAGAAATGGAAATTTGGTGAACTGTCGATGAAGGGAAGAGTCGGGAGAAGGTTCCTCCAACTCTGGGCTGGCAGTTTGCTGTTGATTGAACTCCAGTTCCGCAACTGCCAGTAATTTGTCTAGGGGAGTTGGGTTAAAATCTCTTTCAGGTAAGGAGGTTTCTCGTGGAGATACCGAACGTTCTTGCCGCTGACGTTCTAAGCGTTGCGGAATGTGGATAGTGTGCGAAGGGATGCTTATTTCTATATCGGGGAGGTTCCACGCACTGCGAGAATTATTATCTTTAGAGCTTTCGGGGTCAACTTCGGATCTTCTATCCGGCGAGTTATCTTCCTCCTGACCGCTTCCCGTAGTGAGATGAGACCCTTCTTCCGAGTCCGTCAGCCGCGGTCGGGTCGGGTCAGGCTCGGGGGAGTGGGAGTGAGAGGGGGTGGCCCGCGCGGCCGGAGAAGGGGGCGGCAGATCGATAGCCGGGGGGCGGTCGGGCAGGGCGGGCAGGGCGGGCAGGGCGGGCAGGGCGGGCAGGGCGGGCAGGGCGGGCAGGGTGGCGAGGGCGGTGCGGCGGCGAGCTCTGGAACGGCGTGCGAGCCGAGCTCGTCGGGCGGGTGCGGGCGGAGGAGCGAGCGGAAGTTTAATCGCGTCGAAGGTCTCCGTTCTCGGGAGCACGCGCCACCCCAGGGGGGTCCTGGTCAGGCGGAGGCGGTTGCGCGGGTCATAGTCCTCGCAGTGCACCTGGACCACGTCAGTGTCCCGCTGGTGCACCCACAGGAACAGCGGGCGCAGGCGAGGGGGCGGCAGGCAAGCGCCCCCGGCGCTCTGGCTGCGAGTCGGGTCCGGGGCCCCCTTAGAGCGGGGGCCGGGGGGAGCGCTGCCCGCCCTGGCGCCCGCCATGCGTCCCCTCAGCCCCACATGCCCGGCGCCCGCCCCCCCCCGCGGGGCCCGTATTCTTGTCTTCAGCGGGAGCCCCCCACCCGCGCGACCATCCCACGCCCTGCACCGCACTCAGGGCGCTGTAGCACGGCGCACGCTGCACGCGCGACGACTGCACGGCACTGCACAGCACGGCACTGCACTGCACTGGAACCAATAACTGGCACTCGCACTGGCACTGTAACTGTAACTGTAACTAGCACTGTAATCCAAGGAGAGTTTGTCTGCACACACGGCAAGGCTAAAGACACACGAGACGCGAAACAGTGCCGCTGTCACTGGCACTTGACACTGACACTAGCACTAGGTTGTCTGACGGCGGCTGTCAGGTTGTGAGACTGTCAGACAGTCGGGCTGTCACACGGGCGGGCTGTCGGGAGAGCGGCACACGATCGCTGTACCCGCTGACGGAGGGGCGACTGAAGGTGCGCGCGCGCGGGGCGGGGGAGGGGAGGGCGGGGCCAGCGGGCGGCGGCAATGGATCCGCCCTCCCTCCCTCCCCCCCCTCCCGACCCGCCCATGAGCGCGAGGGAAACTAAACCTTGCCGACCGACAGCAGCAGACTTCCTATGTCTATTATAATACCAACAAAACAACAACATCAATTTATTGTAATTAATGAAATTGTCATAATATTTTGATTTATTTGACAGAAAGCTCTTGAGGCGATTTTTCGCAAAAACAGCGCTATATAAGTTGTCCAAATTTATTATTATTATTATAAAGAAAATTATGATTTTTTCGTACTTACAAACACAAACTTGTACCTACCCCATTACATTTTTAATACAATTGTGGGTTTACAGAGGATATTTGCATGATGTATTATTACTATTACTGAGAAGGCAATTTTTAGGATCTTTTCGTATGTATTTTATAGGATGAGAATTTAAAAAAACACTCTAGGTAGGTACCTACTTAGTTAGAAAGAGTGGATAATAATAGAAGTTTGGGAGGAAGGTACCTGAACATAACTAATGTCAAATGGACAAATAATTAAATGGACAGTATTGAGAGTAGGTATGATTGTAGTTTTCACGGCAAAAATAATTTTTGTTATTTGTTTTTGGGGTGTTATGCCATGTTGTGCGCTACATCTGCCCTGATACTGTAACGCTCCTGACTAAAGAAGGAGGTAGCTCAACACGGCATAATACCCAAAAATAAATAACGAAAGTAGATACTGAGAGTAGTTTTCTTCCACATTGGATCGAATCAATATATATTTTTTAAATCGTTTATTTAAGCATTGTTTGTTAGTTTCATTGGCGAACATTTAGGTATATTCTGCTGAAAAATCATGTAAACCAACGTATCAGGTTATTTTATGACATCAAAATTTCAATAGTTTTAACAGGAAAATAGGTTATTCTCTTTTAAAACATCATTTTGCTACAAAAGTAATATTCTTGTACGAATCTCATAAAATCCATTAAAAATATCAAAGAACTTGTAAAATGAGTTCTGAAGGCTTACATTGGCTGGCCCGCATGCAACTTACGACTATCTGCTTCTAAAGCCTATCGGCGCTAAGATATCTAAGAGGGGGGATAGTACCTACGTATTCTACTTCCACTATATACTTTATATAAATAATCATTGCCCTTTTGTATACAATACATAGGGTTTACTTCCGTAGGTATTCAACTTCTTAAAGGTAAAAGTTTTAGATTAATAGGTAGGTACTCGTACTAAGGTAGCTATAGCACTATATTCTCTAGTATAATGCGAAGCTTTAGTGGAATTCTTGTATGGATATTCACGAATGGCGAATGTTTATTTATCTTTTTTAAAGTTGGTATTTTATATATTATCGATCGACTTGATTAGTCAGACATCTCCGAAAAATCCAGAGTTGATCTGTTAGAATACCCAAATTACTCATAAACACCACCAAATCAGTTATAACGCAGTAAAACTTCAAGTGAAATGAACCAAAAATTGATGTTTTTTAACGGGAATATCGGGAATTTTCAAAATGTAAAACAAATGTACCGGACCATTATACCTTAGTACTCCCGGTGTTATTTTATAGCGTATTTAATATATAAAACACAGATCCTTGTAAATAATATTTGATTTATGGAGTTTTCGTCATCGATCGGATAACTTTTGGTAACTTCTCATTGTTCTCTAGCGTGACTCCAGATCGCTAACGAATAAGTAACAGTTCATAATGACTGAGTATTTTTAATATATTCGACGTCAACTGTTGTTTTGTACGTTAGCAATCTGCAATTGTCCTAGAGAATGACGAGAAGTTACCGAAAGTTATTCTATCAATCCTTATCTATCTACCGTTTTAGAGGCCCATATAAGACATGACATGACTATTAATATCGACATTTGCACAATTTTTTTTAGTTGAAAATGTAGCACTTTTTTGGGTGAAAATGTAGAACCAAAATCAAGAACAACATTATTAGTTTAACAGACTAAAAAGTAATCATTCTCGAATATTTCCAATACGTCTGCGCTAAATTGCCCTGTGTTTATTAAGTTACTTTTCTTCCTCTCTTCCAATGGCTTCCATCTAATAAATACAATTATAAGACTCCACAGGGAAGCTGTTCAAAATTAGAGTTTAATTCAGTTCTCTTAGTATAGAATTCAGCTTTTTTAGTGAGAATTCCAATTTCCCGGAACCATAATCCGAGTTCCGTGACAGTTTACATGATGCGAGGATCATTGGCTTTCTATTTTCCACACAGATCTTTTGAAAAGCACAGTAAGCTGTGAATAAATATGAACTGCCAGAAAATGAATTATAAAAGAGCGGTTTTATTGTTTCGTAAATGTGCATATTTGTCAAAGTTTGTACCTACTATGCCGTTTTGTCGTGTCTCACGACTTTGATTTTTTTTGTTGTTTATAAATATTGTAGAATGTTGTAAAGTGACACAATTTTAACAAGAAAATTTATTAATTTACTTTATTTAATCAGTTAAATACACCTGTCGAACCTTTATATACTTATCTTATAATCAATTATTTAGAACAAACAAAGGGCAGTATTGTGTTTTTACCATAAGGGGGCATAGGTACATTAATTACGTGAGCAGTTTTTCTTCCAATCTAGACCCCTCCCCCCCTTGGTGAGATAAATTTGGGCCACTTCGTAAATTCTTTTCAAGAAAAGTGAGATTTTGCTGGACCCCCCCCCCCCCCCCTCTTTTGAGATAACGTAATTAATGTATGCCCCCTAACACACCCCCAATTCAATCAAAACAAATTTTATAATTTTTCATTACAAATTTGATGTGTTTCAAGTAGTTTACATTATAAATTTGTTGTGTATCAAGTGGCCTACATTATAAATTGGATGTGTCTTAACTTCTCAATTAGCTAACATTATAAATTTGTTGTGTCTCAAGTGGCTTACATTAAAACTGCTCACGTAATTAATGTAAGTATGCCCCCTTACATTATAAATTCGTTTTGTCTCAAGTAGCTTACATTATAAATTTGTTTTGTCTCAAGTAGCTTACATTATAAATTTGTTTTGTCTCAAGTAGCTAACATTATATATTTTTTGATAATATTGAGTTTCTAAGCAAATTTGGACCAACATTGAACAAAATCACATTTAGCATTTCTGACATAGAGTCCCTTTTAATTCCATTCTGTGACTATATATTATTGGAATGGTTCATACAGTTATATGCAATAATTTAACAATGTTTTATTTTATTTTTTATGCATAACCGAATATTGCCATATTGCCCCGGCAATAAACTTTGTATTTGTTAAGTATTCGCCTACAGACTATTAAGTATGTACTTCCTCCATTAGTATTCTGGGCAATGAGAAGTATATTATATCATGATCATGATTGTTAGTACCAGAATATCTCCACTGGAAAAAACCCTAAGTAGGTACTTCTAATTCTAATATTCGGTGGAAACTCATAAGTGAAACCTAAAAGTAACGGAAATGCAATGAAAAATGCATAAAAATGATTAAAACATGTTGGAGTTATTAATATTACGTCTGAAATAACATAAGACAATCTCATTGCAGTCTTTTGTGTGTTTTCAGTGTAATTTTTATGAATTTCCATTATACTTAGACCGTCGTCTCATGGGTCGGTTACACGAATCGACGTAAAGGGCAGAAAACACAAGTCCCATTTCACAACGGGTATTTGAAAAGAGTTCATTACTTCTTTTTATTTAACATTTAATATTTTATATGCTTTACAAGCTTTTTGTCAATTTCTTCCAACCAAATCCATCCTGATTAATAAACGTAATAAATAATATTTAGCACTCTGAAAAAAAAGGATTTTTTTCGAGTTAAGGAAGGAATTGGTTAAAAAAGAAAAGAAATACATTTGGGGTAGGCATGAATGGAGCAGAGCTTTGCGGATAAGAACAGAAAAGCTCTCTCAAGCCTCGTCTTGAATTTAGCGTTTTTGGGCGCGTTGTATTTCAGAAAACAGCTCATTTTGATAATTCCACAGTAAAACTGCACAAAACTGGTCATGTTTTTTTTCATGTTTCGTATTACTATCATCTACTTTTTTTTCAATTATTTCTGGCTTTCACCCTTCAAGGGGGTTTTAGGCCTTCATTTAAAATTACAGAGAAACGAAATTGACTTGGCAAAGAGGAGATGTTCAATGAAGAGAGGATCTTTATTTAGAGAGGGACAACCAATAATAATATAATAATAACGTAGTATTTATATAGCGCAGTTTTGTGATATTTCACTTCAAGTGCGCTTAATTATAATAAACTTAAAATTAATCCTATAGTGTTCCTTACGAGTCCTTACAAAATACAAAATTGATTAAATTATGTGAAACAAAGAATATACAGTATATACAAAGCAATTCCTAAAGAACAATATTAACAAAAAGAATTCATTAAAACTAACTAAAGTTCCCACATCTAGACCACAGAATGTACAATCTGGGAGTCAAGGACGTGAATTTTAAAAAGGTGTGAAGGATTTTTTTTTTTTTAAATTTATTAGCGTTATAAACAGTCTGTACAAAATTCATAAATGACAGTGATAAAAATAAGTATGTCATAGACCAATAAAATAACGACAAATTTCAATTTAGAACCATAATTCAAAAATATACAATACCTACACCTGATATAAACAATTATGATAATATCTTCTTACTTAAATCTACAAAAAGTAATTAACTGAAAATGTTCAAGGGATTACAGTTAAATTTTGATGCATATCAATAATATATTTCAGGAAGTGATTTTATTTGAATTGGAACTGCTAAAAGTAGGAGAGAAAATATGGTGATACTAAAAATAAAAAAGAGAAATACAGAAATCAATGAAATATTAAGTTATTAGTTAAACATGTGGCATTCAATAGTGTTATTTTTTTATGCATGCTGTGAATTTATCAAGGTTTGTATTAAACACATCGATATTTGGGCAGAATCTGTTAAAAGTGCTACAGCTTCTTCTTACAAATACATTTTCAAGATAATTTGTCTTGCTCTTAGGGATATAAAAGGTGTCTGGAGATCGAGTAACTCTTAATGGACATCTGAAATGAATAGGAACAATGAGGAACAATAGAGGAACAATGTCCGGTTCTCATTCGATTAAGTGAGGAAAATTATTTTTTAGTATAATGAGGGAATTGTTGAAGTTGAAACCACGGTTTTCCGATTGGATAGTCCTTTGTATTGAGGCGTAGAAGGCTCACTTGGATTGACTTATTGACTAGCAATGTTCCAATACTCTGTCCAAACATTGTGGGATATATCTTTGATGATGGAAAAGATATCAGATAGGGGAAAATGGTTTAAGATGGCAACAATAGGTTGGATGCTCCTTGTGTTGCCAAGGAATCCGCGATACGTTACCCACTATGCCAACATATTCAGGAATGAGAAAATTTTACATGAGTAAAAAAAAATTCTATTAATTTATTGTTGAGAAATACAATTGTTAATAGTGGAAGAAAAAAATGTTCCTGTGCGCCACTGATAAATGATATCCAGGACTTTCAAACTAAAAATGTATCCACGTATTTCACTCACGGACGTGTAAAAATATTTAGAACGTTGTCCTGAACAGGAATGCTGGTGTCGTGGGTGGGAGAGGGGTGTTGGTAAACACCGCGGTCGTTCCTCTCTCCCGTATCTCTCACCTCTTCTCTCCTTCACCTTTCCCCCTCGTCCTGCAGCCCCTCTCTTCGCGCATCCCCGCCGCTCCCTCGCTCCTTCACCGCGATCATCTTGACGTCTCGCTTTGTCTTATTGATCCCCCTTCCCCACAATTCTGGAAAGTGGTGTTGTCTCCTTCCAATTTTGCAGCTGATGCCCTGGGATGATGGCCAAGTATTGCTTGTTCGTATTTTCCTGATACAATTTGGGATCAACATACCTAGTATATTCCATACAAAGTACAGTCATTAGAACATGGTATGTATACGTCGTGGCAACAACGAATAAAGTATACAACGTAGTAGATGTAGATAACACTATATACACAACGTAGTAGGTTCAAGGAACAGAGTATATACACAACGTAGTACGTTCAGATAACATATATACCAGTACAGTAAGCAGCGACGTAACGATAGGTTAAAACAGAAGGGTAAGCGCTTGGATCCCGCGAAACATTTAACATAAGCTTGTGAATACCGAATCGAATAATCACATTTCTTGCACAATAATTTAATTCTTTTTATTTCAAGTAGGCAATCACTAGCGTCAACCCGTGAAAAATCACGTGATATTATAATAATTGTAGAATTTATGAAGCTAAACGTATTTATAAAATATTTGCCTCGGTATCATTGCCTAAAAAAACAAATACTGTCACTTTTCTTTATTATTCACGACTACCAATTCACGAATTATCTTTGGAATTAACACCGTTAAAAAACTTTAAGAATCGTTTGTGATTCAGAATTCTGTCAATTTTGACAAATTTTGTATCTGTAAAACATTTAAACGAAAGAAAAAACACATTTGAAATAAGAATTATTAATCTTTTGAAGAAAACTTTCTCGGAAAGGTTTTCACTTTGTGATGGCATTATTTATTTTAGTGAAAAAACAAATAACTTTGTTTACATCACTTTTATTTATACACAATTTACATGTTTCGTGAACGATGTTCACATCATCAGGATCAAATGTACCTATACTAAACTTAAAAATTAAACATAGATCGCATATGGGATTAAACATAGATACATTTTTCCTAAATAAAAAAAAATAAAATAATTTAGAGATTTTAGAAATTAGGAAAAATGTAAATAATAAAGCAGACATAATTAATAAGCAACAAATTTTTATAAACCCTCTTTTGAACCTTTTCTCACTTAACCGGTCTTTCCCTGCTAATGACTTTTAAATCCCCAATTTTAATAAAGTCCCCCCAATCTTACCCCTTCCCCTTCCTCCTACCCCTTCCTCCCATATGTGATCTATGTTTAATTTTTAAGTTTAGTATACATTTGATCCTGATGATGTGAACATCGTTCACGAAACTTGTAGATTGTGTATAAATAAAAGTGATGTAAACAAAGTTATTTAGTCTTTTCAATAAAATTATTAAACAATAAAATAATTTTGGTTGGTACCTCATCGCTTATCTGATATGGTTTATACTGATCAGTTCCAATTTTGAAGTTAATTTAATTTGCTAAATTTTACGCACTTCGCAGGAATAGAATTTCAAATCACGCATGCATCTTTTAAACAACAATCTAAATTAATACACATAAATATGAGTTTATTTATTGTTCTGTTATACGTGGTGGAATTATATTGTATTAAATTGAAATTAAAACATTTCATCCTATTATTGCCAGCCTGAAGATGTCCATAATAGGATGAAACCGGTACTGGTTAAATAAATATGTGGAAATAAGTTAAAAAATTGTTTTAATATCAATTTAACACATAAATATGTTTAATCCTAATATAATGTGATCACAAAATGGAAACACGTGCGATGGTTCGATTTTAACTCAGTATTTTATTTTGGTCACATCGACGTGCGGTTTTTCTATTTTATCCACTGGAGTGTTTCACAATACTATTAATTTCAGTCTTGAGCGCTAGAAAATTTTTGAGCGTTCATATTGGTAATTTCCCGCCCTCATTAAAAAATCACACTCCGAATTTTAATACGCAGACACATAAACAGCAGTGACAGAGAGCTATTTATTGCAATCTATAATTTTTTTTCGTTAAATGGGGCATTATTTACTTTAAAATTGCTGTACCTACATATTTGGAGCATTATTAAATATTATTACTTAAATTCGATAATTTCGGTTTGCGGAATGTCAATAACGAACGATTGAGAAGAGATGCGAGACATCTCTAGTTCAACTGTGAGATTACGAAATTAGCCATGTGATTAAATAACTTTTAAAATAAATAAAAAAATGTTTAAAAATACATCTTCAATTTGGCCCAATTTTAGAAGGGACGCGGAGGAAACCTTTGAATGCATTATTTACTAGGCAAATTAAATTAATTATATTTACACTGCGCCCTCATCTTTGACGGGTGTCAGAGTGGTTAGCATGTAATGTTAGTAATTGCGCTTTTAAGAGTTCTAGTAAAGCGCGTTAAGGCGCCGTATTTCCGCTCAAAAAAAAGATGGAGAGATATGTAATTAGTAATTACGAATGTTGGATAGAGTGCGCTAATATTTAAAACGATAAAATTGAAGCGAAAATTGTAAAAATGTTTAATAAAACACGACTCCTTCACACGACTGTGAATTTTTTCATACAAATAACTGTAAAATAACTGAATCAGATGTGAAAATAATAATCTTTGGAGAATAATTTGCGATTTTTTCTACCGAGGGAATTTCATATAACTTGCGTTTCGGCATGGGGAATGTATGGATATTATCTTCAAAAATAACATATATATTTTTTAAGAGCTTAAGAACTTCAAATGTTTAAGGGGGATATGTAAGAAATCGGTAGAAATTCGGGTAGCGGCGGCTTAAAAGACAGGGATTTGTGGTTGCCTCGATATAAACTGTGATCATTTCATTAGAGATGCGTGTTACGAATGAATTATTTGCTAATAATTAGCAATAAACCAATTTTATTTCGGTCCAGAAAAAGTTAAGGCGCGCCCAGGGGCCCGATAATTTATTAGTACGCCAATGGTGAGGTGGAAAACACAGTGGAATAAACGTGTTCATGAAACAAAGTATATCCGTCGCGGTAGGTCCAGGTAAATGTTAGAAACGACACGTATCGAGATATTTCTCTTTATATTTTGTAGATTTAATTTAATTTTTAAAAGTCAGAAAATAATTTATTTTATGAAATAGTTCCTGCCCTCTATGAACACCCCAAGAAAGCTCAACCGAAGCGTTCCGCCATTTTCTTTCCACTGATGGTAAAAAAGGTTTGTGTTTCCGCTTAGGGGAAAGCGGAGACAACGCCTCGAACACAACCAGGCTTCCTCCCAGGAGAAGAATAGATCATAAAATTTAGTTTCGAACTTTTCTCAACAGAGTAGACACGTAAAACTTTTCGGTAGGTGGTAGTGGTATTTTGTTTCCGTGTTCAATTCTCAAAATAGTAACATTTTAGAAGACAGAGTGTGTTTAGACTTCATCATTAAGGCTCCGTAACTGGGCCCAAAAAGAAGAAGATGGAGAAATACGAAATTACGAATGTCAGAGGAGGGCGCTAATATTTACAGCGACAAAATCGATGCGAAAATTGCGAAAATGTTTAATAAAACACGACTCGTTTAAAATAGAGCAAAAGTCTCGCGAGCATTGTCTTAAACAGCATTTAAAGAAACATTGTGATTTTTTCATAAACTTGTAAAATAACTGAATCAAACTTGTTTAAGTATAATAATTTTTGGAGCATACTTTGCGATTTTTTTCTATCGAGGGAATTTTATATAATTTGTGTTTCGGCGCGGGCCAAGTCTAGATATTATCTTCAAGAATAACATATATTTTTTTAAGAGCTTTAAAACTTACCGTTTTTAAGGGAAATATGTAATAAATCGGTACAAATCCGGGTTGCGGGCTCTTAAGTGACGAACTATACTGTACCTCGTAACAACGATCAACTGTCAGAAACAAACAAAATAGGGGGTGTAAGGTATCTTAGATTATCTATATATATATATTATATATTATATTGGATCTTATCCTTGTGAAATAAATGGATCTTGATTTTAGAATATATACAACACATTGAACTTATTGAACTCCTCTGAACTTCTTTCGTTAATATGTTTTCATACACCTGTGAAAACATATTAACGTCTAGATATTTTCTTCAAGAATAACATACATTACGTGTTTAAGGGAGATATGTAAGAAATTGGTAGTAATTCGGATAGCGGGCCCTTAAGACGATGCTCTACGTCATGTAAAATTCGCAATCGGGCCGCTAACGGCGCTATTACTCCTAATATACCTAAAAAATAATTTAAATGACAGATTAACACCAGCCAACTACTGTTTTGATTTATTCAAGAAAAAACATCGCTAAAAGCATTTATTTGTTTATTAAAGCATTATTTTGCGAAGCTCAGGTACGAATGTATAAATGTTTTACGATAATTTTCTAAAAAATTTAATTTTTCATATTATACAATAAAATCATAACCGAAAAGGGGTTCGTAAGAAAGAAAATTTGAACTTTAAAGCAGTTTTTATTGGCATGATACTTTATTTCGTTTTGGGCTTGTAAAAAGACTAATAAAACAAAACCAGAGTGTGCAGTTTACACGCGGTAGAAGAGAAACCTTCAGAAAACTAAAGTAGACAAAATTGGGGAGGCTACGAAGCACCGCACAAACAGAAGACCGATAGGCTATGATATGTACTGCATAAAGAGGATACCGATTAGTCTTTCCATTTTTCGATTTTCTTTAATCTCAGGGTTTCCCAAACTTTTTCTGCAATGGAACACTTTGCAAACCCATAAATATTAACGGAACACTAGGCTAATTTTTTAGGTTGGGTATTCCTAACATTAAAAATAAAAAAAGTTATTAAACACATTATTTATTTAGTGTATAAACAAAATATATCTTTATAAGCAGGGCTGGGCAAAATACATGCTTTGCTGTAATTAAAATACAAATTACAAAATACTTTGTCGTGTATTTGAAATACAAAATACAAATTACAAAATACATTTGGTTTTGGTAGAACCTTTGGTTGCAATAAATTGTCGTAAGTGCCCTGATCTAAGAATGCGTTTACATAGAAGCAAAGCTGAACAGAGTGAAACAGAGTCGTGCAAAAAATGACCAATCTTATTGCTCAGAAGACACATCTCATCTCCGCTCCACTTGTAAAGTTTTGTGGTATAGGACCCAGGTGTTAGATAATAATAATAATTATTATAATAACATGACATTTGCATAGCGCATTTTTGTGTTATTTCACTTCAAGTGCGCTCTACTGTAATTAACTTAAAAATAATCTAGTATTCAGTCAAATTATTCTTATAGTGCTTGATCTAATACTATGACACAAAATTGTACAATTCAAAGCAATGACGGAATTTGATTACTTATCCATTATCAATTAACTCACAATACCGCGAAACGACGAAAATAACAATAGAGAACTCCAGTCAAATTTTTTTTTATATATAAATAATGACCTTCTAACTTAAATAACTGCATTTTTATTTTTATTTTTAGAGTTAGTTTTAATAGTTAAAATAATTGTCAAAGTTTTAATTTTTCAAGACCCCCCGAAAACCACCGGAAATATGGTAAATCGTGTGACGTCATCACTCCTGAAAAATTTGTATAGGACCGGGCAATCAGCTGATCAACTGCCGCCATTTTGAATACCGTTGTTCGAAGTATTCTCCCTAGAAGAAGCATTACTATTTTTTTTGTGTAGTAGTTTTTCAATATTTTAAATAAAAGAGATACCTCTATGTTTGATACTGAATTATTTAGGCTTAAATATTGTTTCAATAAACACAATAACTAAATCTCTATAAACAGTACGAAATAAAGAATAACATGAAATGTTGTTAATACTGATGACTTGTGCCATACCTACATTTCAATTGATTTCAATACAATGTGATACAATAACTGGTGACGCGTGACGTCAACACTAACCATTCAATCGTACCAACTTAACAGTGTATTTTAACGAGACGTTAAAAATGCACTTTTTAATAATTTTTTAAGAACTCTACGTTTAATATTATGAAATAAAACTTATATATTCAGAATCGGCTTTCATTGGTCTGTATGAACATATTTTTTTAAAGCTATAATATTTTTCACTGGAGTTCCTTATTGACAAGATAGTTGCTTTGACGTACCTACAGTGTTGCCAACTCTAAATATTAACATAATATATTGCTCTGGATTCTAGCGGTTTAAGTCTACGCATTATCTATGTCAGTATATTTTTCATTATCATTATTAAGATCGCTAAATGTATTTGAAAATGTATATTGAAGCCATAAGTATTTGTAATACTAATTACAAAATACATTTTTAGGAAGTAATTAAAATACAAATACAAAATACGTATTTGTGTTTCAAATACTATTTCAAATACAAGTAATTCAAATACTGCCCAGCCCTGTATATAAGTAGGGTGTTAAGGGAAGTACTTAATAATGTCAAGAATCACTAGTTAAAGTAAGTCCATTACGTCCCTTTTAACATTCTATATAACAAAAAATGTAACGTAAACAAAATCAAAATGAAATATAAACAAGTAAGGGAACGTACCCATACTACGTGACCAACTTTTTGCAATTTTTAACCCCCCCCCGGTGACCAAAAACCTAAGCAACCCGCCGCTCATTTGTATGGAGCGTGACATTTTGAAGACCCCCCCCCCCTAAACGTGTCACGTAGTATGGGTACGTTCCCTAAATGGAATAAATAAAGCACCTAATGATTTTGTGGTGGTGGTGGGACCCCTATGAGGAATCAGAAGGTGTTAACTATTAAAACATATGATTGATCGTTGAAATGTTTATTCGCATCTCAGGAGAAGCACTGAGAGCCTAGGTAAAAAATAGCATACAAAAATGGACTTAATATAACAATAGAGAGTCGAGAGACCAGCTTATCGTAGGACGGGTACGCGGCTTCTACTGGCTTGGCGCGTTCCGTGTTATTCCCTCGTGGCGGCGCTGTCATCGCGGTGGCGTGACCGGTAGGGTCAGGGTTGTCGCAAATGGAAATATGGAAGGTAGGGTTGACCCCTACAATTTTGATGATTTTGAGTCCGTGAATTCTTGAATTCAGGCACAATATTGTTAAATTGCAATCTAATGGCTAGTGTGGCGTCGAGCCTGTTCCTGCACTTTGACTTTGTTGCAGCATAATCGGAATATCCTGCTTCACATAAATAGGTTACAGAAAACGGAAGTAAAATAATAATAGCTTGTTTTGATAAATTGGGGTATTTTTCTGACAAACTCGCCCAGAAATCATTTAAAGGCTGATCTTTGTATTATTCAAGTCACTAATCAAATTAATTAGATTTTATTGTCACGGAAAATTGAATCCGAGCCCAGGAATTGTCCTTACTAATTTTAGAAAAATATTGCAAATTTTTTTCAAGTTACGTAGATGTTCTAAAAATTATTTGGAAACCTCTTCATCTACTATAAAAAAATATTTATTCCAACACTCAAGTAAGGCAGGAATACAATCAAAATGATTAGATTGAACGATGAAATCCAAAATAGTAATTTTTAATTCTTCACAAAAATTGTCGCGGAACCCCTATTGAGGTTCAGCGGAACACTGGTGTTTTGCGGAATACAGTTTGGGAAACCCTGGTCTATTTCATACTCTCGCAGGCTAAATCCATTGCATGTATGTGGTCTCTTTTTAATGTCGCTATTTTTCGTTTCATTGAGTTTGAAATCACAATGGAGCTAAAGAAGTTTTCTCTTCAAAAATATTTGATTATTTCAAAGGCTCTACTCGCAGTATTTAATAAATAATCCAAAATATTTCTGAGCGATTTAATTTTTAAATCAAAAACATATGATTTTGCGGTGACCGGACAACAACGGAAAACCCTCCACACAGCATCCCCAAAGATGACATAGGCCCCGAGGGAAATTATTTTCCTCGGGGCCTCCTGTGTGGAGCTCATGTAAAAAAAAAAACTCAGAACCTTGAAAAAACTTGAAAAACCATTAAAGTGATTAAACAAAATAAAAAAATGGTTAAATAGGTTACGTTAGGTTAGGGTTATGGGCTATTTTAAAATGATTTTTTTAATAGCTTTTAATGACTTTTCAAAGAGGTGTTGAATTGACCTGATTCTGATTAGGCGTGGAACCGATTTTTCCTTAGTTAGAATCGCCTTAAACACTTTTCTCGGAATCGCTAATATTATCTCTAGTCAAAAAAAAGTTTTTTGATTGAAGCAATTTCTGTAAGTACTTTCCATTTTTAAATCATGACATTTTTTTGAAGACTCGAATGCAGGAACGTGGGCAAAAATAATATCCACATTCTTAGAATATGGGAAAATATAATTCGGGAAAAATTAATATTTAAATAAAATTTTTATGTATCCACAAGTTTGTGAACAAAATTATTATTCGAGATTGAGATCACTTCAGTATGTTTTTGACATTTCATCGAATATATTAATAAATATTTATCTTTACATAGTATAAAATGAAGTCGCTCCCGCTGTATGTGCGCTTATATATTTTAAACTACGTAACTGATTTTCATGCGGTTTTCACCTATAGAAAGAATGATTCAAGAGGAAGGTTTATATGTATAATGCATGTATTATAGTAGAGAAAAGTCGAAAAATTCAAAGATTGAATTCGGGCAGCGGGCAATTTGATATGTAGATATGAAAATTAACAAATGAAGTTGGTTAAGTAAGCCAAAGCAACGTGTGGCTGGGTCTGCTAGTAAATAAATAAATTAAAAATGTATATAATAGTTCCGGGAAGGAAAAAGGTATCATGGGTGGGTAGGAATCTGAGGGTCATTGTGTCCAGAATGGATTCGTATGAATCCACTCTTTCATGTGCATTGCAAGGCAATGGGTTGGGAGAGTCCGGCTGCATAGGTCAAAAGGTCTTCCTTAACCATTATCTCTTGTATCACTACACACTAGTGGACAGACCCATCCACCGCCAAGACCTAGACAAACCTCGTCCCATGAACCCAGGCACCCCTGCAAAGTCATCAAACGTGACCTATGGCAGAGGAGTTAGGAATGAAGAAAATGGTTCCCGGGGCTGCGGTACCCATTTCCGCCTCACAAATTGAATAAAAGGGAATATCCAGTGTATTTTGACTTATTGCCTTGGTGTAGTATTATTTATGTTGAGCAGTGGAGAATTCAGATACTTTTCAAAAGTAAAAGAAAAAAAAAGTTTTTATTCACTGAAATCTTGAAAGCTTTTTTTCTAGTCTGTTAGTTTGATCTGAGTTCTAACAGGAACATTCAGTAAGTACTCCTTTTTGATATCAATTGATGGTATCGTCGACTCCTGAATACCCGTAGTAAGAAACGCCTAACGCCACATGAGAATAAGGGCAGGGGTGTAATTTAGTAGATTTAGTGTTCCTGGCCCTCTCCTCAGTCCTCAGTCCTCAGTCCTCACTCCGGGCTTAACGCAATAAAGTCATATCACCTTTAATAATAGTGTTCCCGGGACAAGACAAGACAAGACACGCCTGGCTTCATTGAATTAGGGGGGAGATTGGGCCCAGGGCGGGGGGCAGGGCCGAACTGAAATCTCCCGGTGGGCCGAACTTTTTACAATTGATTTTTTTACATTAGCTCCACACAGGAGGTTCTAAGGAGAAAAATTCCCTCAAGGCCAACTCTATCTTTGGGGATATTGTGTGGAGGGTCTTTTTAGGAAAGAAGGGCCTTTGACGGCCTCCGTGGTCGAGGGGTAAGGATTTTGATTCGCAATCCGAAGGTCACGGGATCGAATCACAGCGTGCGCAAATAAATTTTATTTGATTGATTTGTGTCATTTCACAATTAATTAAATAACATCAATATATAGTATATTTGCCGCACTTTACTTTTGTTAATAGCCAGGTACAGGCCTTCCATTGATATGCTTGGTGTAACCCTAAGTGACCAGCTCAGGTATGGGGGCTCCATCGAAGCCAGAGTAACGTTAGCCTCCCAAAAACTGGGCGTACTGTACAGGGCCCGCAGATACTTTAATAGTACACAACTGCTAACCCCAAAGATATTCAAATATAAAAGAGATATGCTATGGTGTCCGCCCAACTGTCGGCGGACTACGCCCTAATTAGAGTAGTTTGCATACAAAAATAATTTGTTCATTTCGTTGATTTTTTGAAGATGTGCATTAGTATTGGTTAACAATATTGTTTGAATACGGAAAGAATTCATTTAGTTTAACGTTCGTTTGGGTTATTCGTTAATTATTCGTTCATTTCGTTTATTTGTTAATTGGTAAACAATATCGGCTACACCCGGAAACGCAGTCCCACATAGTAAAAACTGCAGATAGCACATCTAATTATATTTCAATATCTTTGGCTAACCCTGTACAAATCACAAGTGCGCCCCACGGTTGAATTTGGCAGCCACCTCTGGTCTGGAGCTCCAAAATACCTGAAAAATACCCTCGACTCTGTGCAGAAACGGGCGGTCCGTTTAATAGATTATCCCATCTTAACAGACGGATTTTTTTTTTTTTTACAGTGAATACCGCACAAGAATCTCAACTGCTCCCGTCTGGAGACAGTGAGACTATGGCATCCCCGATTGGGGTATGTTGTGAGGCTGAAAGTAGTGGGGAGGGGAAGGAGGTGGGGAAGAGGAAGGTTGGGAAGTACCTGGCTATTCAGATCTGGTCACCAAACACGGCTTAAGCCATTTTCAAGCAACGTTTCAATTCTGAATGGTGGTCTTGCACCAGGGCGATACTGATAGTATCTTCCACTCTGGAACATGTAATAAAATATCATTTACACGTAATAAAAATAAAATTTCATTTGATTATACACTAAACGGGACACTTATCAACGAAGTTGAATCTATCAGGGACCTTGGGGTGACGCTTGATTCTAAATTAAACTTTATCCAACACACTAATAATATCATCAACAAAGCCAACAAAATGCTGGGATTTATAATTCGTATATCGAAACCTTTTCGAAACGTAAATACTCTATATTCCCTCTACACCGCATATATCCGCCCACACTTAGAACACTGCACACCGATCTGGACTCCTTTCTACCAAGCCCACATTGTTAGGATCGAAAGAATTAAAAAAAAAATTTTAAACACTTGAATTATAAACTTAACATTCACTTTCTAAATTACACCGATTCTATTAAATTTCATCACTTCAACTCCCTTCATACACGACGATTAATTTTTGATCAAATTTTATTATTTAAAATTTTAAACAATGGCCTGGACTCACCAGAGCTTACCAATTTAATAAAACTCCATATTCCTTCAAGATTAACCCGACAATCGAATTTACTTCATTTGCCCGCTTGTAGAACAAACTTTAGAAAAAATTCCCCGATTCCTCGAATATGTGCGCAATACAACGAATTGTTTCACAACGTGGACATTTTTAATTTAAACCTTCAGAAGTATCGAATAGAAGTAACGCGTGCGATATTGGATTGATACGGGGTGTGCAAGGTATCGAGAGCATCTCATATCCTTATCCTATATTCTCCCTCCCCTCCCCCTCCTCTCCCCTTCGTAAGTCTAAATTTAGCTTTAGATAAATTAAAACTCCATCTAGAAACAATATTAGCATAAGAAACTCTTTTGGCTTCACTGCAGTTAACGTGTATATTTTTATGCCTATTGTATGTATATAAGCTGTTTGTTTCTTACAAATAAAAAAAAAAAAATAAAAAAATAAAAAAAAAACATGTCGCAAATATACTATATATGATTTTAGATGAATTAATTGTGAAATAACACAAATTAATCAAAAAAAAATTATTTGCGCATGCCGGGTTCGAACCCGCGACCTCCGGATTGTGAGTCAAGAGTCTTACCCACTGGATTACGGAGGTCGTCAGACGGATTGCAATCTTTAGAGCAAAGGCGTCGGGTGGGAATGCTATCCTTGTTCTACCGGTATTACAATGGAAGATGCTCCGCGGAACTAGCATCATTGATCCCTTCGGCACCGGTGCATAGTCGGGAAACACGCCAAACGCGTGCCCAACATTTGTACACGGTTGACATTTGTCACATGAGAACAGGTCGTTTCTTTGACTCGTTCTTGTGTTCAACAGCTCGCCTGTGGAATGATTTGTCGGCCTCTGTGTTTCCTCCTTCCTAAAACATGGTTCTCTTCAAGACCAATGTTCATTCCTTCCTCTCCTCAAAAAGACCCTCCACACAGCATCCCAGATGACATAGGCCCTGAGGGAAATCATTTTCCTCAGGGCCTCCTGTGTGGAGTTAATGTAAAAAAGGTACTTCCTTTCCTTCCTCTCCCCATCTTCTTCCCCTCCCCACTACCTTCAGCCTCACAACATACCTCAATTGGGGATACCATTGGCTCCAGAGGGTAGCAGTAGGGACTCATGTGCGGTAATCATATTTAAAAAAAGAAGAATAAATCAGTTAATAAACAAATAGATACATATATACAAAATTCTAATTTACTTTTTATTTGTCCATGAAGTCCTTTGATAACATTCATTGTTTTTCACATGTTTCCTTAGAATTATTTAATGATAATAAGATGGTGCTCAATTTATATAATCTTCACCCACTCGTAATATTATCTTGGGTGACCGGACAATTCGGAATGGAACCATCTCGGATAAGTCATTTAGAGTGATAAAAAAATGGTTAAATAGGTTACATTAGGTTAGGGTTATTACCTTACATAGTGGGTATTTTACCACCTCTGAGTAAACTCTAGGTACTGTCGAGTAACTAAACGTAATATATTTTATCTAGAGGTCATATTCTCCGAACAGTATTGTTACCGGTATTGGGTGATCTTTTTGGTAGTCCGTATGCCGATTCAACGCCGTTTAAAACTGTGATGTACACAAGAGAGACGGGTAGCAGGCCTGCGCTTGCTCAGACTAAAAATTAAAGTTTTCAATAAGAAGAAGACATTTTCACATGCGATTTAATCATTTGATGAATAGAATGGCCCGCTGACAGTTGATCAGGCAGACAGTTGACCCGCCGGACTGTTGATCCCCTAAAAGATTATTTCTGTTGTATTCCGATAAAATAAGTTATTTTAAATGATTTTTTTTGTATTTTTTGCTGATGTATAGTGTATATAGGTATTATTACTTGAAGTGGCTTAGGCCGTGTTTGGTGAGTAGATCTGAATAGCCAGGTATATTTTCTATATCTCCTTCCCTTCCCCACTGCCTTCAGCCTCATAACATACCAAAATTGGGGATCACTGGCTTGTGTGGTATTCAGATGAAAAAAGTTACGAGTATATTATATTTACTTTTTTTTAAATTATTCTTTTGAAAAAAGAAAGACAAACGTTCCCGGGTTACGAACAACCTGACAATGTTTGAGGATCTCCTACTACCACCACAGTAAGCCGAAAATGTTGCTTGAGTCGTGATGGAGGACTTAACCAGCCGAGGAATCGAACACGGGACGCCTGGGTGGGATCCAAAGCGACGCCAACTCAGCCACTAACCGTGAGTGTATGCAAGTAGGTTTTTTGCTAAGCCGACTCCATGTATAAGTATGTCGTATTTTGTTATCACGCATGCTTCTTCGGGGAATCGGAAATATTGGTAGTAAAAATATTTGATTTTCACTCAAGACGCCTGCAGTAAGTATATTGACTTTGATTGTACGGCCGTATATCCTCTTTGCATACTTACTTAAAGAAATAATCTTTTAAGGGATAAAAATTTCCGAGGGATAAAAAGTCAGAGGGATCAACTGTCCGGCGGCTCAACTGTCGGGAGATCAACTGTCTGGGGATCCACTGTCGCAGAATCAATTGTCTGGGATCAACTGTCTGGGGATCAACTGTCGGGGGATCAACTGTATGGGGATCAACTGTCTAGGGATCAACGATCGGGGGTCAATTTCGTGGGGGGGTCAACCGTATGGGGATCAACTCTCTGGATCAACTGTCGGGGATCAACTGTCTGGGGATCAACTGTCGGGGGATATAAAATGTCGGGGGGATTAACTGTCTGTTGGCCAACTGTCGGGGGGAGTTTAGATTATCTGCCAGTACCAAGTAAACTGAATTTATATCATCTGGGCCCAATGTGGTAACTATTCACCCCTGATGCCTCCCCCACTTGATACATTATTACCCCAATTGCTTGTTACGCCCCGCACGACCCCCCCCCCCCCCCCAGCCCCCACAGCCGACAATTTCCCGATGAAACACCGCCCCTAATACATATTACATTATTTTTGCCGAGGATGAGTAAAAGGTTTTTGATGGAAATGTTAAAACATTACAACGCGAAGCTACCTACTAAAAATACGCCCTTTAAGTTGATTACAGCCTAAATTATACGTGTCACATAGAAAAGAAAGTTACGTGGAATTTCGTACAGGAAATACATTAATAAATTTTTTTATTCAGGATATAAATAATGATGGAATATTACGTTTCTGTGGAAAATGTTGACTCATTTAATAAAGTGCAATTTCTTACATTCATTCCTATACAAAACAGACTTGTCAATGTCCGATACACACTTAAACATGGTGTCAGGAAACTAGTGGTGTAACCTTGAAACTGGTTGAATCTACGTCACATTTCGATGGGCTCTTTGGTTGAAGGGTAATGCTCTCAACTCGTAATCCGAAGGTCGCGGTATCGAATTCCAGAGTGGGAAAATAAATTTCACAATAATTAATAGTATATTTGCTGCACGTTCCAGAGTGATACTCTCAGTATCACTGTGTATCGCTCTGGTGTAAGACCACCATTCAGAATTAAAACGTCGCTTGAAATGGCTTTAGCTGTGTTTGATGACTAGATCTGAATAGTCAGGTACTTCCCCACCTTCCTCTTTCCCAACTCTCCTTCGCCTCCCCACTTACCTTCAGACTTACAATTGGGGATGCCATACTATTAACGGCTCCACATGGGAGCAGATGTGACTCTTGTGAGGTATTCACATAAAAAAAATTGCTGTAGGTATAACTTTTTCGATTTGAGATTTCGTTTTCGAGTTTAATCGAGGGTGAAGGATAGAATGACTCCTACAATTTGGGAATCGGGTGTTTGTACCGCTGCCCCGGGAACCATTTGTTGGATATCGAAAACTTCTGCCATGGGTCACCCCAAATGGATCGATACATTTGGTGATTTAGCAGAGGTGCCCGGGCTCATGTGGTGAGGTTTGTCCGGATCTCGGTGGCGAATGCATCTGCCCATCAACTGCGCAGCAGGCCAGATCGGGTGAGACAGGTTGAGCGAGACCTTTTGATCTCCTCAGGAAGAATTTGGGAGGCGGGAATGGGTACCGCCGCCCCGGGAACCTTTATTGGAGATAACCAACACCTCTGCCATAGGTCACCCCAAGTGGTTCGCTATGTTTGGTGATTTAGCAGGGGTGCCCGGGTTCACGGGGTGAGGTTTGTCTAGGTCTTGGAGGCGGATGACCAGGACATACTGAACCCCAGATTCCTACCCACCCCTCAAACCCTATCCTTCCCAGAACTCTCCTCTCCTTCCTTTCCTTAAAATAACCCTCCACACAGCATCCCCAAAGATGACATAGGCCCCGAGGGAAATCATTTTCCTCAGGGCCTCCTGTGTGGAGCTCATGTAAAAAAAAAGGAGGACTCTCTCTGAACATTGCCTTGCACCGCAGTGGCAGGGTTACTCCGGGTCACACTGACCTTCATTCCTACCCTCCCCTCATACCCTTTTATTTTCCCAGAACTTCCTTTTCTAAAAAGACCGTCCACCCAGCATCCCAAAAGATAGCAAAGATAGCATAATTGTCCTCAGGGCCTCCTGTGTGGAGCTAATGTTAAAAAAATATTGTTAAAAATTGAAAATATTGGTCGCTAGGGGATTACTACAGCTGTTTATTGTTTTTTTTTTTTAATGTTTCCCGCTTGTTTCTGGACACCGTATACATATATATTGCTATTATTGTTCATTGTAGGTAAATATACAAATGTACTACAATACATTTAATTTATAAGCAAAAATATTTCCATAATATATTGGATTATTTGATTCATTTTTCTTTTGTTTGTCAACCCCGCTTCACGGTCAAATCGACTAAAAAACAATTTTGACATTTTCACATTTGAGCGGTCCCGCTTTCCTAAAATGCGCAAAACTGAGATTAAAATTCTATAAACATTACAAAATTAATATATATCAAACCATTTTTAAAATACAGGTAAAGAAAGTTAGTAAAATAATTTTCAGAATAATTATTTATTTATTATGAATTACGCCGATTAACGGCTTATACATAGGAATTACAATAATTTAAAATGGATACAGAATATAACACATTTAAGAAAAAAAAAATGACAAAAAATTAAAAAGCACATATTGAAGTCACAGCATAAAGTTCAAACAGTTAGCTATTAAAAATACAAATATGAAGAAAAAGAAAACCTCATATACATTTATACAAGATATTTTGAACAAAATAAATAACTACTTAAAGTAAGTAATAAAAATAAATTAAAAAATTCCAGAAGTATTTATTTATTTATTTATCTATATGTATAAGGTATGTTTGCATTACATTATTCGATGCCTGTCTCACAAGGGTATACCTGTGTTGAGACAGGCGTGATGAAGAATATAAGCATTCATAGTACCTACATTTTTTTTTACAAGAGCTCCACACAGGAGGCCCTGAGGAAAATAATTTCCTTCAGGGCCTATGTCATCTTTAGGGATGCTGTGTGGAGGGTTTTTTTTAAAGAAAGGAAGGAGAGGAGAGTTCTAGGAAGGAAAAGGGTTTAAGGGGTAGGTAGGAATCTGGGGTTCAGTATGTCCTGATCATCCGCCTCCAAGACCTAGACAAACCTCACCCCTTGAACCCGGGCACCCCTGCTAAATCACCAAACGTAGCGAACCACTTGGGGTGACCTATGGCAGAGGTGTTGGTTATCCAATAAAGGTTCCCGGGGCGGCGGTACCCATTCCCACCTTCCAAATTGAAACATTTGATTATAATCCAACTGAGAAGCGGTGACAAACATCTTAAATTAAATATTGTTTGTTTGTTGATAATCTTTCAATATATTTCACATCGTCAACAACATATTTATTACCATTAGATCCTGTATTGTTACAATGGTAAGGTAATTTGTGACGAACTGGTCCACTCGGTATATGAAAACATATTAACGAAAGAAGTTCAGACGAGTTCAATAAGTTATTATGTGTTGTATATATTCTAAAATCAAGATCCATTTATTTCACAAGGTTCTAAGATCCCTTACACCCCCTATTTTGTTTGTATCTGACAGTCGATCATTGTTACAAGGTACAGTATAGTTCGTCACTTAAGGGCCCGCAACCGGATTTGACCCGATTTATTACATATTTCCCTTAAAAACGGTAAGTTTTAAAGCTCTTAAAAAATATATGTTATTCTTGAAGATAATATCTAGACTTCGCCCGCGCCGAAATGCAAATTATATAAAATTCCCTCGATAGAAAAAAATCGCAAAGTATGCTCCAAAAATTATTATTAACACGTTTGTTTCAGTTATTTTACAAGTTATATGCATGAAAAAATTCACAGTGTTTCTTTAAATGCTGTTTAAGATAATGCCCGCGAGATTTTTGCTCTATTTTAAACGAGTCGTGTTTTATTAAACATTTTCGCAATTTTCGCATCGATTTTGTCGCTGTAAATATTAGCGCTCTCCTCTAACATTCGTAATTTCGCATCTCTCCATCTTCTTCTTTTCGGGCCCGGTTGCAGAGCCTTAAGTTGGACAGGGTTCTAACTTTGCCTTACCATGTTCTGATGTTTCAATGTTTGCAAAGACGAATTTTCGTAATCTATTTAACAATTTTTGATTTTGAGGTCCAATCTTGTGTAAAGTATTTTAGTTAATCATATTTTAATGGAAAATATTCAATCAGAACGTAGTCCTCTATCTTGGAATTGCTTCAGGGAAATGTAGTTAGAACCTTGGTCAATGAATTATTATGTCCTAGCTGGTTGCATTTGGTTCTATCTGCATGTTTAGATATTTTCTAAAATGGTAACTATACGTACTATTTAAGTATGTTCCTTACCTATATGTCCTAACGCGTAAACTCGTGGGAGATCCCACGCACTTTTTTATGCTCCGAAAGCGAGAACTTCTTCCTTTAAGACTGCGCCATTAAACAGGGCAATTTAACTGCTTAACGATTCTGCATTGAGCATCGACATCTTCAATGTTACCTATAGAGAGTTTAGTAACTATCTTTTGACATACGTCTCAACATAGTTTAAACTGCCCCCTTGCACTTTTTTCTCTCTTAAATTTTATAATCTTCTCCGCAATAATTTGGTGAATGGAGAACCTGAAAAAAAAAATAAATAAAATATGTTCAATTAAAATACCTTGCACAACACTTCACCTTAAAATCGGGAATTGGTAAATAGATTATTATAAATCGTCTTTGCAAACTTTGACGCCTCATATCTATATAAGGTGACGAAATGTGAAAAATTTACAAATAATACTTATTAAAATCGTTATCTAAATAGATATTGTACATATACAGAGATATTTAATTAAAAATCTGAGTGATGTCACCCTCAGTTGAAGGCACCACCAAGAAAAACATTAGTGGTCCATGTTGCGATGTCTCCTTTCGCTGAACTGTTAAATATAAACCTATTGTTCTTCTAAACGTCGGGGTTGCCAAATACCTGTCCTGGGATGCCTCCAATATTGGGTGAGGAAAGAATGAGTGGGGGGGGGGGGGGTACATAATAATATAATCCTGACACTGACAGACAGGCGAATAAAATGTTGAAAGGTTCCCATTTAATAAGGCTCTCGGCGTTAAGACGTCTATTTCAACCCTTTCATCCGAAAGATTGCCGGATTCGATTGAAATGTTTTCTCGTGAGAGCAGAAGCGGACCGTTGCGTTGTAGTTACCGTCGCGTCGTAGAGAAATAAAATACATCGATGGTTACAGTAGTCCCGCGAGCTGACCCGTATTATTATACTGAACGTACATACGAGTATGTACAATTTTGTGTGGAATCTGACAGGAGTGTAAACTTGTCAGATCCGATGCATACTGCATTCATGCTGATCTTCTCAATCAGTGCAGGTGTTATTGGAGCAAACCGTGTTTGCCAAGTTTTAAATTTATCTATTTAGCAGGGGTGCCCGGATTCATGGGGTGAGGTCTGTCTAGATCTTGGAGGCGGACGACCAGATCACACTGAACCCCAGATTCCTACCCATCCCTTAAGCTCTTTTCCTTCCCAGAACTTCCCTCTCCTTCCTTTCCTTAAAAAAAACCTCCACACAGCATACCTAAACGGTCCCGGTACATTCAGTTTTCAAACAGCTCTTGTGCTTGTATTATAATTTTTTTATACAATTTTAAATTTTTTATAAATTTTAAATATCCATTTCAATCGATTAAATTTGGTACCTTACATAGGTAGGCTATTTAAAATACCTATAATTCTTGAATAGATTCAAAGTATTCGATTTTGGTTATAGTATCACAGGTGAGTACTTCAAGTAAATCTATTAATTGAAAGAATTTATTCGAAAATTGAATTTTGATTGAATAATCGATGGTTTGAAAAATGTCATTTTCAAAGTGTGACATGACAGTTTCGTAAGAGTTTTGTAAAAATTAAAAAAACTTTTCTTATGTATTGTCATGTGATTGTCATAATCCAGAAACCTTCGCGAGGGTGGAAAGCAGATATTTTGAAAGTTTCAAACATTTCCTTTGCTTAATATAGCAATGCATAAACAACATACATACATACATACATGCAAGCAAGCTAAAATACATATTTTTTTATATATAAAAGATTATACATTTGATACAGAAAATTAAAAGTTACAGAATTAAGCCAAATAAAATGTAGATACGGATATTGGATATATATTGGGTAGATAAAAATCGAGGACAAGCTGCAATACAAGTGTGAATACATTATGATCAAGTCAACGTTAGATTATAATAAACTAGGCAGTGCCTGTTATAAGAAACTAATCATGACGTGTAAGGTTTCAGTTTATTACTAGTGTATTGTTGAGATTTTTATTGTTCGGTACATAATATCGGATTGTAAAGATTTTTAATTATATAAAATAAATTTCTTAGTTATACACTTGCAGCCTTACTCAAAACGCCTTGAATATTTTAAACAATAGATAAACAATCGTTATGTGAAAATCTTACTAATATAGAAACTGACAAAAAATAAATCCTGGAAATTGTATACGTGCATTGCTTATCCAGCCAAAGAGGGTTGTTTATCTGTTGTATACATTATTATTAACAACAATTTCTCGACGAATTTCGGAATTTTTCCAAGGTATTTTAAATGTCTTATATACGAGTATTTCTTATTTTTGAAGACGTAAAAATAAATACCATTTTAGATAAAATTAACTTTTATTATTTAAATATATTATTCTAATTCAAAATTGCACGATTTTTATTTTAAACATGAACAAAGTTGAACGACAAACATTTTCACCTTGAAAAATTAAAGAAAATTCCATATTAAAAAATCGCAGTCATTTAAGGAATTTGCAATAAAACTGACACGTTTTTATCTCGTTTATAGAATTAATTTTTTAATAATTTCCCGAGAATAACGAAAAGAATCAGGGTTCATTGTTGCGCAATAAAAACGTTGAATTCTTGGATTTGTATTTAGTTACACATATGTAAGCATTTATTTTATTAAAAACCTCATTTTCATGGAAGTTTTGTTAAATTGTCAGAAATAACCAAGATTTTTATGGAAAAAAAAACTAAATTCATATTAATGAATAATGTTAATGAATAATGAATAATGTTTATAAATAATGGTTTGAATAGTGTTTATGTTTTGAATAATAATAATTATATATAAATTTAGGCATATTAGATTTGTCAAGGAATTTATATATAAAAATGCAAAAATCGGTCATTTTAAATACACGTAGGATTACAAAAGATTTTTTAAATATTTATATTGAGGGATCAGTAGGATTTATAGGTTCAATTAGGAATTTCACAGAGCCGAACCCTCTGATATGAAAATATCTGGAGTCGGTGAATTATTTTCCCATTTGGTCTCTGGTAGGTTGACATTTATTTTATTTTATTTATTTATTTATTTATACTGCGTTTTTACAGGTTGTTCACACACATGTGAGAACAACCCAGTTATAAAAACTCAGTTACTTATACAAATAAGATAAAGTAAAAATTTATATACAATCAATTAACCAAATAATAAAATAATAATTTTGGAACAGATAAAATAAAAATTAGATAAAAAAAAACAGTTACATATAGAATTTAACAAAAAAATCAAAGTTTACTCAAATAACAATTAAAGAGAGGCAAGATAAGAGACATAATTAGAGACAAACATGATACACATAATAATTTATCACATATTTTTCAGCAATCGGGGAGCATTTTTTTTTAATCCATATAAATTATCGACAAAAATATCTTATATCTTATTCAAAAAATATCTTATTCAGCACACTCTATCTTATTACACAGTCGACACATTTGGGTCCGAGGGCTAAAATAGGCGATATTGTTTTTAAATGTATTCAGGTGAAACATATTATGGCGTCTTAAGCTGGATAAAGAATAAAGATAAAGTCAGAGCTGGCACTCTAATAATTAATAACAAGTTCCTACCTAATTACGATTTCGACGGGTAGAGTTGTTAGGATGCAGTACAAATAATAAAGATGTTAATAATTATATTTAAAGTAATACGGATTTGTACTGCATCATAACAAATGGGAAATTGGAACATTTATATCAATATTGCTAAGACACAATGAAGTATCAAGATGGCCGTGAATTATTTTATGTAAACATATTAGATCAGTCAATTGCCTTCTGATTTTAAGTGTATTAATTTTGAAGTATTCAAGTCGCATGTCGTACGATCTAAAATGTTCATGTAATTGACATTTAAAAGATAACAGTCTTAGCATTTTTTTTTGAACTGATTCTACAATGTTTTCATAGTTGCAGTAATGTGGATTCCAAATAGTGCTTCCATATTCAAGTTTACTTCTAATTAAGGCATTGTAAAGGGTTAGAATTGATAGAGGATCTTTGAAAGGTTTACATATTCTATGAATAAATCCCATCATTTTAAATGATTTGCACTTAATGTCGTTAATGTGTACATCAAATATGAATTTCGAATCAAGAGTGATTCCTAGATCTCTTACGGAAAACACTTTAGTATTATTTATAACATTGGAAAAATCGTTTATAATTCTGTTACGAGTGAAGTTTAAAGTGAAACATTTTTCAACATTTAAGTGCATATCATTGACAGTACACCAGTTATTGAGTGTGTCAAGGTCATTTTGAAGCAGTTGATGATCAGAAACAGATTTAATTTTACGAAAATTTTAATTTCATCGGCGAAAAAAGCATAATCACAGTTTAATTTTGAACCAAGGTCATTTATGAATATTAGAAAAAGAAGAGGACCCAGATTTGACCCCTGAGGTACACCAGAAGTTACATTTATAGGGGATGATTTGTATCCATTAATAAATACTAGTTGCGTTCTGTTACATAAATATGATTTCACCCAGCGAAATAGGTCTCCATGTATTCCTATTTGATCAAGCTTTTTAAGTAAGATGGAGTGGTTAACTTTATCAAAAGCTTTTTGGAAATCGGTATAAATAGCATCTACTTGTAATGTTGTTATTGTATTGTTTTGTATTTATAATACTTATATATTGCAATTGCATAGCGAAGATTGACTAGATGATCATTTGGGGTATTGTGTGAAAGGGTTTAGATTTTCCTGTGGGGAAAATTTAACCCGGACATTTAAATCTGGTGGGTAAAAATAATGAATAATGTTTCATATTAATGAATAATGTTTTGTTGTTAAAAATTGCCTTTGAAAAATTACACAAATAATAGTAAATACATTGAATTACATTAATATACTCGTAATAGTGGATTAGTCATAAGAATATAAATTATGAAAAAAACCATGATTTGAATTGCACATCACAATCAAAACCAAGCTGTCAATTTACCGGGAAAATCAAGCGCATGCGCTAGTATGCCAAAATGCAATATTGCCAGTTCTTTCGCAGCACACTCAAAGGCATTTTTACGAAGAATTCGAATTAGAAAATGTACAGTCAATGTGTAACGATAATACCGTTTAACGGTTGGGAAGTTTTTTTAATAAGTAAGGCTGTAAAAGTGAAAAAAATGGAAGAAAAGAAATAAAAGCGAAGAGAAAACTTGGAATAAATGATCAGATGACATTTTTTTACGAATCGGTCCTGCTATTTCGCTATTTTTTGATGTTTTGATGAGGATGACAAATGTATGACATCTTTAAATGTAATTTGAATAAGATGTGTATAAAAAAAAAGTTGTTTGTGACACATTACTTGGAAACTTTTTTCGCATTTTCTGTTAAGGGAACGTACCCGTACTACGTGACCAACTTTTTGCAATTTTTAACGCCCCCCCCGGTGACTAAAAACCTAAGCCCCCCGCCGCTCATTTGCACCAAGCGTGGTTAATGAAGCCCCCTCTGAACGGGTTACGTAGTATGGGTTCGTTCCCTAACATAAATGTTCTTTAATATACACGGCTTAAAAGGGATTTACTACCAGTGATTCATGAGATGAGATTATCCCGATTAAAAAGTATAAAAGAAATTGTGGTCGAAAAGCGGCCGAAAATCCACATTTCGTCGAAAGATGTTCTTACGATGGTACAGGGCGGTTCCAGTGAGAAAGATTAATTATTCTCCGTACCAGCTTTTCAAAATTATAACTCAAAATCGATTTCATTTCATTCCAAATTTGCTTTAATTTATACCTACATCCAAAAATGCTGAAAGGCGTGATGATAAAACTATTAAATTTTTTTTTGTAATTATTTTTTGATCCTAAGTATTTATCATTTTTCAATAATGTCTAAGCAAAATAAGAATGTAAAAAAATCTGAAATATATTAGTTTGTAAGTGCGCAAATAAATACACAAACGGACCAACTTTAGTCAGGAAACACACGAACGTATATATTTTTAATGATTTTATTTAAACTAAAATTAAAATTCTGTAACATGCGTTTACCAGATAATGTATTGATTTATTTTACTGCATGGTTATATGATTTGAAATGGGTGTGGTATAATACAAAATCTTTTTGGAAAATTTAACAAATCTGCCAACGACCTATGGTATAACCTTATTATACTAAAAATAAACATTTTTCACAAAATTTAAAACATGCGTTTACTAGATAAAAGAACAATCTTTCGAAATAAATTCATAATTTTTTGTGGAAAAGAGTCAATACGTCTAAAATCTGATTTAAAAATAACATATTTCTAGTTTTCTCTGGTTATGCCCTCTTAACAACCTGTGTATCTTAAATTTGTTAACATGTTAGGCAAGTAACAAAGAAATGAAATTTTGGCAGGTACAGTAAATATAAATGTACAATGTACCTAAACTGTTGATTTCCATAAAGAATAGGTATGTAAAACAAACAATGAAGGAATTAATGATAATAGATATTTACTTTGTAAAAACGTCTTTACAATCAATACCGACAAACTTGCATGCTTGCGGCGAGCTTTTCTTCATTAATACCATTTATAATAATATATTTAATAATACCATTTGCCGTGGGCCTGGCTTTGAAGGAAAGGCATGAATTACTTAGGAGTACTTAACTTAAGTGATAGGTTCTATTATATCCACTGCAGCATGAGCACAATCAATATGAAGCTACCACCTGTCTATTCACACAAAGGGACAAATACAGTTAGGTATTGATTGTAAGTGAGATTATTGTAAGATATTTGAGAAAAAAAATAACTACATCAAGGACATCAAATCTTTCATAAAATAACAAGTATGTGGAAGTTACTGAACTCAAATCATAAAGATGTAGGCACCATAGAAGCCGCTGAAAACTGAAACAGGCATAATAATCGATTTAACAATTTAAAAAAATTCGAGAGCATTTTACACGCGGTAGAAGCGAAACTTTACCAAAACAATCTCAACCAATACAAGTTATGGTCATAATCAAAGCGACCAATGAGCTCAGTCCTCGCGTAATTTCCGTTTCATATCTCAACCAATAGGAACCTTTAAAAGTGACATCATTATCAAAGCGGCCGATGAGCGCAGTTGACGCGTCGCAGGTGCACTGATCGTCATTTCCGTTTCATCCGAAATCCAAATCACAGTCGTGCTATAGAAGTTTTACTTAAAAAAGTGGTTTTTATTTATTGTGTGAATAATTTTATAGTTAATGGAGGGAAACTGTCACACATAATTTCTAAAGGATTTCTAAAGGATTTTTTCTTGTTCAGTGGTTTACGCATATATTTTTTAAGAAGTAATTAATAATTTAATTTTTATTTTGCTCAAGCGAAACGATAGAAAAAGCCTTAATTTATTCAATTATTATTATAAATTAAAAAAAAATATAAACCAATTTGCAGCAAAGATTAATAAAAAATAGTAATTTAAAAATACGCTTTACCAAAGAGCGAACGTCACAACTAATAGACAAAGTTATTTCATACATCTTCCATCCGTACACAGATATAAAAACAGATAATTCAATAAAAACAGATATACATACAAAGTACTTATTTATATATTTATTTGTACATTTCGATCGTCCAGTTGATCAGTCAGGCGTCTCCAAATATTTACAAAGTTTTGAGACAACGAGGAAAGCAATATTCGAATGCTCACCATAAATCAAATATTATTTACTTACATCTGTGTTTGCATATTAAGTATGCTATAAAATAATACCGGGGGGGCAAAACGCTCTGATGCATTAGTATGACATTTTGAAACATCTTACCAGTGACCAGTGACCCAGACAACATAAACATTTTGTTTAATTCACTTTCTACAAGTTTTTGTGCATTATAATTGATTTGGTGGTGTTTATGAGTACCTAATCTGAATATTGTAACAGATAAAAGGTACACTTTTGCATATAACTGCGTACTCAACTCAAATTTAGATTTTTCTGAGATGTCTGAGTCATCAACTGGACGATCGATTAAACAAAATTTAAAAAAAAAGTTCCTTCGGGTCTAGAAGGGATATGAAAATGCAAGCCACAGTTGATACGGGTCTCCTGCCATTAACGTTTGCCCTGATAATCCCTCAAATTCACATCAACATTTTTTGTTTTCCGTCTCCTCCGTTTGTTAAAACACGGTTGAAAGATTGGGGTGAAGTTCGAGCGGTCCACACAATTTGGCTAATGGTCTGGGGTAAGGAACTGTCCATGCGTACGCAATGAACTCTTGACGTTTGACGTTTGGCGTTTATATCATGAATGCGTTATGATGAAAAAGAGATGCTACATCAGGAAGAAAACACAGATATTTTAATAGATATTTATTTATCAGGAAAGATTTCACTAATATCAATTATTGCACAACTTAAAGTTGCTATTAAGAATTTAGAATGCTTAAATAATTATTAAAATTGAAATTGAAACACTTTAAAATAATCACATAAACAATATAACACTTTTTAAACTCTTAAATAATTACGTAGACATCAAAAATAGAATACCGACTTGAATAGGCCACTTGCGTCAAATTTTTATTTTTATTTTTCGGTTTAGACAAATATTCTAAGATATTCTTTTTTTTTCTTTTTTTAATCGTATTTTTGAAACCCTAGCGATTTTTTTGAAAATTTCAATCCGAAAAATCCGAACATTTTTTATAAACCGGAAAGACGGGACATAATTTTATGGGTGCGAAAAAACGATAATTACATAGCCGAAAATCATTTTAAAAAATAACGTTTTCCACACGAATGACACAAGAGAATATCGAGGCATATCAAAAATATTAAACCTCATAAATATTTTTTTCCTTGATTCATCTTATTGATCATAAATCATTATCATGTTCAACGTCTATATTACTAAATCAAATGTAATATACTTGAACTTGTAAATTCTAATAATAATAAGAATATTATAAAATTTGATTTTGTTAAAATCCGCACCATTAACATTATACTTCTAAAACACGAATAGACAGCGTAAAATGTACGGGGTTCTCTTCAGAACATCTGTCAAAAAGTCAAACCAAATGATAAGTTCGCAGAGAACAAACAATAAATCTAGTGAACGTTAAATGTCAAATTCAAAAATTCGCCTAAAATCAAAGTGATGCCATATAAAAAAAATAAATCAGTGTGGAATTATGCAAAATTAATAGGAACATTTTTGGAGACGGGACATTTTCATGTAGTGACGTCACGAGCCAAAATAATGGATTTATTTATTTAAAAATAAAAAAACTGTATGTTTCTAAAATTTTTTACTAACATTTTCGTAATCTTAGTAAAAAAATCTATCCACACGATTTTTTCTAAGTCGTTATGAAATCCATGCAAGTGGCCTATTGGCCAATTTCTTCCGTGTCTCTGAAACCGATTTATAAATTAATAGACTTTATTTACAAGTGAGTTCACGAAAGAAATAGTCTACATACGACGGTATTATTAGGTCCGCGCAGTTGACATAACACCAAAAAACTTGACGTTTGTCGTTTATATAAATGTTAAAATGCGTTCTGATGAAGAAAAGATGCTATTGTATTTATATATATATATGCTTTGTGCTACATCAGGGAGAAAACACAGATATATATTTATCAAGAAAGATTTCCGACTAATATCGATTATTGCAGGACCTACAGTTATTTTTTTTTAAATTTCCAGTGCGTAAATACTTACGTAAATAGAAAAATGAAATAAAAAAAAAAAATACTTACGTAAATAATTATATTAATAAATGAAACAATTTAACTTTGTTTGAACCACTTTTATACTTGAGTAAATCCGACCGGTTTCAGAACGAACGTTCCTTCTTCAGGGCAAATGTATACCTATACATATATATATAGTATACATTTGCCCTGAAGAAGAAACGTTCGTTCTGAAACCGGTCGGATTTACTCAAGTATAAAAGTGGTTCAAACAAAGTTAAATTGTTTCATTTAACTATAATGGATAACCACAACCCAACTTCCCATATTCCCTCACCAATCCCTCCCCCCTCTCCCCTCCTCACCAACCCCTCCATACCCGTTACATTCATTCACAGCTCACGTGCCACCTATTGCAATTTTTTATACAAATTTCATAATGCTAGAGCTCTCAGTTATAGCCTATATCTTATTCTGATGTATGAGCTATATTATTATAAAGTTTCATTGAAATCCATTCAGTAGTTTTTGCACGAAAGAGTAACAAACATACATACATCCATACAAACTTTCGCATTTATAATATTAGTAGAATTTAGGTATAATTACATTTTAAACTCGTGATTATGCTCGCTCATAACCACAAAAAGCCGTTTCGTTTATTCTCCATACATGACTGCATCGCGCGGCTCCTGTCAAAAAATGAATTATCTCCCCCGCCGGCCCCCGCCTGCCTTCCCGCTTCACCCGGGATGGGATGTTTATGGGATGTTTTCCGTCGACCATCGAAAGCTCGAAACATAATAAAAATTGACAATATTTATCATAGTGATGTTTGGGGGATTATCACGGCAAACGTTATTGGCGGAGCTCGCAAGAGACGGGCCTTTAGATAAATATTCGTTTAGTTGGTCGTTCAGTCCAAGTATCGTGTTTCCACCCACGCTTCGTGGGCTCAATCCTCTGCTAGATAAGTTCTCCATTATTATACAAACAACCTTCTTCGCGTAGAATGAAGGCAGTAGGAGGAATTAAAATAATATTGTCTTGTTTTTTTTACTGCTTTATGTTCTTGATAGATGTAATTATAGTAAAAGCTAAAGCGTTACATTTTGGTCAGTTCAACCCTGCCACATTGTAAGTGCAATTGGCTAATAGTTATACATCTATATCTTATTCAAAATTAATATTTTTAATCGAAAATTATTATTAAATCTCTAACTGACAGCCCTAAATCAAGACAGCCTACTTTTAATGTTTTGTTATTTTCTTTAAATTTAGTTTATGTTGTAGAAGTAATATAAAAAAATATTTTTTCTCATACTTCAATTATTGTTTTTTTTTTGGTTTTATTTATTTAATGTAACACGTGAACTGTCTGAATAAGTGTTAAAAATAAGTCAAACAACAGTAAACAATCGATTTTTAACACGTGTAAAAAGTTTCGGTTTCGGTTTCGGCCGAAAATGAGACAGACACCGAAGATTCGGTTTCGGTGGAAAGTCTTGTTTCGGTCGGATACTAACAATAATCTTAATACTAAATTACTCTATTTAAAAGCGAATTCCTAGAATTCAACGATTTGCAAATATAAATGCGAATGAATGAAATAAATAGATAATTCACTCTTTTAACACATTTTTATTCTGTTTGCACAAAATTTTCTTTGTTATTATAACATTTTATAACATTCTAAACCTTGAGAATATTTCGAATTCTTTTTTGTAGCACACATTTCTTCTTGGTGTGCCCTAACAGGTCTCCCCGACGCTGGCGATCACTCTTGAAAATGTCTCTGTGTCTTGCGGTGCCCGGTATAGCTCCTCCACACTTCTAATGCCGGTCCACTCTCATACACTTCGCAGCCAAGACATTTGTCTCCTACCAGGCACTCGGCGACCCTCTGTCTTGCCTTTCAATATATATTTTTTTTTTACAGTGAATACCGCACAAGAATCTCAACTGCTCCCGTCTGGAGCCAGTGAGACTATGGCATCCCCAATTGGGGTTATGTTGTGAGGCTGAAGGTAGTGGGGAGGGGAAGGAGGTGGGGAAGAGGAAGGTTGGGAAGTACCTGGCTATTCAGATCTGGTCACCAAACACGGCTAAAGCCATTTTCAAGCAACGTTTCAATTCTGAATGGTGGTCTAATATTAAATGGAGCAAGTGATACTTCTCCCCTCGTAGTATATGAGCCAGATATGAAATTTTCCTGATTTATATTAATGTAAGCAGTTCTCTATCTGATCTAGCCCGCCTGAGAATTTCTGTGTTGTTGATCATGTCGGTCCATGGGACCTTGAGCATTCTCCGGTGAAGCCACATTTCAAAAGCCTCTAACCCAGCGGTCGTCACACTTTTCTGATGAAGGGCCACATAGGACAATGGGAGGTATCACCGCGGGCCGCACACTTATGATTTCGGGGGGGGGGGGGGTTACCTTTTTGATCTGTAATGGAATATTTCAGTTTAAGTTTCATCCACTTCCCGAACTATCTAAACGTGTGATATTTCGCACACGTGATAAAAATGATTACAATACATACAATAACAAAAATGAACCAATATTAAAGTTTACTTTGCTTTATTAGTACGTGATGAGCGTGTTTTTTGGTCTTTTTTAGACCATATTTTTTACCTACCTACACCCTCACTGTGCCATCTCTTCGCCCTCTAATTTTCTCTGGGTCTTCTACTGCCCCCCTGAAAGTCTCAAACGATCACAAGGGGGCGTTATAGCCCACGTTGAGAACACATGACGTACACTATATGTTCAAAAACCAGCTAGTCATTTTAAATTCAAATGTCAATCAATTAAAATCAACGTTTTAAAATCATATGGGTATATGTACACAAAATATTGGAAAATAAACGGATAATATAATTGTACATAAAAAATACATTTATAAAGAAAAAGGCAGATGTTTGTGCGGGCCGCAAAAAAACGGATAATATAATTGTACATGAAAAAATATATTTAAAAAGAAAACAGCAGATATTTGTGAGGGTCGCAAAAAACGGATAGTATATTGTACATGAAAAAAAAATATTTAAAAAGAAAACGCCAGATATTTGTGCGAGCCGCAAAAAAACGGATAGCATATTGTACATGAAAAAAATATATTTAAAAAGGAAACGGCAGATATTTGTGCGGGCCGCATAAAAACGGATAGTATATTGTACATGAAAAAACATATTTATAATGAAAACGGCAGATATATGTGCGGGCTGCAAAAAATGGTTAGTATAATTTTACATGAAAAAAATATATTTAAAAAGAAAACGGCAGATATTTTTGTGGGCCGCAAAAAACGGATATTATAATTTCATTGTACATAAAAAATATATGTTTAAAAAGAAAACGCCAGATATTTGTGCGGGCCGCACAAATGTCCGCCACGGGCCGCAGTTTGACGACCACGGCTCTAACCTGTTCATGGTATTTACTTTCAAGGTCCATGTTTCGCATCCATCATAAATTATTTATTAATATTATAACAAATGTATCATTTATCCCTCGACAAAATATTCCCGACAAAATATCTTCTAAAAACCTAACCTAACCCTATTTAACATTTTACTATTTCGATTAATATTGTCTTTACAAAACTTTTTCCCATTTTTTTGTTATGTTAGTTTAGGTTAGGTTTTAGTAGATATTGGTTGAGGGATGTTTTGTCCGTAGGATATTTTGTCGGAGGATATTTTGTCGGAGGATATTTTGTCACCAGATGAAAAGTCGCGGAACCCACCTCATCGATATTATTTATTTGCACTCATACATTTTTATTTTGTTCTTAATATTATAATACTGATACCCACCTGTGTACCAATGTATACTTATAATCTCATGTATAAAATCAATACGTCACTTGCATCACATTTTTTTCCGGTTTAGGCAAATTTTAAATCGTATTTTTTAAACCCTGGCGGTTTTTTGAAAATTTCAATCCAAAAAAGCGGACCATTTTTTATAAACCGGTAAGACGGGACATAATTTTATGGATGCTAAAAATGATAATTACATAGCCGAAAATCATTTAAAAAAAGCCGACATATTCCACACGAATGGCTCAGGAGAATAACGAGGCATTCCAAAAATATTACAACTCATAAATATTTTTTTCCTTGATCCGTCTTATTGATCATTAATCATTATAATGTTTAACGTCTTTACACAGTTGACATTTGTCACATGAGAACGAGTCGTTTCTTCGACTCGTTCTTGTGTTCAACAGCTCGGCTGTGGAATGATTTGCCGGCCTCTGTGTTTCCTTCTTCCTACAACATGGGTCTCTTCAAGACCAATGTTCATTCCTTCCTCTCCTCAAAAAGACCCTCCACACAGCATCCCAGATGACATAGGCCCTGAGGGAAATTATTTTCCTCAGGGCCTCCTGTGTGGAGTTAATGTAAAAAAAAGTCTATAAATGACTAAATCCACTGTTATAAACTTGTACTTGTAAATTATAATTATAATAATATATTATAAAATTTTATTTTGTTAAAATCAGCGCCACTAACTTTATTTTTCTAAGACAGGTACAGAAGACATAATATGTACGGGGTTCTCTTCGTAACATCTGTCAAAACGTCAAAAGGCATAATATTTACGGGGTTCTTTTTGTAACATCTGTCAAAAAATCGCCAAAACAAAGTGTTGCCATACAAAAAATAAATCAGTGTGGAATTTTACAAAATTAATTTAATATTATCGGAGACGGAACATTTTCATGGACTGACGTCACGAACCCAAATAACATATAGGTACTTGAGTTAAAAAAAAAAAGTATAAATTTCTAAAATTTTTTAGTAACATTTTCGTATTCTTAGTAGAAAAATCTATCCACACGATTTTTTCCAAGTCATTATGAAATCCATGCAAGTGGCCTATTTATGGCGTTTATAAATAAATAAGGTAGGTTCAATGTGGGAACAGTATCAGTCATATAAAGTGGGATAATTTATGTTTCGAAGGCAATAATCACTAGGAAGACAAGGACACGAGGTTCCCTGGTATTCATATTTTTATGATTTTTTACTGTTATTTCTGTGAAGTAGAATACGTTAAAATTTTACTATCTAATCATAGATTTGAAGGATATAATTATTATATTTGAATTGGTGAAGTTGAAATAAACATAAAAATATTTGCCTCGGGATATTATAATAATATTTTTTCGTTGACAAATGATTGGAGAACGAGTTTTGGAAAAAACACCGTAGTTATTCAGATTTATATATCTGTTAATACATTTAAAATAAATAAATAGGTACATCAAATTTCAAATAAATAATAATAAAATAATTTTGATACCTGCCTATCGCTTTGAAATGTGTTTTTGTTTTTTTTTTTACATTAACTCCACACAGGAGGCCCTGAGGAAAATAATTTCCCTTAGGGCCTATGTCATCTGAAATGCTGTGTGGAGGGTCTTGTTGTGGAGAGAAAGGAATGAACATTGGTCTTGAAGAGACCCATGTTGTAGGAAGGAGGAAACACAGAGGCCGGCAAATGGTTCCACAATCCACAGCCGAGCTGTTGAAAAGTTGAGCTGTTGGTTTGTTTAAATGTTTGACAAATGTCATAATTTTCGAGTATACCAACATTCGAAAAGTAAATTTATTCTTTTGAAGGCAGTGATCCTGAGGCAAATATATTTTTTTAAATTTTCAGATTCACAAATCTTACATTTATAATTTCTCGTTATTTTTGTTGGATCTGCGCAAGTATTAAATAATAAAATGTGCACAAAGCTTATCATATTATAAAGCACGATGGAACGAACTTGGGTTAATATGTCGGTTCATTTACTGAAAATTATTCCTTAAACCTTTTGTTTGCACATTACCTTGTTCGCTGGGACTAGAGGACTAGAATATTGTTAATTATTATCAATGTTTCAACACGTGCGCGGTTCGTGTTGACAGGGCTATCAGATTAACTTTTTATATTACTACTCGCAAGTTCCCGGTATGCGTTGCAAATCCACTTTAATAAATAAATTATTTCCCATGCGTGTCCTTTCCCATTCGTCCCCGTTCCTCTTCTGCCTCCCCTTCCCCTCTACCTTACCACTCTTCCCTCCCCCGCCCCCCCTTCTTCATCCCACTCCATTGCTCTCGGATTTCCCACTCCCTCCAGCCTTCCCTCCCTGCCACTAAACTACATGAAATGCAGTCATTCTTCAAACTATTCACGCGCCCCCTGTTGTAATTTGTTTATACAAAATTTCGTAACACCAGAGTTCATCAGTATATATATATATATACAGGGCATAACAGGGTGTACCCGAGGGATTTTAACCAGCGATTCCTGAGCATATTTGGAGTAAAAAATGTAAATGAAATTTTGGTCTACACCCTGTATACATACACATATATATATATTTAAAATAAAATCGAATTCTTAAAACATAAATAAATGAATTATAAAAAATAGACTTATAATAGGGCTTCTAGACTAGAATCGAGTAAGCGTTCAAAAAAAAGAAGAAGATGGTGTGAATGGGAGATGTATAAGCGCACTAATATTAAAAAAAAACGATTATAAATTAGGGGAAATTGGGCAAATATTTAATAAAAAGCAACTCGTTTATATTAGAGCAAAAATCTCACAAAAAATGCCTAAGAAGCATTTAAAGATAAATTGTGATTTTTTTCATACATATAACATGCTAAATAGCAGAACAAAATGTTTTAAATCATTTTCGGAGCAAACTAAGCGATTTTTTTATACCGAGGGATTATCATATAATTACCGTTTCAGATCTACCCGTGTGTAGATATTATATTAAAAAATATCATATATTTTTTTAGAAGCATAAAAACCTAAAATGTTCAAGAAAAATATGTTATAAAACGGTAGAAATTCGGAATGCCGCTGCTTAAGACCGCGCCGAATTATTATTTTTTATTTCGTTTGTCTAGCAACCCTTGTATTAAAACGTGACAGATTGGTAAATGCGAGCCTAATAATGCTCTCGAAAATATGTACACGTTCCTGTTTATATTCGATAACGAGAGGCTGAAAATTCGAAACATGATTGCGAGGTATCTGAAAAAGTAGCAGCGAAAGTTCAAGAACCTATATATTATTTTTCATGTATTATCTTTGTAGACGGTGGGTGCCTCCCTCTTTCACCCCCTAACGCCCACCACGTGTCACAAGTGTGGCACGTGGGACGTGCGTGGATATATTATTACAATATAATGTAATGTTTGCAGCAGCGAAAAAGAAAAGTCAACCGGCGCCGGGGAGCATATGAATAACCAGATTAGGGGAGATTACCATCGTGGATATAATGCCATCTATCTTCCTTGCATATTACATCACATTTTAAATCCGGAGCGTAGGCTTTAATACAATATGTGGTGTCAAATAATAAATTCGAAGGGAACACGTGGCGGTGAAGGTCAGAGAATGAGAGAACGTTTGGAGGTAGCACCTTCCTATAGAAAAATAAGTGTCCGATACAAGCGGGAACCTGGTAAATCTCCAATCACACAGAAAATCTTAAAAACAGGTGTCCGGAAACTAATGGTACAAGCGGGAACATAGTGAATCTCCAATCACACAGAAAATCTTAAAAATAGGTGTCCGGAAACTAGTGAATCTCTAATCACACAGAAAATCTAAAAATAGGTGTCCGGAAACTAATGGTACAAGCGGAAACCTAGTGAATCTCTAATCACACAGAAAATCTTAAAAATAGGTGTCCGGAAACTAATGGTACAAGCGGAAACCTAGTGAATCTCTAATCACGCAGAAAATCTAAAAATAGGTGTCCGGAAACTAAAGGTACAAGCGGGAGCCTGGTGAATCTCTAACCATACAGAAAATCTATAAAATAGGTGTCCGGAAACTAATGTTACAAGCGGGAACCTAGTGAATCTCTAATCAAACAGAAAATCTAAAAATACTCGTAGGTGTCCAGTCAGTGGCGTAGCGAGGGGGGGCGGAGGGGGGGAAAGGGGGTGCCACTCGACCAAGATATTGTAAACACGTCACCAAGATATTGCAAACACGTCACCAAGATATTGCATACACATGAACACGGTCTGTTATTTATATTTTCATAACTCTATGGCTCCCCGTGGAGTGCCCGAATTCTATGTCGGTGGGTCTTTTATAGGCGGATGAACCCCCCCCCCAGGACGGACAAATTTTGTGAAGTCGAAATTAGCTTTTTGAATTTTTCAAGTTAACTTTGATAGGGGGGGGGGGGGTGACACTACGACCCGGGGGGGGGGTGACATCTGCCCTGGGTGCCACCCATGCTAGCTACGCCACTGTGTCTAGTGGGTCTCACTGTTTTTACAAGTGGGAACCTGGTGTGTCTTGTTATGAAACAGTGTTGGAATTATTATCTCTTCTCATTTTAAAATATGAAAACTGCTTTATAACATCGATCCTAGCCTAACTATTCAGTTAATTAATTTATAACGATTTATCAACATGACTGGCAACACGAGTCGTGATAGAGGGGGGCCTTTTCTCTTTCCGGGTCCGGTGACGAAACCTACTCTCGCTGGCATGATCTTTTGGGCAAGATCATGGTTGAGACAGTCAAATAGATTTAATTAAATATAAGGGACGAAGTTATAAAGTTGGTTGGCGCGTTAAAATAATGTGAAACGATCTCTGATACGAGATGTTAAAGTGCATCGAAGTATGTAAGGGAACGTACCCATACTACGTGACACACTTTTTGCAATTTTTACCCCCCCCCCCCCGGTGACCACGTGTAGTATATTCCAAGACCCCCCCCCTACAGTTTTCACGTAGTATTTCATAAATATGGTTTCGAATCATTTTTTGCTAACAAAAAACAAAAAATGCATTATTTGCTTATATTTGTCTTTATTAATACGGCGCTTGCTGCGTGACAGCAAGAGTGCATGCATTACAAGTGGAAAAAATATTATCAAGATAAAACTTATGTCAAAATATATTGAAACCGGAACGTAATTTATGGAAACGAAAGTCTTGTTATTTTTATAAACATTTTTCATTTCAATCATCTTCAACAAACACGTTCCCTGAACTTTTTCACTTATTTGAATACACGAGGGTGGGTTTTTAAGTTTGCGGATTGGGTAAGGAGTGGAAATAAAAACCAAAATTATTTTTCCTTTTGAACATATTCACCTACTACCCTAATACATTTTTCCGATCTTTAAATTAACTTAAAGGAACTTTATAACAGCGCGGAACTCAATTTTCTCCACATTTCACAATTTCTTCCCGATTGGTGTTTGGTCGACGATAGCTCAAAGACTAATGACCTAATTACGATAAAACCCGGTGTTTATCCTAAAATTGAATTGTTCAATTAGTACCTAATTCAGCGGTACCCCCATTAATCACTTACCTTCCCATTCCGCGAACTTAAAAACCTCCCCTCGTAGCTCGAAAAAAAACGCGAGATTTCTAGATTGACTACGTGATAAAAACCTAAGCCCCCCCCCCCCGTTGTGACCAAGCGTGGTATTTTGATGACCCCCCCCCTAAGCAGGTCACGTAGTATGGGTACGTTCCCTAATAAATAATGTCGCGAAATTGGATTCCGCGGTAGATCGAAATATTCGAGAAGTTTACTGAAATTATCATGGCGATCGGAAATGGATTGGCATTGCACGGGCCGCGCCGGAGTATATTTGTCGGGTGCCGACAATAAGATCGACTCATTTATCGCGTGGAGTATTAAAATCACGCTCACCGGCTTGTATTAACAATTACACGAACAGTAATACTATCTGTCCCACTTGCTTGCTATGAAAGCCCCGTAGCATCGTCTCTGGAATTCCACTTCCCTTGGAGGAGGCTCTGCTATGCTGCGAAGGTGTTGGGAGGATGCCGTTCTTGCTGATCATCCCATTGCGATCCACGAGACGTGGATCGGCTACAAGTCGTGCTGGTCCTCCTGTGGCGATCCACGAGACGAGGATCGACTAGAAGTCTTGCTGGTCATCCTGTTGCGATCCCCGAGACGCGGATTGGCTGGGAATAGTGGTGAATTTAGCTAGGTTATTCTAATATCAATCGGTCCCTGAGGGTGAGTAGCTCTGTTCATTTATTGTAACCTGTATTGTAACCTTTCAGTTAAAAATGAGATATATGTTTTTATTTAATACCCCAATAAGCTGGAGATCGCTTACATTTTGCTCACCCTTGAGATGGAGTTCATGATTCTACCCACCACGGGCATAGTAAGGAACTCCAGTGAAAAATATTATGGCTTTAAAAAAAATATGTTCATGTAGACCAATAAACGCTGATTCTGAATATATAAGTTTTATTTTATAATATTAAACACAGAGTTTTTAAAAAATTATTAAAAAGTGCATTTTTAAACCTCTCCTCAAAACACAGCGTCAAGTTGGCATTACTGAAATGGTTAACGGTGACGTCACTGTTAACCTGCTAACCAATTCACCGAAGTGTATCAAGATGTATTGACATTTGAAATCTACGCCTTATGCCACAAAAGACACGCACGCCATTCAACATTTCGTGTTTTTTGGTTATTTTCATACTGTTAAAGAGATTTAGATAAATAATAGTTATTGTGTTTATTGGAAACAATATTTAGGCTCTCAACAACTAAAATTATGACGTAAAAGGGCTATATTTGAGGTTAAGCATAGTCATAAATAGGTCATATGTCATATTTGACATTTGGTTTACGATACATCGGTCGTATTTTCGAATTGTTTTTTACTAAAAGGGCTTTTTATACAAGTTATTACACAATCGTCATGATCAGTATATTATAAATACCAGTGTTTCTGTATGTGTTATACATAAAACAATGTACAGTCACGCTTGAACACACAATTCGAGGCTTACGAAATACGATGTCACTTGTATTTGCAATGAAAAAGATGATTTATAGTTTTTATATTGCACTTTGTTAAAATACAATAACAGTACCGGTGAAATGTGGACATTTTACCAATGTTTTTCTATATTAAAAGCAGTTAATATTGAATAAAAAACACACCTCACACCTAAAAGTCTTCCCAAAGCATTCCGCCTGATTCCGACATTGATTTTTCGGGATTCTTCATTCAAACAGTGGAGGTAATCCACCTCTTACCCGCCCTGGTATAAGTAACTGATGGTTACTCCTTCAAGGCTCTCGCAAGATTCTAATTTTTTTGATTAAACGAAGCTACATTTATTTATTTTGAACGAATCTAGACCTCCAGTGTCCATGCATACGTTGTTAGTAAGCAGTATGCAAGTGCTTAACAGGAAAAACAAAATGCAAAAAAATATGTTAGTAAGACAAAGATAAATTAAACAGGGCAAAAGAAAAACTCATTCATGAGACTCCATGACGCGGAATTGCATCTGTAAAAAACCTGCAAGCACCTGCATAAAATAGAGAACATAAGAAATACAATAAATCTCAAATCAATTGGCAAGTACCAACAAAAAATGTGAATGGCTTTCGGTCTGACCATAAACTACACTTAGCTTCCGTGTCCCTTAGCCAACCACTCAGTGAAGCTTCAAAGAATGTTACCTGAATATTTGGGGTAAAATACCCGAAGACTAAAAGAAAATTCAGCGTTGGGTAGTCAGAGGCAGGACAAAGGACAGTCAAGGTCGTGTGATCAAACCTCAAGCCTGCACATGTCATTGGGGGAGGCGCAGATAGATTTGAGAAGGATCTGCAAAATTAATAATGTAACTTAAGATGAAGCAGGGACGAGGTCCAGCACACCCCCATACGGGGATAGGGAAAAAAAAATTTGGAGTTCAGTTCATCCAAAAAACATTGAAATAGTTAAAGACAAACAAAACAAAATAAGGAACATGGCATAAATTAACAGGTTGTATAGTAAATATAAACAAAACAAATCGCAAAGCAATTATATACATTTTTGAAAATATAATGAACAAAATAACATAACGCAAATGTAAAATATAACATATAACTTATAATATATAATAAAATAAAAGAAATAACATATTACAGAAACACAAAACACATAAATCATAAAAAATAAATCCAAGCGCTAAATGTAAAGGAATAATGAAGAGTGTCCGTGAATTCAGAAGCAAAATACACCTGGTACCTAAGTTATTTTACAGCTACTCAGCGACTCTAAGAACAGGCCATCTCTCAACCCAGATTTTCGTGAATTTCCTCAGGCACTCAAAATTCACCTTATTCGAGACGAGATCTGTATTCCAAGCAGGTCTCGTAATAACTTGTAAACCATCAATCATTTCGTCTCGAGCATCCGTCAAAATCTCACAGTGCCACAAAATGTGCTCGGCTGTTTGGTCGGTATCACCACAAGCGCAATTGGGATGGGATGATAGAGCCAGTCTGTGAAGTCTACCTCTAAACTCCCCATGTCCAGAAAGCAATTGGGTGATATGGTGGTCCATTAAAAGATATGCCCCTTCCATTCTGATTTTAACTGATGGAAAGAAGGAGAAGGTCCATCTTCCCATATTCGATCTATCCCATCTCATCTGCCATTCACTCAGCGTTTTTATTCTCATCATCTTTAGAAGTTCAGGGAGAGGCACTGCTCCACCAGGTATTAATTCAATACCAAGGTGGTTTACGGGTCTTCCTCTTTTCAGACACTTCTTTGTCAAAACTTCCCTAATTTCTAAATCAATTGGCAAAATGTCGGCCAAAATTGGCAAAGCATCCGATGATACTGTTCTGTAGGCTCCTGAAAGCGCCAGTAAGGGGATTCGCTGGCCCCTCTTAAGCGCTGAATGAATAAGTGAATTACCCAGTCGATGTTCCCATACACAGGCACCATATGAAACTTGTGCCACATATACGCATCTGTATAATAGACGGAGCGCAGGGAAACGTAAACCCCATTCAGCAGTTGAGATTCTTCTTAGTTTTAAGAAGAGAGCCTGGGCCTTACTAGAAACGCTTTTAACGTGAGTCAAGAACGAGGATGATCTATCTAATGTAACGCCTAAATATTTAGTACTCTCTACAAAACAGATTGCAGTATCTCCCATTTTTATGAAAGGGTTTCTACCTCTACTGAGGGAGCCTTTCATAAGGAGACCCACGGTCTTATGGGGAGCAAAAGTCAGTCTGTTTTCCTTTCCCCAGTTAAGAATCATATTTAAACCTTCTTCAGCTTTATTTTCAACTTCTTTTCTACTGTCCCCAGAGACCAAATACAATTTGTCGTCTGCGTAATCAATCGCAATAGTGCCTTCAGGTAAGGGTAACCTGGAGGAGTCATCAAATAAAATATTCCAGAAATCCGGTGCAAGGGGAGAACCTTGGGGATAACCCATGTCCACATCTCTTTCAATGATGCAATCACCAAAAGAAATTATAATTTTTCTATATTTAAAATAATCGCAAGATATTTGAAAAAGTTTTCTTGGACAATTGCGATTCTTTAATTTAGTTAAAATCATCTCCCACCATGCATTATCGAAGGCACCAGTTATATCTAAGAAGATACCGATTACGTACCTCTTTGTGCAGACCTTCACCCAGTCAAGCGCAGTCATAAGGGCGTGCTCCGTGGACTTACCTGGGACGAATCCATATTGATGTACATATGATGGTGTTAATGTTTCTCGTAGACGATTTTGAATAATTTTTTCCAATATTTTCCCAAATACTGGAAGAAGTGTTATTGGTCGATAAGCTTTAACATCAGTTCTTTCTTTGTCGTTCCCTTTAGGTATGATCCTGAGCACGCCTTTCTTCCATACAAAAGGGAAAACTCCTCTTCTCATACACGTTTCCATAACCTGAAAGAGTTCTTCCTTGGCATGGATCCATACATACCTCACAATTATACAATTCAATTTATCATGCCCTGGTGCCTTCCTAAGACTCAAACCCTTAATTATAATTTCTATTTCAGCTCTAGTAATTTTAGAAATTTTTTCCTCCTGGGAGAGGATTGGAGGAATCCGTGATTGATTTCTAATCTGTTGGTGGTGGTCGCTTTCCCCAATGACTGAATCTAAGGGAACTAACTTTCCCAGAAGTGTATTGAGAGTAGTCATCACGTTAATACTCTCAACGTTCCCGTTATCATTGTCGATAACACTAGATAAAAACCGATCAGAACCTTTACCCGTTTTTTCAATGGCGCTACAAATATCCCATGGGTTAGAGTTACCAACATCTTTAACCCAATTATGCCAAGCAGCTCGTTTCGCCAAAAGTACAGCCGATTTGAAAGCTTTACGAGAGCTACTAAGTTGTCTCTTGAGGGTGGATGTCTCCTCCTCCGTACATCCAACCCGTCTAGAGACACCTAAAGCTCTGTAAGCTCTCTTAAAGGTGCCCTTTAGCAAAGTCAGCTCATTCGACCACCACGGAGACCTAATAATCGTCTTCGGGTTTGTTCTTCCCAGAGCCGATTCAGCAGCTGATACTACGGCTGCGTTGAAAAAATTCCCTAAATTGTCCGGATCTCTTGCTGCTACGTCATGAAAACCCCTTAAAGTATCACGTAGAGCATCCCCAAAGTTATCCCAATTCGCCCGAGTAGTTTTGAAGTTCCAGGAGGATCTTGGAGCTTCGGTCTTCTTGACACCTACCACATAAGTTATTAATCTGTGGTCAGAATTAACAGCACATTCGTGGACCTTCCATTTAGAAATCTTGGCCGCAATCGATCCAGAGCAAAGAGTTAAATCAATATTGCTCTCACCATGTGTGTTACTGAAAGTAAAAATACTACCAGATTCATTTATTAAAGAAAGACCTTGCGTCGCAATAAGGTCTTCGACGGCGTCTGAACGTTCCGTCCGTTGTTCAAAATTGTCAAACCACATCGGTGAGCGAGCATTAAAGTCTCCTCCAATAACTATGTTACGTCCATTAAGCGCGTTTAGTGCGCGCGTCAGGCTCAAGATATGAGGTCCAACTGGATTACAATGTTTGAAATAGACTGAAATTCAAATAATTTCAGTGTCTCCAAAATTAAGTGAAACACAAGTTTGTTTCATTCAAACAGGGATGTTCTGCCTGAAAAAATTATTTCCCTAGATTTCGAAGTGAAATTTCCCTAGAATTTCACATGTACGCAATTACCTACGTAGCCACCTGATTGTGTAACACTTATCCTTTTATATGTTAATTAATTGGGAAGATATCGGAATTTGGTAAATGTACTTATAATACTGTGCTTTTCCAAATAAAACACTTTTTGCTACGTGGAATAATAATTTCAAAATACGAATACACTCACCACTGAATTCCAAATAAAAAAAAAACACATTGCACAATCAAAATCAACCGCAATCACCGATAAAACGGAACTTAAAAAAATTTTTTTTTTCAGAGGTCCCATTTATCTTTTTAGATACATAATATCATTTTGAGTTGTCAGTGTTAAAAATAACATTGCATGTAAGTACATGAACAATAATTAAGATTTATAGGAATTCCAAAAAATATATATACGTATATAAAAATATATATATCAAATATATATAAAAAAAATATAAATAATACCAGTAATATTGTCATATGTAATAAAAAATTTGCCAGAGTTCGAAATTTCCCTAGATTTTGTCCTGATTTCCCTTTTCCCTAAAAAATATTTTTCTCCCCTAGATCTAGGGAAATCTCCCTAGACATAACATCACTGATTCAAAGTGACAACATGAAAATAAATAAACTATCGGTGGGTGAAGACGTCACACAATCCACCATAGATACGGTACTTTTCGTGGGGTCTTGGAAAATTAAAACTTTGACAATTTTAACTATTAAAACTAACTATAAAAATAAAATTAAAAGTGCAGTTATTTAAGTTTGAAGGTCTTTATTCATAAAAAAATAATAAAAATTGGACAGGAGTTCTCTATTCTGCATAAATGGCAGTTTTTTGGCGCTCGGTTTAACAGTAAAGTTTGTGGTAAAAACCTGACACAAGAGAATTACACCTACCTATACACAACCCCTAATTACAGCTTAACAGTCTATAATCACATTAATCACACAGAAAATATAAAAAATAGGTGTCCGGGAACTAATGACACAAGAGGAAACCTAGTGAATCTGGTGTAATTTTTGAAGCCGGGTCTGTACTTCGACGCATTTTAAAAGACACAGCTAATAGACGAATATGTTGAACTTTGACCTTATTAAATTAGTACCTCGGACTCGATTTATGTGACTGACAGAGATGCTCATCAATAGCACGAGGGCAAGCTACTAATGAGCAAATGCTACTTAGTGGCACGTGTGTCAGTGATGTTGCTAGTATTGAGCATGCTCACAAATTAAGAGGTTGATTTGTGAGCAAACTTCTGGATTCGCGGGTGGAAGGAGAAATGCTCTAAGAATGTGTGAACAGGTTGATTTGTGAGCAAGCTACTGGATTCGCGGGTGGAAGGGAAAGTGCTCTAAGCACGTATTAACAGGCTTGCTTTTTAGCAAGCTCATTTCGATCCGCTCTCAGTCAGAACCCACATCGATCTTTTTATTTTCTTCTTTTCTTTCGCTAAAAGTTTCTTAGGTAATTGCTTTGTAAGCAATTAGATTATTTTATCGACTTCTGTGCGGATGGAACTAACACATCTACCGGATCTGCCGGATCTGCCCTGATGATGGACACTGCAACGATGTCCGAAACGTTGGCTAAAGAAAGAGGTAGCGCAACACGGCATAACACCCCAAAAACAAATAACGAAAATGCTTTTGGCCGTGAAAATCTTAAAACTTATCCCTCTATTTATTGTTTTATTTTTAACTAGCAGAACCGCCCACACGTTGCTGTGGCTAACGAAACCTTTATAATCAACGCCATCTGTTAAATCAAATCCACACCACGCTGCCCGCTGCCCGCTGCCGCTTGGCCAGATGTATTATGTATTTCAACCAATTTACACTAAACCTTGACAAATCATAAAGCTAAAAACCTTTCTCATGAATCACTCTATCTATTGGTGAAAACCGCATGAAAATCCGTTGCGTAGTTTAAAAGATCTAAGCGCACATACAGCGGGAGCGACTTCATTTTATACTTAGTAAAGATAAAGAAGATAAAGATAAAGATTAATGACTTTTTAAGACACAAGCCTAGTTTATTGCAGCATGCGTTTGCGTACTCGGTCCACAGATTGCACAGCTTGGAAATAAATTCAGTTCTGTTGATAGTTTCTTTTTTGAAGTGAAAACTTCTTTAGCACCGTTGTGATTTGAAACTCGATGAAACGAAAAAGCGATAAGCTAGAGTAATCGGTCTCCTCTTTGTGCGGCGCTTAGTAGCCTCCCCACTCTTTTTTTCCCACTCTTTTTTTCCCTGTAATAATTCATTGCATAATCCATGTAATAATTCATTGCTCCCATCCACTATTTTGTAACTGTCAAATCAGTATACATTTGCCCTGAGGAAGGAACGGTCGTTCCGAAACCGGTCGGCTTTAAACAAATATACAAGTAGTTCAAACAAAGTAACATTGTTTCATCTATCAAAAAAAAAACTAATTTGGAGGAAACAGACCCACGTGGGTACATTGTGTATTCCACTTTTGAAATAGCTGCCGAATTATTGTGATAAGGAACGTATGTTTATTGACATTTTTATGCCTTCTTAGTAGCGTAAACGTCAATCGTCACAGTAATAATAAAAGAGCGAATCGGCGCGGCGTCGTGAATATGTTTTTCAACGTCGTCGCGACGCTCATCATTAAAATGTTCAAAGAAAGCATCTTTCGATAATCGAAATGTTTCCATCATATCTATCTACGCCAGACATACGTAAAACACATTTCAATGAGTGGGTAAATATAATACGTTGTTTTGAAAAAACGTTAACGATCTGATTATTTCGTACAAGCGGTAAATCGCCCTGTTAACAAGGCGCCGAGGTCGGTCTCGAAGGCGAAAGATTTCCTTTAAGAAAGTCTCCCATAAAGAGAGAGAGCGGAAACATTTGAAGAACGTGCAAGGTTCAGAGGCGCCGCAGATAAAAATATCATGTGTGCGCGCACATGGGCGGCCGATCTCAGGGGCGGTCATATTCAACAAAATTATTTTGATTTTATTTTTCAGCATAATTTATTTATTTTTATTTAAGTACATAAAACAGGCAATGTGCCCAAAAACTTATATATATGGATGATTTAGAATAACAGAAATTATAACAAAAATAGTAACAAAAATAATTAGCTAAATATACAAAGGTGAATGACAAACAAGAATGAGTAAAAGGTAGAATACAAAAGCATCACCAACAATTTATTATTGGCACCTGTGCTGATGGGACAATATTTAGTAGGTACAATATTTCCTGTCTTTGAATAAAGGGCTTCATCACAATATCAGCTTTATATGATTGATGGTAAAATGTATTTTTTGAAGTGTTTAAATGGGTCATTAAAATGTCAATTTCATTATTAGAGCAGTGTATAGTGTTATAATGTCTTAATGTTCGTGGTATAAGGGAGAAATATCCTGTATTTATGTGGTAGGTATATAGAAAATATCTTGCATCCTTCTTGTTGAATTTATTGATGGTGTGTTGATGTTAATTTGGGATAAAATGTTTGGTGTATCAACTGATGCATGTGTAATTTTGTGCAGAAACAATAAATCGGAAAGTTTCCGTCTGGCTGTCAGAGAGCGTAGTTTATAGTGTAGAATTCGGTCGTGAACGTTCCAAATTGATCAGATAAGACCAAATGTATGGAAAAACGTTTTATTTTGCGCGTGGAGATATCGAATGTCCAGTTTATTAGTCAGACATCTCCGAAAACCTGAAATTTGAGTTGATTATGCAGTCATATGTAAAAGTGATTACTCACAAATACTACTAAATTAATTATAATGCACAAAAACTTGTGCATTATAATAGATTATAGCATTATAATATATAGTGAATTAAACAAAATGTTGCTGTTACTGGGTTACTAGCAGGATATTTCAAAATGTCCTGCCCCACCAGTGCCAATGTCAATGCCCCAGTAATGTATCAGGCAATTAAGTCTCGGCGTGTTATTTTACAGCATATTTATAATGTAAAAAGCAGACACATGAAAATAATAATTGATTTATGATGATCACTCGAATATTGCTTTCTCATTTTCTCGAAAGTGAGTATTTTGAGATGCCTGACTAATCAACTGGACGATCGATATATGTTCGTTGATAAATTTGTAATAATACAGGTACGTAATATATTTAATATTAATATTTGTTACATACAACGTTTTTCTTTCGACGAATTTTTACTCAGCTTTACTCGGAACGGAATCATCCTATTGTATTTTTATTTTTATGTGAGTACCGCACAAGAGTTCCAACCGTGTGGAGCCGGTGAGACTACGGCGTCCCCAATTGGGATAAAAACGTATCGATAGGCTAGTGGTTGTAATCTAAATTATATTAAAAAAATATTTAAAGTAGTTTTAAAATCTAGAGAGGAAATTGGGGAATACGTTTGTATGGACAAAACACCGCCCGGTCCTTATTATGAGATATGATTAATCCGGTACTTCCCAACAGTCTTCATTTCCATAACTTCTTTCGGTGACCGGACAACTCAGAATTAAACCAACTCAGAAGAACCTCAGAAAGGTCATTAAGAGTGATGATTGAAGATAAACAAATGTAAAAAAAATGGTTAAGTAGGTTAAATTAGGTTAGGGTTACCGACTATTTTAAAATTATGTGTTTCTGAGTTGGTTTCATTCTGAGTTGGCATAGAACCCTTCTTTCAGCCACACAATCCTGGGAAGCTGTATTACTGGCTCTGAAGTGTGTTAAGTAATCAACAATTAAAAAGGTTTAAATAGACATCAATATTTTAAGATGAATATATACGTGAAATCCTATTTAGATACTATTTTGATTAATCTTTACGACGAATCGGCTTACAGTATGAACATCAAAAAATATGTTTCGGATAAATCGAAGCTTTTACTAGCTTTTCTTTGTATTGGAATTACAATAAAATTATTATTTACGTAACAAAAAATATAAGCGTAAACCACAAAAAAAATGTTTTTTCATGACTTAACTATGAAGTAATACAAGAAACATTTTTTTTAAATACCCCTTTATGGCTAAGGCTATTTTTGAGGTTTTCTATGTTCTAACATTTTTTAGTTCTTATAAAATTATGCACAAAATGAATAAAAACCACCTTTTCGCTTACTAGCCTCGTGCAAAAAGATGCTCGATTTTAAAATTTTGCAGACATGAGATTTTAAAAATTTCTAGCGTTTATATTCCTCTTAAATTGAAAAAATATGTACATTTTTTACGCCCTGCTGGGATTTTACATTGTTTTCGCCCTATGACGGCCCTGACGGAAACCGGCTACCCCAGCCCTAATGGCCCGGGAAAGTATTTGGTAAATAACCGAGGAAGGAACGGCCCTCACACGTGTGCATTTACATTAATACGAGCACCATTGTTCCCGGAGTGGCACGGGCAGGGGCAGGAGGCATTACACTCGGCCACGAGTGCTCGAACTTAAAACTTCAATACAATCTCTGTTGTGGGTTCTGCAGTTTCCACACGTCCACAGCGCCAAAGATATGCACATATTGTGCTGTTTGCTATATGTTTAGGTACGACCCTTATCACTATATGCTACCATTCAATGTTACGATCAGAGGCGGTTACTGGAGTTCAATTTGAGATAAAAGGAGGGACAAAAGAATTATTCATTTTAATTTTTTAAACTTTATGAGTAAAATCTCAAATTATAATATTTAATTAAATGAAGACAATATTAGTGAAACTCAATCGAAAATCTGAGACAGAAAAATCAGAAAAGATATTGGCTCCGCTGGGACACGAACCCACATCATATATAAAGATAGCAGCCAATAACATGTGCCTTAAGAAAATGAAGATAATGTTGGTAATTCTTAGTCGAAGTATGATACAGTTAAAAGTGACCGAATTTCATATGGGTTCCGTAGCTCAATCGGTAGAGCTCTTGCCGTCTAAGCAAAGGGTCCTGGGTTCGTGTCCCAGCAAAGCCAATATCTTTTCTGATTTTTCTGTCTCAGATTTTCGATTGAGTTTCGCTAATATTGTCTTCATTTAATTGAATATTATACTTTGAGATTTTACTCATAAAGTTTAAAAAATTTAAATAAATATTCATCCTAGACTTGCAGAAAAGTCAATAGATGTCGCGTATTAAAAATAAAAATGGATAAAAAAATTATCCAGACACTATCTAGATTGCATTTAGTTCGAGTTGAATCTTGCAATCATATATAAAGATAGCAGCCAATAATATGTGCGTTAAGAAAATGAAGATAATGTTGGTAGTTCTTAGTCGAAGTATGATACAATGATACAGTTAAAAGTGACCGAGTTTCATATGGGTTCCGTAGCTCAATCGGTAGAGCTCTTGCCATGTAAGCAAAGGGTCCTGGGTTCGTGTCCCAGCGGAGCCAATATCTTTTCTGATTTTTCTGTCTCAGATTTTCGATTGAGTTTCGCTAATATTCATTTAATTAAATAGAAAAGAATTACCTCAGATATGTGAAAAAATCGTATGTTAGTCTTTTCGATGTTATATAATATATATAATTTTTGTCTATTTGTAAAGGAATCTCATCACACCAATGCACTAGCACTAGAGATTAGCGATCTACCAACAAAATACAATTCGACGATTCATTAAAGTCTGTGGCTAAAAAACATAATGCCGTAGGGAAAAAGGAATCTGCCGTCGGTCGAGTCGTAACTAAAAGCAGTGTAATTACCAAAATTGAGTTGAGTATGGGAGGTTAGCATTGAATTTTTTGTTTTACAAAAAAACAAATAATTGATAATTTTTTGTATTAAGGGTCGGGTTTGGAAAACATCGCTCCGCATTAGCAGTAGCATCCGCGTCTCGTAGCAGCAATACTAGAAAATTATATACGGGTAGTTAGAAAAATGTGTAAAGTTACTAGTGATTAAATTTTTTTTACTGTAATCTTACAAATTCTATAAGTTATACATACTGCAACTTTAGTTAAAACGTTGAAAAAGGCCTTCGCGATTATCTCTCCTGAACCTGTTGTAAACATTTTTACCAAAAATCCTTCCGTAATCTCAGAGTAAACATTATGTTAAAACATGCTATTAAATTAAAAGTGCTTCAGTGTATCTAGATTTTTATTGTAATTCGCCTAAACTTTCTGAATTTTTCAACTATTCTCCGCCATACAAAAATGTATGGCAAAATAATACGCCGCGCGATGTCTTATATAACGGTTGAATTTCACAGAATTCATTCAGTCGTGAGAGAGCGGTCAAGGTGGGACCACGCATATTTTTTTCGCAGCAATTTTGTTCGCTGTTTATTCGATTTTTGAAGGAATCATTGAGGAGATAGGTGTTACAGTAACCGGGTAAGTAGAAATAAAATATATCTAATAAATTATTTTTAACTTGATTTACAGTTTTACAGACTTTATTTTTATTTTTATTTTTAAACTTCAGGTACCTTCAAAATGGGTAAAAAATAAAGGAATTCTTGCTTACCGTGCCATAAAAAATAGACCCTCCCACTGGAAGAAAAGGAGAATAAGGTAATAATGTCAATTTTTTTTTTTTTTACTGATTTCTATCAAAGGTAGTTTTAAGGTGGACTAAAGTCATTTTGCTTTTTGACTTCTAAAAATTTCGGCATCCATCTTGAATTTCTCTGTAGTTATCTACCGATTTGGTTCAATATCAGAATTCGGGCGTTTAGAAGTGCACTGAACTCGGATCTAATGTCAAAATGCAAAATTTCGGCATCCATCTTGAATTTCTCGTGTTCTCTACCGATCTGGTTCAAAATCAGTATTGGGGAGTATTGGCGAGCACTGAACTCGGATCTAATGTCCAAATGCAACATTTCGGCATCCATCTTGAATTTCACTAGTTATCTACCTATTTGGTTCAAAATCAGGATTAGGGCGTTTGGACGTGCACTGAACTCGGATCTAATGTCAAAATGCAACATTTCGGCATCCATCTTGAATTTCTCGTGTTCTCTACTGATCTGGTTCAAAATCAGTATATGGGAGTATTGGTGAGCACTGAACTCGGATCTAATGTCCAAATGCAAAATTTCGGCATCCATCTTGAATTTCTTTAGTTATCTACCGATTTGGTTCAAAATCAGGATTAGGGCGTTTGGACGTGCACTGAACTCGGATCTAATGTCAAAATGCAAAATTTCGGCATCCATCTTGAATATCTTAAGTACTTTGACGATTTGGTTCAAAATCAGGTTTAAGGAGTTTGGGGTTCACCGAACTCGAATTTAATGTCAAAATGCATAATTTCGACGACCATTTTGAGTTCTCTACCGATTCCGTTCAAATTGTCACTAAGTTTTATTGAAAACAACGACAACATCCATTGATAAATCGAATGAATTTCGATGTTGGGTAAATTCTGGGTTGTATTATTACAAATAAATTTATTTTATATGTTTTTTTAGAAAAGCAGCAGAAGCAATATAAATGACGTCGTTATAACAGAAACTATCAGTGAACATGTAAGTTTTTTAAATAAACATAAGCGGCCTGAGTAATGGCCTTCCATATAAACTTTTTGCTATAATGAATGATCTACCACACTTTTTGTGAATGTTTAGAATTATCGATAATAGACCTGGAGAAAGGATGATGTCATTACAAAATGACAGTCTTATGAATAAATGAGGAGCTAACACTTATCACTCTGCATTGTTTTGTATTTTTTTATTAATAAGTTTACATTACAAATGTATAGTATAATGTCCTCCACGCTAGGAATTCACCTGTGTTGTGGAGGACATTTTTCAATTTTAAAATTATATAATAGTAAACAAGTATATAATAGTAACTTTGTTATTTTTGGATAATGCTGTGAAATAACTATAATAATTGTAAGTAATAATTAATTTATTTTGAACTTACATATAACATTTGCAATTTTACCTGTAACACGCACAACACGAGTTACAGCGTGTTTTATACAAAGAAAAAAAAACTTTTCAATAGCCTTCTATAAAAAAACAGAGTGGAAGATACTTTATGTATCGCCCTGGTGTAAGACCACTATTCAGAATTGAAACGTTGCTTGAAATGGCTTTAGCCGTGTGTGGTGACCAAATCTGAATAGCCAGGTACTTCCCCTATATTATTCCCCTCCCACCTTATTCAGCCTCACAACACACCCCAATCACTGGCCCCAGGCGATTGATAACAGTTGGGACTTTGTAAGGTACATAAAAATAAAAATAAAACATTTAGTTGTTTTATAAAAATTTGTCTGAACTTCTTTATATTTTTGACTGTCTTTTTCTAAATGTGCTTCGTTCTACTTTATGTATATCAAAGATAAATTGTAAAATATATTCTTTCTTACTAGGTATTAATAAAAATCTGTATGCATATAAATAAACTTTCAAAAACAAAACTACCTGTTTTTTAATTTCTAAGGCACAGAGTAAAAACTGATTGTCGTAACTTATTCACACCCATTATTTTCTGGTAAAATTATAAAAAAAATTAATAACATTATACAAACCATATATGAACCAGAAATTTTTTCTACATCAAAACACCATTAGATTCTATGTCACATTGAGTCAAAAACTAAGACGTCTGTAAAGGTCCAGGGGCTAAAAAAAGTCTATGTATCCTTGCCCTTGCATAATATGATTTATAGTCTGTCGAGCTGTATCAATTATGTTGGAAATAAATTAAAATTTTACAAAGCAAGTGTATTTTTATTCCGTATTTTATCAAAATGCTGAGCAGCCGTGCCTGAATCTAACCAAAATACACAGTAGATCGCGGCGGCCGAGCTTGTTTGCAACTACCAAAAATACCTAACTGCAGTGAATGGGCAGTTTGACCCAGGCGCAAATGTCTCTATGAGCTATCCACGCTATTCCACAATATGATTCTTAGTATGTTAAGCTGTATCCATTATTATAGTAGGAACTAAATTTTAATTTTAGAAGGCAAGTGTATTTTTATTTCCTAAGTCCGTAGTGTCTAGTATACCCACATCTCCTCTAGTCAGACGCAGCCGGTCAGCTGCGGCCGTGTTTGTCTACAAGTACAAGAAATACCTAACTGCAGCGTCAGCGCGGTTTGATACCCGACCCTTAAGAGCGTTTAACCAGCCAGCGGACGAAAATCCACATTTCGTCGAAAGTTGTTCTTCCGATCGTGCAGGACGGTTACAATGAGAAAGATTAATTATTCTCCGTACCAGCTTTTTTAAATTATAACTCAATATCGAATTTATTTCAATCCAAATTAGCTTTAATTTATACCTTCATCCAAAAATGCTGAAAGGCGTGATGATAAAACTATTAAAATAGTGTACTTTTTGTAGTTATTTTTTGATTATAAGTATTTATCATTTTTCAATAATGTCTAAATTTAATAAGAATGTTAAAAAAATCTGAAATATATTAGTTTGTAAGTGCGCAAATAAATACACAAATGGACCAATTTTCGTCAAGAAACACATGTACGTACATATTTTTTAATGATTTTATTGAAACTAAAATTGAAATTCTAATACATAACTTTGCTAGATAATGTATTGATTTATTTTGCTGCATGATTACATTATTTGAAATGGGTGTGGTATAATACAAAAACTTTTTTGAAAATTTAACAAATCTGCCAACGACCTATGGAATAACCTTATTATACTAAAATTTTTAAAAAAATCTAAAAATTTATTACACACGAATGCTAGATAAAAGAACAATCTTTCGAAATCCATTTATAATTTTTTGTGGAAAAGAGTCAATACGTCTAAAAACTTTTTTGAAAATGACGTATTTCAGGCTTTCTCTGGTAATGCCCTCTTAAGGCCCGGTAGTAAGCTTTCAAAAAGAAGAAGGGGAGATATATAAATACGAATGTTAGAGGGAGCGCGCTAAATTAAAACTATAATAATTAGGTAAGTGAAAATTATGAAAATATTTAATAACACATAACTCGTTTAAAATAGTGCAAAAATCTCGTGGGAAATGTCTTAAGTGGCACTAAAAAATACACTTTGAATATTTTCATACATATAACTTGTAAAATACCAGAAAAAACGTGTTAAAAATAATTTTTGGAGATTATGCGATTTTTTTTTCTATCGTGGGAATTTAATATAATTACCGTTTCGGCGTGGCAAATGTGTAGATATTATCTTCAAGAAAAACATATATTTTTTTAAGAGCTTAAAAACTTAAAGTGCTCAAGGAAAGTAAGTTATAAATTAGTAGAAATTCAGGCGCACATGGTCACTTAGTAAAAATCAAGGTTTCCCACGTCTATGGCTCTGGCGACACTCCTCGGTTCACGGAGATACTTACAAGATACTCGATCCTCGTGCGCATATCATACGTGCTGATTTTGCTGGTGCCCGTTCACGGCGCTACGCGGTGGCTGTCGGTTTCCAATCAGTATCACGATACCGACAGTGCTGATCGCGCGCGACGCTCGCATCATTTGTGCCTGATACTTATTCGTTTGACGTTAGATTTGTTCTGAAAGTGGAAAAAATGCATGTTTACATAACTATACTTTACCAGAATACGTAAGAAACGATTAAGTGGAGAAGGTGTAGCAACCACACATTGTTGCTACGTCACGTATTGGATTACGCCCGAAACGATCGATATGTGGCGAGTCAACTTAACTACCTGCGCTGTGAGAAGTACTTACTTGAGAAGTACTTACTTAAGAATTCAAATTCAAGCAATTCAAATTCCAATTCTTTTGAACAGCAAGCTGAAACAAATGGTACCTATTCTTATTTTATTTTTTTAGTCTGTCACTCTCCATATGTTGATAACGTTGTGAAAATTTTAATGGCACATAAAAAAACTATCAACCGATGATTCTAGAGTATTCTTTTAACTGTGTTTACGTAGCACGTATAATAGCTACATTGGTGACACCGACGTTCACATTAGTGACCACGAAGTTTACATTTGTGAATCCGACAGTGAGCACGACGCGTGCAAGTACGTCTACCGCGAGCACGTCGCGCACGAAATAAACTCTTCGGTGATAAATTTCGCGCACCAATCATCATCATGTCTCTTGTGAGCGGAACATCTGAGGACAGCCAGCAACCAAGTAACCAGCAACCCAACATCAGGAATCCACCGCCTGAGGTCAACCGAGTGGCAGTACGCATTCCGCCTTTTTGCCCTACTGACCCAGAATTATGGTTCGCTATGGTGGAGCGCAGCTTCGAGGCAGCAGGAGTGACCGTGGATGCCACAAAATTTGGTTTCATTCTCGGAGCCTTGGAGCCCGCCCACGCCCAAGAAGTCCGGGACATCATTGTGAAGCCCCCTGAGGTCGGTGCATATGCACTATTAAAATATGAACTAACCAGACGCCTCAGCTCCACGCAGGAGCAGAAGATAAGGAGACTTCTGGAACATGAAGAAATCGGAGACCGTAAACCCTCCCAATTCTTGAGACACCTGCGCACCCTCGCCGGCAGCGCTGTGCCCGATGAGGTTTTGAGAACCCTATGGATGGGTCGTCTTCCTAGAAGTATGCAGGTGGTTCTGGCTACGCAGCAAGACACTCCGCTTGACAAGGTGGCCAGCTTGGCCGACGCCATAGCAGACTATGCTGGTAGACCGGCAGTTAACTCAGTGGCTGTTCCATCGTCCGAAGATTCATTGGTTACACAGATGGCGCGGTTGATGCAGCCTCTCCAACAAGAGCTCGCTACCTTGAGGCGCGAAGTTTCGACACTACGCTCTGGCCAGCATGGGAGGAGCGCCACCCCGCATCGTTGGAGCAATCGTTCCCGCAGTCGGTCCAGAGGTCGTCAGCCCGAGGGAACATGCTGGTACCACTGGAAGTATGGGACGAAGGCAAGCAAGTGCACCAAACCCTGCAACTTCCAGCAGGAAAACGCGCGGGGCCCAAACTGATGGCAACCAGCACTAGCCCCAACCAAGTCAGTCGCCTTTTTGTTACCGACAGGGTAACCCGTACCCAATTTCTTATAGACACCGGCGCAGATCTCTGCGTTTTCCCACGACGCCTTGTCCAGGGACGCCCCACTAAAGCGACATACGAACTGGCAGCAGCAAATGGCAGCACAATCGCTACTTATGGCAGCCTAACGCTCAACCTGGATCTGGGATTGCGACGCGACTTTACTTGGAGCTTCGTCATTGCAGACGTCTCCAGGCCAATCATCGGGGCAGACTTTCTCGCTAAGTACGAGCTACTGGTGGATGTCCGAAATAAACGGCTGCTGGACCAGGTGACGAATTTGACCATCACGGGAAAACGAAGCGACAACAAGATCGCTTCCATTAAGACGGTCACAGGAACGTCCCCGTATCATAAGCTTCTTCAACAGTTTCCTGACATCACTCGCCCTGACGGCGCCAGGAGGGAAGTTCGTCACGCAACACTGCACCATATTAACACCACGCCAGGACCTCCAACAGTCGAACGCCCACGACGCCTTGCTTCTGACAAGTTAAAACGCGCCAAGAAGGAGTTCGAGGCCATGGTCCGTCTCGGAATCGCTCGACCTTCCGAGAGCTCTTGGGCATCTCCCTTGCACATGGTACCCAAGAAGGACGACCAGTGGAGACCATGTGGCGATTATAGAAGATTGAACGCCAGAACTATTCCGGACAGATACCCCGTACGCCACATCCAAGATTTTGCACAGGCACTGAGCGGCACCAAGATCTTCTCAACGATTGATCTGGTGCGGGCATATAATCAAATCCCTGTGGCTCCCGAGGACATTCCGAAAACAGCAATCACTACGCCATTCGGACTCTTCGAATTTCCGGTGATGTCTTTCGGCCTCCGCAACGCAGCCCAGACCTTCCAACGCTTCATGGACGAGGTTACCAGAGGCTTAGATTTCTGTTACGCCTACATAGACGACATCCTTATTGCCTCAACGTCAGAGGAAGAGCACCTAGCCCACCTCAAGATATTATTCCAGCGCCTGCAGGAATATGGTGTTGTCATCAACACCGCCAAATGCCATTTCGGCCTGACTAAAGTCAAATTCCTAGGATACCTGGTGTCCGACGCTGGCACTTCACCCCTCCCAGATCGAGTGGAGGCCATCAACAACTACAGCCAACCAGCTTCCATCAAGGATCTCCGCCGTTTCCTGGGAGCAATAAATTTTTACAGAAGATTCATTCCCAACGCCGCGAGGACACAAGCTCCACTCAATGACCTCCTAAAAGGGAACCAAAAAGGCAAACAACTCGTGTCTTGGACTGCCGAAACAGTAGAAGCTTTCAGCAAGTGCAAGGAAGCTCTGGCCCAGGCAACCCTGCTCGTTCACCCGAAGTGCGACGCCCCACTCTCTATCGTCAGCGACGCGTCTGATACTACAGCCGGTGCCGCACTCCACCAATTCGTCGCAGGTCACTGGGAGCCTCTAGCATTCTTTTCGAAGAAGTTTTCGGCAGCTGAAAAGAAATATGGCGCATACGACAGAGAACTACTAGCCATCTATCTCGCTGTGAAATACTTTCGCCACATGGTGGAAGGCAGGTCGTTCACCATATTTACAGACCATAAGCCTATCACGTTCGCCTTCCAACAAAAAGCAGACAAATGCTCACCAAGGCAATTCCGTCATCTGGACTATATCAGCCAGTTCACAACTGACATCCGACACGTCTCCGGAAAAGACAACATCGTCGCGGATGCTCTCTCCAGGGTCGAGACGATAGATACTCCTCTGGACTACGCAGCGCTGGCAGCTGACCAGATGTGCGACCCTGAACTGGAACAACACTTGCAAGGAAGTTCTAGCCTACAACTTAAAAAGATTAATATTCCGGGTACTGACGCGCATCTCTACTGTGACGTCTCAACTACCATAGCCAGACCCTTCGTCACGAAGAAGTTCAGACCTGCGGCATTCAATGCGGTCCATCAGCTGGCTCACCCTGGAATTAAGGCCACGGTTAAGCTCATAACTCAACGTTATGTCTGGCCGGCCATTAAAGCTGAGACTATTAAGCTCGCACGCAATTGCCTTCAATGCCAACGAAGCAAGATTACACGGCACGTGTCAGCACCCCTGGGAGCCTTTCCCAGACCCTCCGCTAGATTCGAGCACGTCCACATCGACATAATCATCATGCCTTCTTCAGAAGGATGCCGATACTGTCTCACGTGCGTAGAAAGATTCACGAGATGGCCAGAGGCATTCCCGATCCCAGACCAAGAGGCTGAAACAGTGGCGCGTGCTTTCTACGAGGGCTGGATAACAAGATTCGGCACTCCACTCCGCATTACTACGTACCAAGGGAGACAATTTGAGTCGAGGTTGTTCAGGCAGTTGAATTTCCTGGCAGGCACGACGCAAATCCATACAACTGCATACCACCCCGCAGCAAATGGCACGGTGGAACGATTTCATCGTCAACTGAAAGCAGCGATCAAGTGCCATCAGAATAACCGTTGGACGGAAACACTTCCCACCGTACTCATGGGAATCAGAGCAGCTTGGAGAGATGACCTCGCTACAACCTCAGCCGAGCTAGTGTACGGCGAGCCGCTCCGCTTACCCGGCGAATTTCTATGTACAGCACGACCTAATGTTAACGACGACACCGGAAGCTTCCTAAAGAAACTACGGAAACATTTCAACGAGCTGAGACCAGTTGAAGGTACCCGCCATGGTTATGGACATCGTTTCGTCTTCCAAAATCTTCCCACAGCTTCTCACGTCTTTCTGAGGGACGACACAGTCAAGAGCCCGCTTCAACAACCCTACAGCGGCCCTCATAAAGTCGTTCGTCGGCACGAACGAACATATACCATACTGGTAAAAGGGAAGGAAATCACCGTGAGCATCGACCGCCTCAAACCAGCATACGTTGCTCAAGATCTTGAGAGTTTCACATCACACTCGCAAACTGCATCAGAGTCACCAGCCGCCACATCACAACCAACCCTTCCGTTGTTCGATGGCAGTAAGGATCGGACACACACAACCACTCGTTCTGGAAGGCGGGTTCGATTTCCCGATCACCTCGATATCTGACTATTCCTCTTTCCACCGCAGCCATGTCTGCGTTGTCTGGGGAGGGAGTCCTGTAGCAACCACACATTGTTGCTACGTCACGTATTGGATTACGCCCGAAACGATCGATATGTGGCGAGTCAACTTAACTACCTGCGCTGTGAGAAGTACTTACTTGAGAAGTACTTACTTAAGAATTCAAATTCAAGCAATTCAAATTCCAATTCTTTTGAACAGCAAGCTGAAACAAATGGTACCTATTCTTATTTTATTTTTTTAGTCTGTCACTCTCCACATGTTGATAACATTGTGAAAATTTTAATGGCACATAAAAAAACTATCAACCGATGATTCTAGAGTATTCTTTTAACTGTGTTTACGTAGCACGTATAATAGCTACAAAGGCATGGATTGATGTTGGAAAAAAAGTCATATGACATCGTTTGACTGCGTGTTACTCCACGGCTGCACGTGAAAAATGACCAAGTTCAGTACATTTCGGATAGCGCCGTGTACGGAGACTAGCATTAAAACGTGGTATATCAGCAGGGTACTTGTGGTTTCGTCACAATTACGTAGATTGTAAGTATCTCCATGAACGGAGGGCCTAAGGTATCCGCCCTTTTTCGAAACTTACACTAATTCTAAGAACAGATTTCTGTGCGGACACGTCCCAGTAACATTCGCGATTAGCAATGCATACAAATCACAACGAATAGGGATTGCAAAAATACAAATCGATAATTCAATGAAAAAATTATTATTTATTTATTTATTTAACGCTCAATGGGCTTTTACATTTTGGTAGTACAAATAATTCATGACAGATTATTTAACATATACAGAAATAATAAAAATAAAGTTTGATAAAAAAGCACACAAGTCATAAAAATACAAAAATACAGCGATTTCATAGGTTTTCAGAAAAACAGATAGGTTTTGGAATAGTTTTGGAATAAGTTTTTTACAAGATCAACAGATCGCCAAGTTTATGTTAAATATGTCAATATCACCTAAGTACTGATTTCCCATAGTGTGGGCAATGTAGTTCCGCTTATGAATGCTACAGTAGAATAGTGTATTTTGTCGTGTAGTTACTGTCGGTATTCGTAAGTTTATGAGTTGCAGTAGTTCGCAACAGTCAAATTTAGAGTTAAGTATTTTGAATAAAAATGTTAAGTCGTTTATTTTACGTCTGTCTTCTAGTGTGTGTATTTGTAAACATTTAATAATAAATTATATTTCAAGTCTTCTTCTAGTGGGATATTTAATTTAAAATTTATAAAACGCATAAATTTATTATAATAATAAACTGAATATCTTTGGTGAAAGCTAAAGAGTTCTAATGAACATTGTTTCATTTATCAACAGTTACCGCAAATGGCAGAACTCTCACTGCGATGGTAAACAATATTTTTATTGTTGTTGCACTTTTTGATTTCAACCGAAAATTAAATTGTTTGACAATCTGCTCAAGTAGGTAGCAACCCGTTTCAAAACGATCGCGGAGACAAAAAGTATACTTATATACTTATTCAATTCATCTTTTTGAAAACATTTTGTGGATATTTTAAATACCAGAAAGGAATATTGGCGGATTGCAAGATCTCGGAAAACCAAATAAGAACACGAGAAATTGAATACTAATAAAATTACATTGGATGAATCTCTAAGTCTTCTGCGTTGAACCAAAATTAATCAAAGTACTAATACCTTATTGTAGTTTAATGCTCTTAGAGCTACCAATTATAGTTTATTTTATGGTTTCTGTAATCTCTGGAATAGAAAAGTCTTATTAAATTAGGCGAAATCAGTAGGAATCCTTACTTTCAAATTAGTGCTTTTCACCCTTTTAACGTATATTATACCGAGTTCACTTATTACATTACGTACAAAATTACCAAGATACTTATTAGTTTTAATGTTTAAAAAACGAACATGGATAGGCGGTCTGGGAATGGGAAGGGGGAGGGTAAAAGAGACAATAGGCTAATTTAAAAAGGGAAAAAATTAATAACGGGTTATTAATAATATTTAACTTCATATTTATACTTTTTTTTTAATTTCCAAAATTTCAGGTTTGTCCAAATGGATACCATTAACGCTATTTTTTTTAAATAGCTCCCACACAGGAGGCCCTGAGGGAAATATTTACCCTCAGGGCCTATGTCATCTTTGGGGATGCTGTGTGGGGGTCTTTTAAAAGAAATGAAGGAGAAGAAGTTCTGTGAAGGATAAGGTATGAGGGGTGGGTAGGGATCTGGGGTCATTGGGTCCAGGAGTGACGGACGTATGACTCCATCCCTCCCAGTGCGATGTTCCAAAAGAGTTCTGCTTGAGAGGGGTTAAAGGTCTCCCTTAACCAGTCTCTCCCGATCCGGCCTGCCACGCTGCTGGTGGGCAGACACACCCGCCGCCAAGACCCGGACAAACCTCACCCCATGAACCCGGGCACCCCTGCTAAGTCACCAAACGTAGCGAAGTACTTCGGGTGACCTATGGCAGAGGTATTGGTTATCCAATAAATGGTTCCCGAGGCGGCAGTACCCATACCCGCTTCCCAAATTGTAAAAATTACTGAAAATTATTAACTTATTACTAAACTTTACTAAAAACAAAAGTATGATTCGTCTCCAATAAATGATTAGCAAACTCCGAGTAACTTTGATAGTTCAAACACCTCACACGCTCCCAAAGAATAAATCCTAATTTCACAGTTCCTCGAAGTTTTACCTAAATTAAATAATCCACAATCTTTACAATAAGGAACTCCAGTCCTATTTTTTAATAGTTTTTCAACCTCCTAACTTAAATAACTGCATATTTTTATTTATTTTTAGAGTTAGTTTTAATAGTTAAAATAATTGTCAAGGATTTAATTTTTCAAGATCCCCGAAAACCAACATTTGTATAGTGAATCGTGTGACGTCACGAAAAGTTATTTTTATTTTCAACAGGTTTTGTCATTTTATCATGATCATCGCTATTGGCTCTATAACCCCTGGTGGGTCTTGGCCTCCTCAAGAATCTTCCTCCACTCATCTCGGTTTTGTGCCAGCTCTCTCCAGTTTAGAAGCTCCAAGATAAATATGACTTTGAGGACGTTGTCGCTCCACGACGTTGTTGTCATTTTATGTGACAGCATAAATATACCAAACCACCCACAATGAAAGTTATGTGGAAGAAATTATTATACTATTCGATAAGTTAACTACTACCTTTTTTTAACTACTGTGCCACACGGTTACAGTATTGAAGTCACAGCGCCTTTAGGATCGTCCGACCACTGCCTGGTGACGACATCAATCCCTGTAAACTTCAGACCACCAAACGAGAGGCTGAAGAGAAAAGTGTGGCACTATAGGTCAGCAGATTGGTTCGGTCTGCGGGCACATTTTAATGCTTTCCCATGGTCAGCTGTCTGTTTTCGGACTTCGGATCCCTCAAGATGTGCCCAGGAAATTGGTGAGGTCATCACATCCGCGATGGATGGCTTCATCCAATCTACTGTTAAGGAAACTGGTGTCGGCTCAAAGCCGTGGTTCAGTCGACAATGCGCTGAAGCAGTGCGACGAAAAAACGCGGCTTACCGAGCCTACAACACATCTAGAACATCCGAAGACAGAACAGCTTACAACAAAATGGCAAAGGAAACCAAGAGAATCATAAATAGGTCAAAATTCGAGCACGACCAGCAGATCAGCAGAAGAAAACTGCATGCCCGCATGGCAGCAGGCAATTCTGGTCGCTTGCGGGCTCAATAGGTCGCAATTTCTGCAAATCCAGTCTGCCACCTCTTACCAGACCTGACGGCTCACTAGCAAACACCGCCACCGAAAAGGCTAACTTACTAGGTAAAATGTTTGCGGATAACTCAACCCTCGATGACCAAGATGCTGTCCCGACGTCAGTTCCTCACTGCGGTTTTCGTATGAAAAAGCTGAGGATCCGGCATCGGGAAGTACTCCATGTTTTACGAGGGCTTGATGTTAATAAAGCTAGTGGGCCTGACGGAATACCTGCCCTGGTACTGCAAAGGTGCGCTGCAGAAATAGCTCCAATTTTGACGAAGCTTTTTAAACTGTCCCTGAAGACTGGCTCTGTGCCCTCTGGTTGGAAAAAAACGGTTATCCATCCTATTCCAAAGAAGGGTGACCGCTCCAACCCGGCCAACTACCGCCCCATAGCGATCACATCAGTTCTGTCTAAGGTGATGGAACGTGTGATCAACGACAAACTGCTCACATACCTCGAGAAGAATAAAATTATTAACGACCGTCAATACGGATTCCGGCGGAACCGCTCGTGCGGTGATCTTCTCGCGTATGTGACGCATGTTTGGGGGCGATGCCTGGAACGTTTCGGTGAGACCCAAACGGTTGCACTGGACATATCCAAGGCCTTTGACCGGGTTTGGCACCGAGGACTTGTCAACAAACTGCATTCTTACGGACTTCCCGCATCCTTGTGTACGTGGATTGCCGACTTCTTGAGGGAGAGGTCGATTCAGACGGTAGTCGATGGTTTCACCTCTTCCTCTCACTCGATAAATGCTGGCGTTCCGCAGGGATCGGTTCTGTCTCCAACTCTGTTTTTGTTGCACATCAACGACCTTTTGTCATGTGCACCAATTCACTGCTACGCGGATGACAGTACAGTTCATGATAGCTTTTTGTTTGACAAGCCCCCAAAGGGCTCACAAACTCCAACAGCTCGTAAGGCTTTGAAGCAAAGAATGGACGGTTACCTCGAGAGTGTTTTCTCTTGGGGTAAAAATAATCTCGTTGAATTTAATGTTTCAAAGACCCAATCTTGTCTGATTACGTCTAAAAGGGATCGCAATGAAAATCTAGTCTCTTTCAACGGAAGCAATCTTCCGAACAGGCCCTCCATTGATTTGCTTGGTGTAACCCTAAGTGACCAGCTCAGGTATGGGGGCTCCATCGAAGCCAGAGTAAAGTTAGCCTCCCAAAAACTGGGCGTACTGTACAGGGCCCGCAGATACTTTAAAAGTACACAACTGCTAACCCTGTACAAATCGCAAGTGCGCCCCACGGTTGAATTTGGCAGCCACCTCTGGTCTGGAGCTCCAAAATACCTGAAAAATACCCTCGACTCTGTGCAGAAACGGGCGGTCCGTTTGATAGATTCTCCCATCTTAACAGACGGATTGCAATCTTTAGAGCACAGGCGTCGGGTGGGAATGCTATCCTTGTTCTACCGGTATTACAATGGAAGATGCTCCGAGGAACTAGCATCATTGATCCCTTCGGCACCGGTGCATAGTCGGGAAACACGCCAAACGCGTGCCCAACATTTGTACACAGTTGACATTAGTCACATGAGAACGGGTCGTTTCTTCGACTCGTTCTTATGTTCAACAGCTCGGCTGTGGAATGATTTGCCGGCCTCTGTGTTTCCTCCTTCCTACAACATGGGTCTCTTCAAGACCAATGTTCATTCCTTCCTCTCCTCAAAAAGACCCTCCACACAGCATCCCAGATGACATAGGCCCTGAGGGAAATTATTTTCCTCAGGGCCTCCTGTGTGGAGTTAATGTAAAAAAAAAAAAAAAGTTAAAAAATTATTTAGGTGGAATTAATTATTTATTATATTATATTATTATATTTGGTATGAAAATTGTTTGAAATGACTATATTTTTAGCTTTTAAGAATCGAAATCAATATTAATGGAAACCGAAGTACCGAACTGATAATAAACAGTAAGGGAATCCAAGCGGGGATTTTGGGATTTACTCAATCCAATAGGTCCCTACAACCCTCAAGTAACTACCCATTTAGCCACTTGGGCTCCCCTACTATAAGATCGCGCAATCAGCTGTTCGACTGGTGCCATTTTGAAATTCGGAGTTCGAAGTATTCTCCCCAGAAGTAGCATTACTATTTTTTTTTTGTACAGTAGTTTTTGAATATTTCAATAATAGAGATAAACTAATAAAAGATACCTTTATTTTTTAAACAGAGGTATTTAGGCCTAAATAATGTTTCAATAAACACAACAACTAAATCTCTATTAACAGTGTGTAAATAAACGAATAAGATGAAATGTTGTTAATACGATAGCTTTTTTACATTCCCATACATTGACTTTACTGTGGTTAGTGACGTCACGACTAAACATTTTAATAATACCAACTTGACGGCGTGTTTCAATGACATGATGAAAAATGGACATTTTAATATTTTTTTAAAACTCTCCGTTTAATATTATATAGTGAAACTTATATACTCAGAATCAGCGTTTCTTGGTCTAAATGAACATATTTTTTAAAGCCATAATATTTTTCACTGGAGTTCCTTATTCAATTTATAGACTGCAGAATTTTTATTTTTTAAGTCTCTGTCCTTATTATTTAACATGTATTGTAATTCTTTAGTTTATTGTTTGCATAAAATGCAATCAGAAATGCAGTTGGTACATTCTTTGTTGTAGAATTGGTAATTGTATTATTTACCAACATTATTTTTCTCCTCCTGGTTTTTTTTTTGTGTAGGATAAATATGGGATATAATTTGATTAATTGTATTAGAAAATTACTTGTAAATATATATTTACTCATTTCTTTTATCCAGGTTAGGTCTGCAAGAAATACGGAAAACCAGTAGACTAAACCCCTCATAGATGAAATTGTTTTTGTGCACAGTGAAGAGCATTTGATATTGGAATTGAATTGAACGTCCAAGGCTTTGGGTAAAAAACTAAATGAAAATTTGCTTGGCTTAGGTTTTTCAAATCGTACGAAATTTGAATAAAGTAGCTTCGTTATATACATGAATTCATTCTCAGTATAGATCTTGTGAAATACCTCTGTTCAGAATCGAAACTTTTCTAGGCTTAGATTATGTTTGACTTGATATAAATACGTACACAATGATCCCAGGGATCTAGAACTACCGTATCGACAACTAAGAAGAAACGAAACGACAAACAAAGCTGCCGACAGTAGTTTATTTATATCGCCATCAGGGGTCAAGCCAAAACCTAGATCTAGGAGGTTTTGCATCAAGCATAGAGAAATCGATAACTTTACAATACCGCATCGATAGGCTTGACTTCTGACGATTGTATATCCATAAATGTACCAATAAGGAACTCCAGACCAATTTTGTTTGAAAAATGAATGACCTTCTAACTTAAATAACTGCATATTTATTTTTATTTTTAGAGTTTAAATAATTGTCAAAGTTTTAATTTTTCAAGTCCCCCGAAAACCACCGGTGAAAACTATGGTGAATCGTGTGATGTCATCATTCACCAAAAGTTTTTTTTTTATTTTCAACAGGTGTTGTCATTTTGTATGACAGTTATATGGAAGAAGCTATGAAACTATTCAATAAGTAAAAGCATTATTTAGGTGGAATTATTAATTTATTATACTATATTTATTATTTTATTATATTTTTCAATATCATTACAGGAGCGTGGTATAAGAATTATTTGAAATTATTATTATTTAGCTTTACAAATCGAAATCAATATTACGGAAACCTAAGCATCAGTAGGAAACTGATAAGATACGGCGCCAGATCACATATTACAGTATCCGTGAGGGGATTTTTACATACAAAATATCCAATTAGTATTATTCTTATCCGAATAAATGCGTATACTGACAATGAAAATTATCTGATACTATGGAGGCCGCACTAAAAACTTATCAATCGTCGGTCGGAATATCTGTTATCAATCGTTGACCGTGCTCGCTAATATTGATAACCCAAAGATGACGGATTTAGTCAATATCTTATACAAAAAAGGCTTTATCGATCGTCCATGCTAGACCTTTTAATATCATTGCATTTCGTATCAATGTTAATTAAAATAAATTTTGTATCAATTAAATTTTAAGGCTTTCTTGCTAGACATTGAGAACTGTTTTTGGGGATCAGACGCGTCCAACAAAAACTGTTTTCATCAGTGTTTTTGTTATCAATTCCGTCGGCAACTCGCATAGGGACGTGCCCCAGACAAGTATAAATACTATGATTTAGTGAACTTGCAGTATTAATTATATACTACATACATATGACGCCACTCACTGTCTGTCTCGGTTATTTTGTACCGGTGACCAGCAATCACTAGATGACAGCATCGAGGAATAGGCTATTTTGGAACCAGTTCCTACACCATTGCCTGTCTCGGTTACTTAGCAATCACTGGATGACATTGGATTCGAGGAACAGTTTTTGGAACCGGTTCCTATTGTAGCATGCCTGATTACGGAGGCAATTGAAATCTACAACCATTTTTGAAGTGTACTATAATACGAGCTCTTAGTGGAATGGAGCTGGCAACGCGGTATTGCTTCCAAGTACATAAGCACACATTTCACCACCACCACGTCTGCCCTCATGATGGTCGCTGCAACGCTGTCCGAAACGTTGGCTAAAGAAGGAGGTAGCGCAACACGGCAAAACACCCCAAAAACAAATAACGAAAAAAAGTGTTTTATGTGTTGACGGAATAAGTTTTGCACCAATGTAAGGTTTACAATAAAATTACATTAATACCTGCCTTAAGGAGTATGTTGAAAGGATTTTAGGTGCACCTTCAAAAGCCATGTATTTCCTTCGAACAAGAGACGGCACCCCCTGCCAAACCCTCGGGCTCACCACATTAGGACATTGTCATGTAAAACAACCCCCCCTTCCTACCTATCCTCACCTATCCTATGTTTTCCAGTGCACTTTCAAAAGAATTCAGTGGAACGGAGAGTTTTAACCCCTCAGATCTCGTGCATATTTTGTCAGAAAGTTAAAATATGTCCGTTTTGCAATAACATCCAAATAAATTGAATATTTCTGAAAGTATGCGAAAACTAAAAAATATTTTTCGCAATGTGATAAAAATTGTTGTCAAGTTTTATAATTCGAAATAAAAATATAATTTTTCGATTATAAAATTTTTGAATGCAAACATAAAAAAGTTCTAAAAATGGCTCACCTCGCGTATTTTCTAACTAAAATTACTGGTACAAATACACACACACATTTTATTAGACAAATCTCTAAATATTATAAATTAAAGTCCTCCGCGGCGTCTGTCTGTCCGTTCGCAATAAACTCAAAAAACTACTGAACGGAATTTCAGTAGGTAGATTGTCACGACCAATTTCGTGACACGAGAGAGATGTGGACTGTAAATCTGAATTTTGCGATAACAAGACAATTGACGAAAATCACTGGAAATGGCAAATGGAAGGATAAGTCCCTACCTTTTGATGGGTTAATCCGCTGTTTCTGGACCGTTCTTGGTGATGGCTGCACCTCGCTTCAATAACTGCACAACTTGGTCACAGTTACCGATACTTTGGGGTTCATTAATCTTGTATTTTATGCGATTGATAGCGAGATTTCAATGGCGAGATGTGACCGATGTCACTGCGATTTTTCAACTCTTACAAGTAGGTAATTTTAAATTTTGGTGGCAATATTATAGATGGGTTCCACGTAGGTATGAAAACATCTGAGGAAAACAGGTGAGGAAGACAAATGAATGAATAACCTTGAGAACATGGATTTAGTTTTTAAACTGTTTCAGATCTAAACATAGAGTGTTTCATGAGGAAGGTTTAGGTATATAATTTGTCAAGGTTTTGTGTAAATTGGTTGTCATACACAATTAAAGCGAATGTCTGTATATGGTGGTATGAGCGGGCTGGCCAGCAGGCGGTGTGGATTTGACCTGTATGCAAATTAACAAATGGCGGTGTGAGTTAAAAGGTCGGTTAACCATCCAGTGGATGGCGTTGTGTTTCGTTAGCCATAGGTTAAGGTTATCACCACCTCACTTTTTTGAAGTTACATGTAAAAGTAATTAGTGAAAACTTCTCAATGTTTCATTATTTTTTTTTCAATTTGCGATCGTAAAGTTTGGTTTCATAAAGGTGTAGGTACATTTTAATTATTTTGTGGTTAACTTTCAGATTTGAATATAAAACATGTGTTTTCTCTTTATAACACCATTTCGATCGTATATGACACCATGATAGTAAGGGCACAACGATTTCTATGAGATCTGTATGAGTTGTTCTCAAAAGCGAACAAATAAGTCTGAGGGGTTAAGCGAAAAAAATAATGGAATGTCGGATAGAACTAGATCTGGTTTTACGGTATAACCAATCTATCGTTTTCTATTTTCCTTCCCCTCACGTATTTCCTGCCACTATTCTTCCAATGCATTCTATTATACTTATCTTTGTTCTAATGGTATGCATCATATTTCTAATGTACTATAATTAGTTTTTTTGTTTAGTTTTTTTTTTGTGAATACCGCGCGTAAAAGAGTTACAACTGCTTCTAATCCTCAGGAGTCATGGCATCCCCAAATGGTGAAGGTTTGGTTAGGTTGAAGGCTGAAGATAGGGGGGACGGGAAGGCGATGCGGAAGAAGAAGGAGAAGAACGGCTATTCAGACTGGTCACTAAACACGGCTAAACCCATTTCAAGCGACATTTCAATTCTGAATAGTGGTCTTTCACCAGGGAGATACTGAGACTACTTCCCACTGTAGCACGTGTCGGAAGTGGTGACCGGACAACTCGAAATGAAATCAACTCAACACCTGCTTTGAAAATTGGTTTAATAGGTTACGTTAGATTAGGTTGTGGGCTATTTTTATTTTTTTTCGTAGCTTGTATAATGACTATTCAAAGAGGTGTTGAGTTGACTTGTTTCTGAGTTGGCGTGGAACCGTGCGTCATCGAAAGTATACTAAATATTATTTTTAATGATTTAAATAAAATGTAGGTGTGCTTGCCGGGATTTGAACCAATCTACAGTTTTATTCCGAGTTCTAGGAAATTTGGCACACATAGCCTCCAAAACAATGGGAAGGTTCGAAAAATCTACACCATCAATATTTCCTACCCCTCAAAGCAGTATTTTGACACTTTTTGATGAAATTTTGCACACTTGACGTTTAAAATAAGAGGTAAATTACTATCTACATCAGATTTTGAAAAACTTTGCATAAAGCCAGTTCAGAATACATCAGTTATATATTTTATCTATTAATCTACATATAAAGAAGTGTCCTAGTGTGGCTGTGTTTTTTTTTATTAAAATCTAAAGTTTTATTTCGAGTTTGATGAAATTTTACACACTTAAAAACAAGAGGAAGGTCACGGTCTAAGTCTGATTTCGAAAAACTCTGTGTAAAGCCCGGGCTATGCTGGGGACCTTAACTAGTCAACATTAAAACAACCCAATAAATTAATACCGTTCGAATTTTAACAAAGCCTTCCAAGAAAATTCCATAAATCCTTGGAACTTACTGCCGGCTTAAATTATTCAGCGACAGGTTGTTCTCAAAATATATTCAAATGACCTTTGAAGTAAGACGGAGCTATATTTAAATATCGTCCCCTCCCGGCCATCAAACTATGGGCATCCCCAATGAATAAGTAATCCACTTCTTCGATTTCATTTATTCATCAACAAAGAATAATTTTACTTATTCATCGGGTTTCCTCATGGACGCATTAAAACTTTATTTGTCCGAAAGATGTCAGGGATGTCGCTGAGAAATAAGAAATAAGTTGGGAAAGAATGCGAGGGTGGATTTATGTACTTCCAATACTTCTTGAGTAGTAAAGTTGTACGAGAAGTCAAAAGTTAATGCGAATTTTTATAAAATCGGCTCCATAGTAAACGTTCAAAAAGAAGAAGGTGGTTTGAAAGGCAGGTATATGTTAGAAGGAGCTCGCTAGTATTAAAAAAAAACACAATTATTAAGTGAAAATTGTGAAAATATTTGATAAAATACAACTCGTTTAAAATAGAGCAAAAATCTTTCGGCAAATGTGTTAAAGTGATCCACTAGTCCTTGGAACAATATGAAATCGTGAGGGCTCCGCATCTTTTTGGGAGAAGTTTAAAAAAATTTAAGAAGACTTTTTGGAAAGGTTGGTGAAGGTATTTGAAAGTTGTTTTTTACAGGTTTATTTCGTAATCGCTAGGGCATTCTTTCTTGCGCTTTGTTTATTATAATAATAAGGAAATTTAAAATCGATTTCACGGAACAAAGGAACATCCACTCGCCACCGCAACCGGTCATAACTTATACAAAATGCACATAGACTTATGCGGACGGCGTTAGTTTTAATTCTCATTCTTTTTGATACGTGCCGAAAAAAAAGGTTTTATTTTGTGAAATTCAGGCACAAATATTAAAATTTATTCGCGATTTTTTCTGAAGTACTTAATTTGCCATATTATATAATTTTGGCACTATTTATTTACTAAGTATTTTTTATAGCATATTTGTAAAAAGCACCTACTTTGTGGCTCGCCATTTTTTTTTTTTTTTACAGTGAATACCGCACAAGAATCTCAACTGCTCCCGTCTGGAGCCAGTGAGACTATGGCATCCCCAATTGGGGTATGTTGTGTGGCTGAGGGTAGTGGGGAGGGGAAGGAGGTGGGGAAGAGGAAGGTTGGGAAGTACCTGGCTATTCAGATCTGGTCACCAAACACGGCTAAAGCCATTTTCAAGCAACGTTTCAATTCTGAATGGTGGTCTTACACCAGGGCGATACTGATAGTATCTTCCACTCTGGAACATGCCGCAAATATACTATATATTATTTTTAATGAATTAATTGTGAAATAACACAAATTAATCAAATAAAATTTATTTGCGCATGCCGGGTTCGAACCCGCGATCTCCGGATTGTGAGTCAAGAGTCTTACCCACTGGACTACGGAGGTCGTTGTTAATAATTCGCATAATTTACAATAAAAATTTTATAATAAAAACCATATAATTGGTCGTCCATAATTTACAATAAAAAAACACATAAATTTGTTTAAGACCATTTTTATTTTAAAACACTCTACCGGTTTCAGAAGCACCCTTCCTTCGTCAGGAGAATATTATAACTAAACTATGATATCATATGATATCATAACTGATATCATAACTATGATATCATAGTTTAGTTATAATATTCTCCTGACGAAGGAAGGGTGCTTCTGAAACCGGTAGAGTGTTTTAAAATAAAAATGGTCTTAAACAAATTTATGTGTTTTTTTATTGTATTTTTTATAGGCCTGATACTTTATTTTTTCCAGACTTACAAAAAGACTCCATTATTTCAAAGGACAAGTTGTGTTCTACACGCAGTATTTAATTGAAGCATCTGTAATATTTCTAAGCGATCAAATTTTCAAACCGAAAACATTCATCTAGCATAGTAGCATTTAAAAAACATTTTTATTTTTTTATTTATTTATTTATCTATAATAAAATATGTTTACAATGGTTTTATTTGTATGCCTGTCTCACTAGGGTATACCTGTGTCGAGACAGGCGTACAGGTATATAAATGAATATTGTAATTACAAGGATATTTCAGGTAAAATACATATTATGAATAGAATTAAAACAGAAGGGTGATTGGAAGGGTAATAAATCTTTTAAAGAGAGTTATTTTATAAATGTTGGAGATGGAGTAATGAAATCAATTCTGCCTAGTCTATTTATAGGTTAAATTTGACAGGATTCCATTATTTTCTTTTGTTTTATATGGGTTAGGTTGTATGTGAAAAGTTATTTATGTCTATGTGATTTATTTATATTGATAGTGTGGCGTCCAATACTTATAATCCATTTTTTAATATCTTGTTTGAATTTTGTAAAGGAGTCACTTTGTCTGATCGTAGTTGGTAGTGTATTGTATAGTTTGCAAGCTATGTATTTAGAGTGTCTTTGCCCGAAGGTGGTTTTGAAAAAAGGAGTTTGGAGAAGTTCGTTGTTTTTGGCTCGGGTATTGTGTATTGTTTGTGTAGCTTTGTATAGTGTTTTGTTGTTTTTGTGTAAATTAAGTAATATGGATCTTGAGTAGAGCTATTTTATGTCCATAACGTTGAAGGAATTGAAGATAGTATCAGTGCTGGTAGTAAGCGGCATTTTAAGAATTATTTTTATGATTAGTTTTTGTGCTTTCATGATGGAATCAAGGGCATTGGAATATGCATTACCCCAGGCTAGAATTCCGTATTCCATGTGAGATTGGCACAATGAGTAATATACTGTTTTTAAAAGTTTTAGGTGAAGGAAATTGCGAATTTTATTCTTACCCATAACATGTTAAATAACATAACCAAATGTGTTTTTATGTATTTTCGGAGCTTACTCTGCGATTTTTTTCTTTTTCGTACAAATACCGTTTTCATTTCATTCAATTCCAGTTTTGACTTGACTGAACTTTGAGCAAATGTATAGATAATGTCTTCAAAAATAACGTATAATTTTTTAACAACTTAAAAAAAAAGTGTTCAAGGAAAACCTGTTATAAATCGGAAGAAATTCAGAATGCCGGATCTTAAATAAATAATATAATATATATCTTTATTGAATGAAATTTGCAAGATTATAACTAAAAAGTACATATTCAATGTTAATGTTTACAGTGGTTTAAAATTACATAAGTGCAAAAGGATATCAACAGAAAAAATATAAATATGAACAGTAGATAAATGAAAGATAGAAAATAGTTATAAATTTTGGTTTTTCAGTAATCTGCCTCACTAGGCTAGCCTGTGTTGAGGCAGTAATTTTTAAATCAATTTATAATACTTATAAACATACCTACACTTTTATTAAACAAAGTAATCACACAATAGATTGGTTACATTAATGATAATTTTAAATAAAAGCAACCAATACATTGCTTGTATATTTCCATTGTATAATACCAAATCATTAATAATTTCGAATTTGGGTGAGTGCACCGGTAAAGGCCCTATCATTATTTTTGATCCAAATTTTTATGTTATTTTTGAAAATGTTGTGTGGTATAGAAATAAGGTTGAGGAAATTGCGACAATAGAGAGGAATATCAGAATATCCTTGGACGAAATGTGCAACTGCTTGTCTAGAGCAGAGATTTCCAAAGTGGGAGATATCGCCCCCCCCCCCCCCTGGGGGGCGGCGGTGGTTACAAAGCCAATAACAAGGCGATGGAATATTTTTTTAAACTGTTTCTCACTTGTCGAAATGTATGTAAATGCGTAGTCTTACAAAGTCACCAATATTTAATGAGGGTATAGCACGGCGAAGTACTGTTTTAACTCGACCTTTTGGTATTTCTAATTGTAAATTTTGTTTGATTAATTGGTGTTATTTCACAATTAATTCGTTAAAAATAATGTATACTATTTTTGCGGCACGTTCCAGAGAGGAAGATACTCTCAGTATCACTATTTCAATTCACCATTTGACATACTTTTTGAAATATTTTTAACTCTACGCAAATGAAATAGTAATCATGGAACTCACAAATAATCATGGAATTCACAAAATCACGGAAATTACTAATGATCATGAAACCCACAAATAATCATGGATAACCCTAATAATGATGCAACTCACTAATAATCATGGAAATCACTAATAATCACGCAACTCACTATAGAATTTAAAAGTCTGTTTTAAACTTTCAGTAAGAAAAAAAACCCACGGAACTCACTAATAATCATCATTAATAATCATGGTACTCACTAATAATCATGAAACTCACTAATAACCATCATTAATAATCATAGTACTCACTAATAATCATAAAACTCACTAATAATCACCATTAATAATCATGGTACTCACTAATAATCATGAAACTCACTAATAATCATCATTAATAATCATGGTACTCACTAATAATCATGAAACTCACTAATAATCATCATTAATAATCATGGTAATCACTAATAATCATAAATTATAATCATGGTACTCACTAATAATCATAAAACTCACTAATAATCACCATTAATAATCATGGTACTCACAATAATCATGAAACTCACTAATAATCATGGTACTCACTAATAATCATGAAACTCTTTAATAATTATCATTAATAATCATGGTAATCACTAATAATCATCATTAATAATCATCATTAATAATCACGGTACTCACTAATAATCATGAAACTAACTAGTTATCATGAAACTCACCAATAATCATGGAACTCACTAATAATCATACTTTTTAAGATAGCACAACAGTAGATATAAATTTTCGTTCCCAAACTAATCATTCTGCATAAAAACAAATTTTAATTTCACAAGTCAGCACAACAAACCCTGCTTGAAATCGGAACTATGCGGTTGGCTGCAACTTAGTCGTAGAAGTCTTGTTTTGGGTTTCTTAATTCCTGCTTATGCCATATATTCAACGTCGTCAACAACGAACACAAGTAACATAGAAAATGGAGTTACAGTGTATTTTGAAAACACATAAAACCAACCATAACAAAAGGTATTTTTCTCATTCCGCAATAACGACCTGAGAGAAGTAACTTGCCACAAGTTTATCAAGGAACGAGACAACCAAATAGAAGAACTGTTAGGTAACTGCGTATTATATTGTCGCAGGATATTATTTAATAACGCCCTAGTGGGCTTTTCCATTAACATTGTACAACAAATTACAGTACATATTTAAGTATAACATGATAAATAATATAGATAATAAGACTTGACATAAACAAAGTTTAATATACAAAAGCTGGAATGTAGTTACATGGAAACAATTATTTGTGTTTGTTACAAACTATAGAAAAATTAGAGTGTGCAATTCACACGCGGTAGAAGTGAAACATTCAGAAAACTAAAATAGACAATAGTGAGAGGATAAAATAAATAGGAATAAAAGAGGAGACCGATAGGCTACGAAGCTTCGCACAAAGAGGAGACCGATTATACTATTTCATTCTCTTAGGTGTACGTGATGTCTCTTTTTAGTGTAGGTAACTATTTTTCGTTTCATCGTGTTACAAATCACAACGGTTCTAAAGAAGTTGTCACTTCAATAAAGATTTTATGTACTCGTAATGTAACGAATGTGAAAAGAGACGATTATTATAAAAAGAAAAAAACAATAAAAGCTAATTATTGGAAGATAGAACCAAAATTAGTTGCCTTTTGACAATTGCAAAATTGTCAATACCAAATTTATCTATGCATATTCTCGCAATGTTTATTCGCAAGTCGATGAATTCTAGGAATTTATCTATGCATATTCTCGCAATGTTTATTCGCAAGGCGATGAATTCTACGAATTGGTGATTAAATGTAATAATTAGTATTGAGGTCATTGTTACAATTAAAAGCATCTTTGCCACGAGTTCGCCTGGCATTAATGCAAATTAGTTTCACTAATTTAGGGCTGTCAATTAAAGATTTAATGAATTTAAATAAAAATTACACATCAGTTAACCCTTACTTAGGCCTCGGGCTTATTTTGAGGAAAGGTCAATATTATGTACAAAATATTCAATTTAAATAAAATCTAAATAAATGAAAAATTTCTGAACGCATACAAAAACTGCAAACCGTTTTTGAAAGGAGACGAAATACGCGAACAATTTTTGACACAAAATATTCATATTTAAACAAATATATATTTTTTTAATACAAACGTCAAAATGTTTTAAAATGGCTCACCTTACATTTTTCTAACTAAAAATACTGGTAAGGAAAAAAAATACACACATATTTTATTAGGCAAATGTATTAAAACGTTATCGTCAACTCACTTTTTTGTTGTTTCATGTAAAAATAATTAATGAATAATTCCCAAAGTTTCATAATGTTTTTTGAATTGCGGTCGGAGTCTTTGGTTTCCTCAGGGTGATTTTAATTATGGTGAACTATTAGATTTGTGTGTAAAGCAAGCTGTTTTCTCTTTCTAAAACCGTTTAAATCTTATTTCTAACCATGCTAATAAAGGAGACATAACGATTTCTAAGAGACCTATGTGAGTTTTTCCGAAAACAGAACAAATTAGGCTGAGGATTTAACTCTCCTATCTGATAATTTAAGAAGCGTAGTTCCGGTGCGTAAGTTATTATAATTCGAAAATAATATGTATTTCTTAACACGATGTAAGCTGAGTTTTTATAGGAAAATGACAGAGTTCATTCTTTCGTATACCTGAACAGAATAAGCTAATGAAATTAGGATATTTCGACTACTCACAGACTTTAACTTTTATACTCACCTAACTTTGTATTTAATAATTCAATAAGTAAATGCTATCTAAATAGTGTTTTGGATAAATTTTTATCAATGTATATTTTTAATATGCGACACCAAGACACTATCTAGATAGCGTTTAGTTCGGGTTTGAATGTAGCAATCATACATAAAGATAAAGCCAATAAAAATATGCGTTAAGAAAATGAAGATAATATTGGTAGTTCTTAGTAGAAGTATGATACAGTTAAATACGACCGAATCGGATAGGGACACACTAGCACAGTTGGTAGAGATGCGCGCCGGCACGGCGAAGGTCCTGGGTTCGAGTTCCAGATGTGACCGTATCTTTTTCTGATTTTTTGGTTTCAGATTTTTGATTGAGTTTCACTAATATTGTCTTCATTTAATTGAATACTAGCTGACCCAGCTAACGTCGTACCGCCTCAGAATCTGCAGAACTGTTGTGTTAACTTATCAGCTGAAATAAATTTAGTTTTTTTTAAGTTAAAAATTACACAATGAAGCAATTATCGATGCGCAACTGTCCGTGTTTTGTTTTTGTCATTATCAGAGATGGCGATGGTGTACGGATTTATAATTTTTGTGATTTTTTGCGTTTTATTTTCTTTGTAAGTGTGAGGGAGATTTATTATAATTATTATATTTTTCCTTTGGAAGGGTGCAGGCATACGTTCACCGTTTGTCCCATTTTCGACTGTTGACATTTAGTGTATAAGAAAGAGGGGCAGCATTATATGTTTAAGAACAAAAGCAAAAAAATCTGCGCATTGACATTTGACGTTTTTTAATTTTTTGAAATCCCGCACTATTCAATATTATATTTATCACAATATTACTGCAGCTCTTTCAAAAGATGAGAATTCGTTCCATACAAAATGTATGAGGAAAAGAATTGTCTTCATAATAATTTTTTTCTGATGTTTTAATAGCTATTCTGCTATTCGGGGCGGAGAATAATCCAACAAAACAAAGATCATAAAAATCGGTCAAGCCGTTCTTGTATTATAAATGGTGTAACTAACCCGACTTTGTTTTATATATTAAGATTAAAATTTGAGTTTTTACTCATTAAGTAAAAATAAAAAAGAATTATTTCAGCTATTTAATGGTGACTAGACAACTCAACAAAGTGGCTTAATCACTTCTTCGAAAAGCCTCATCAGTGTTTTTAAAATCTGCCAATCTGATAGTATTAATACCCTAGCGTCTGTACGGTTGAAATTTAGGAACTCGGCTTCAACTGCATCTCTAAATCTTATGCAAAACCATTTTCGTGAAGTTTGTTACATAGCTACTGTCGTGTCGCCCGTCTCGCAGGGTCCAGTAGGAAAACCCGCGGTTGAGTCAATAAATTACTACTCCAACGACACTTACCTACTTATAAAGAAAGCAAATATTTGATTAATCATTATTTCTGTCACATTATCAACAGTAATAATTACCAGAAACTTTGCTGCAAAAATGATTTCATTGTTTATTTATGAAATAACTTAAGAATGAGAGCACTTTTCATTTTTGAATAACATCATTGTACAAATAAAAATCTTGAAATTCCTGCCAGAAATTAAAGATAAACTAAATAAACATAAAAATGTAATAATCGTAAAATCTAGTTTAGGTGTTGATAATGCAAAAAATGACGTAACGTTAATCAAATGAATCTGCTTTGCCTCGCGCTTAATTGTTAGTACTTTTGAAAAAAGAGAAAGAGAAGTTAGTTATGTCTTCAATGTGAACAATCCAAGATGAAAATAAAGATTAACTAAAACATACGAGTAAGTTGTCACTAATCAAGTCTACATTATGATAGAGCTTAAAACGGGGCACCTTTTATCACGTGAATCTACTTTGCCTAGTGTTTGAAACTGTTACTAAATTTATTAATGTATCGGAATATTAGTTATGATCAGTTCTATCGTTGTTTCTGCTATTTGTGCTATGTTCGGGTTACATGGTGACGGTTACGACGTGTGCCGAACATAGCCGATCAGTGTAATTCCTTTTGCGAGCGCTCGCCAGACAACATCTAGCTAGCGAGTTATTTATATTTATGATTTTTTTATTTTAGTTATTTGTACATTTAAGTTTACAAAATTTCTAATTAATTATAATACTTCATATTGCAAACTAAATTTTATGTAGTTTTATGTAGCTCCTACAATACATCTTGAACTTTCCAATTGGTGTGGACTTAATGTTTCTGGTAGCGTTTTATATAAGTTCATTCCTTTGTACAGTAAACTATTCTGCGTATTCGCCTTGTCTTTTTTTTTTGAAGACTGATTTCCTTGCACTTCCTTGTGTTATATCTGTGAATGACCTTGTAGAATATAATTTTATTTGGGATGTATTTTGGTAAAATGTTATGTATATATATCATCGTATTCAAGGTCAACACCTGTTTCACGGTTAGCCAATTCAGTTCCGTTAACATTTTGTTTACTTTTGAAAATCTATTTCGCCGAAGATGTTATTATTCTCATTGCCCTGTTTTAGAGATTTGAAACTTATTTTGTTCCCGTTCGTTACATAGAAAAAGGATAGTTGAGCAATAGTTAAAATGTGGAGCAATAATTGATTTGTAGATAGTGATTACAGATAAGGATGTATGTCCCCTTAAACAATATTTGTATTGTGCGTAATAACAATACATAGTTATTGTGATTTCAAAGAACCAAAATATTTTAATCAAACAGCATAGTACTGAGGTAAGGTTCAGTACTAATAGTAAATACAATATCTCTGTAAAGGATTACAGAGAGAGAGAGAGAGAGAGACATTAAATACCAAGAGATGTTTAGTTCTGTCTTCAATGTGAACACTCCACTGAGAAAAAAAACGATAAACTAAATAAACACAAAAGTAGTCATAAACGTTAAATCTAGCACTTTTTTGATAATCTATAAAATGGGGCAGATTTTTTGACATGAATCTACTTTGCCTAGAGTTTAAAATTGTTATTAATTTTACAAACCAAAGCTTGGCAAAACAGCCTGAATAATTTAGTTCTGCCTTCAAAATGAACACTCCCCTGAGGAAAATAAAGATAAACTAAATAAATACACAAGTTGTCTTAAACACCTATTTAATCTAGCCTATTTTTGATAAGGTGAGTAAAGCGGCTTTTATTACATAAATCTACTTTGCCTAGATTTTAAAATTTTTATTAATTTTAGTTACCACCGCTTGGCAAAATAGCCTGAAAAGTTTAGTGCTGCCTTCAATATGAACACTCTCCTGAGGAAAATAAAGGTAAACTAAAAAAAATATGCTGTGTGCAGTTAACACGGAGTAAAAGTGAAACCTTCAGAAAAATAAAGTAGAGAAGAGGTGGGTTACGAAGGTTACGTCTTTGTGCGTTGCTTACGAAGCAACTATTAGATTATTCCATCTTATTCTCTTACACTCTCGAGTTTCAAATCACAACGGTGCTAAAGAAGTTTTCACTTCAATAAAATCATTATTTTGATAAGGCAGAAAATGGGTTAAATTTTATCACGTTTAACCGTTACTAATTTTAGTTACTAAAGCTTGGCAAAACAGCAAGAGAAGTTTAGTTCACAGGGTTGTAGAAGTTAAGGCTAGATTGGTTATACCCCACTCTATTCATAATAGCGAAACCTTGCACAGGCACCACCGCAAAGCATTTACACGGGGCTCCAATGCTCATTTCCTCATGCATTAATAATGCGCTTGAATTATATATGTCTAAAGTGTCTATACCACCAAATGTGTTATTTAGATATTATTTGGATTGGGGGAGAAATATAGAATTTTATTTTTATTTAAATTTAATTACATATTTATTATGTAAACATTATTCGATACAGTTATTACGAGTGATTGTTCTGCTGGGTTTGTATCATAAAGACAAACATAACAGTTGGTTATCCAATAAACACAAATTTATTGGATAACCAATATCTCTGCCATAGGTCACCCCAAGTGATTCGCTACGTTTGGTGACTTAGCAGGGATGCCCAGGTTTATGGGGTGAAGTTTGTCTAAGTCTGGCGGCGGATGACCTGGACACACTGAACACTAGACTCTACCCACCCCCATATCCCTTTCCTTCGCAGAACTCCTCTCTTTCCTTTCCTTAAAAAGACCCTGCACACAGTATACTCAAAGATGATACAGTCCCGGAGAGAAACTATTTTTCTCAGGGCCTCCTGTGTGTAACTAATGCAAAAAAGATTACAATAATTTGGGAGGCGGGAATGGGTACCGCCGCCCCGGGAACCTTTATTGGATTACCAACACCTCTGCCATAGGTCACCCCAAGTGGTTCGCTACGTTTGGTGATTTAGCAGGGGTGCCCGGGTTCATGGGGTGAGGTTTGTCTAGGTCTTGGAGGCGGATGACCAAGACACACTGAACCCCAGTTTTCTACCCACCCCTTAAACTCTTTTCCTTCTCAGAACTCTCCTCTCCTTCCTTTTCCTAAAAAATCCCTCCACACAGCATCCCCAAAGATGACATAGGCCCTGAGGAAAATTATTTTCTTCAGCGCCTCCTGTGTGGAGCTCATGTAAAAAAAAAAAAATTAATATTTTTTTACATTCCATATTATTCCAGTATTTTGAACGAGTTTAGAGGTTGAATTTGATTGATTTTTAGCGTTGTATTAAAAAGTATGGTTTATGCATGTAGGTATATTATATCCAGTTGATTAGTCCGACATCTCCAAAGACTAAGTTTTGAGATAACGAGGAAAGAATGTTCGAATGCTCACCTTAAATCAAATATTATTTACACCTGTCGTGTTTTGTGTTTTAAATATAACGATCAGAAAATACATGCATGCCACGTGACGCGAACCGAACCATGAATGTAACTTCAAGCGCCATTTGCAGTTGCTTCATTCCTTTCATATACTTCGTGGTTCGGTTCGCGTCTCGTTACATACATGTATACGCAGCCTTACGAGTGCGTGCTGATACATCCTGTATATTATAGTATAAGAAAGTTGGCCGGTTTTTGTCATTCCTCCCTCCAACATCTTATGTTTCATGAAGACTTTCTTCATCTTCCCAGAAATTCACCCCATCCCTTCTATAAAAAACACCCTTCACATAGCTTCCCGAAGTTGACACAGGCCCTGAGAGAAGTATTGTTTGTAGAGTAGATTTAAAAAAATGTTTAAAACAAATACCATTTTAAGTGAGAATAACGAAAATTTATCATGGAACGTAAAATAATCTATTATTTTTTACTGAATCAGAATGTTTTTCATAACTCTTTAAATTAGTATTGTGGTCTAACCCCAGGAGTTCTAGGTGAAATCGATTACTTTACGATATAGGATCGATAAGAGAAACTTTCGATGATTTTATATCGATGTGCCGAGCATTGTTTCACCGGTGACAACCGAATTGATATTGACAGGGAATAAATAAAAAATCGATACACGCTAGCAACACTGAAGATATTTTCTATGAATTGACACTACTACGAAGATATTTTCTATGAAATGTCAAATGCCGTACAATTACGTAAAAATTTTGATAAATTGGCAATGTTGAAATGAAATAGTAAAGTAGGTATATATGAATTGGCAGTCCGCATTTACTTTTTAACTAAACGGAAATTGTAATTTGGGAGCCATTACCGCCGCCCCGGGAACCATTTATTGGATTACCAACACCTCTGCCGTAGGTCACCCCAAGTGGTTCGCTACGTTTAGTAACTTAGCAGGGGTTTATCTAAACAGACGGATTGCAATCCTTAGAGCATAGGCGTCGGATGGGAATGCTATCTTTGTTCTACCGGTATTACAATGGAAGATGCTCCGAGGAATTAGCGTCATTGATCCCTTCGGCACCGGTGCATAGTCGGGAAACACGCCAAACGCGTGCCCAACATTTGTACACGGTTGACATTTGTCACATGAGAACGGGTCGCCTTTTCGAGTCGTTCTTGTGTTCAACAGCTCGGCTGTGGAATGATTTGCCGACCTCTGTATTTCCTCCCTCCTACAACATGGGTCTCTTCAAGACCAACGTTCATTCCTTCCTCTCCTTAAATGACCCTCCATACAGCATCCCAGATGACATAGACCCTGAGGGAAATAATTTTCCTCAAGGCCTCCTGTGTGGAGTTAATGTAAAAAAAGAGGTGCCCGGGTTTATAGGGTAAGGTTTGTCCGGATCTTGGCGGCAAATGGATCTGCCCACCAACTGCGTGGCAGGCCGGATCGGGAGAGACTGGTTGAGGAAGACCTCTCCAGCAAGATTCCCGGAATATAGCCTTACCCGCAGTGGAAGGGATTGATTCATGCGTCCGTTACTCCTGGTCACACTGACCCCCAGATTCCTACCCACCCCTCATACCTTTTTCCTTCCCCGTACTTCCTCCCCTTCCTTTCCCTAAAAAGACCCTCCACACAGCATCACCACATAGTGTGTAGAGCTAGTGTAAAAAAAGGGAGTTAATTAGTTAATCAGGTCCTTGGTCATATTTTAAACACTTTAGTTTCTCAAAGATAGAACGGAATAAATTGGTCACGTCTTGAGAATGAATTTATTAAGTCTATTAGATCGACTTCTTTCAATTCTAAGAGCTTCGTTAGTTGAACTCCGTTCATTAATAAGCCAGCAATTTTGCATAACGAACGACATTATCCAAATAAATGCGTATAATGGCAGTTAACCGAAGGTTTTCTGATACTATGGAGTCCGGGCGAAAATTTATCAATCGTCGGTTAATATTTCTTACCAATTAGGTATTGACCGTGCTCGCAAAGATGACGGATTTAGTCAATATCGTATTGATATGGGGTTTGCTAGATCTCCAGGTAGGTACTACGCATCACGCATACTTAATATTATTTACGCGTAATACGAGTACCTCCACTTGACGTCCCCCAGACAATAAAAATCATTAGCCATAATATCGGATTTAAGAAATACTTATTTGGTATCCCTTGGTCCCAAAAGACATTAGGTTTTCTCTGATCTCATTACGTTTCATTAAATCAACTTCTGCGGTAATAATATTTTCTGATCCTTAATATCAAAATCTCTGAAGCCATTTCGTGCTTACTTCTGACCGTTGGTCGCTGTGGGCGATAGAGGAGGGATAGATAAGGGGGATCTTCCTGCCCCATTCCCCTTTCTTCATATCTTCCCATCCAAACTCAACCGCCGCACTCACCGAATCTAATAAAAAATGCCACAATAAAATCTCTGATATTGCTCCATAAATAGTGACAGTGTGGGGTGTGGGGTGGACCCATGGGTAAGCAGGACATGGGGCTGGATGGCACGTGGGGTGGGATGAGACGGGGGTTCTTTAGGAAAGGGGCTTGTCACGGATACTTCCCGCTTCAAGACACTTTTTACAGTGCAGGAGCCAAACGCGGAAAACTTTTTTAGGGGATGAACCACGAAAAAGATTCCGACAATATCTGCTGTCACTAATCGTTATGGAGAAAGTAGAAAGCTACGGGGGTTGGAAACTGTCCCAGAATGCCATGACTGGAAAGTTTTGTTGTCGTATACAACATTCAAATCACATTATATATTTACAAGGATGAAGATAAGGGTATAATATCCATCTAGGGGGTAAACGTATCACGAAATAAGCTTTAAAGCCGTGTTACTTCATGTTTTATTTTGTGTTGGCATCAGTTCATACGTAGAAATTGTAAGATTGTAAATACTGTACGAGTTATCACTCGTACAGTATTTACAAAAATGTCATCAAAAAATGTCGTGCAATAATTAGTCACCTCACCCAAATATAATCCTCTATCTCATTATTGTTACCACTACCTAACCTGAAAATGTTTGTCAAATATTTTTGCTGTATTGAAAAATGTACTTTATTTAATATTTATAAAATATTTGTAAACTAGTCTGTCTCGACACAGAATTTCCTAGTGAGACATTCAAGTGAGGCAAGGCCAAAAAAAAAATATAAACCTTTTTGTATATAGATGCACATAATAAATAAATAAATATGAATATGTGAATAAATTTTAATGACTGGACAATCTGGACATGTACCTACTTAAGACATTTGGAGGACAGAAAGTTAAGAAGTTATTAGTGATAAATTATTACTTGGTTATAGTAGGTCCCTATTACCAAGTCCATATAATATTAGTAGGTAATTTCAGAACCCAGTTCCGAGTGCATGTTGACGCCACGCCGTACGCGTCGCGTCACAAATAACATCTGTGTACGTGGAATTTCAAACAAAACTACCGTTGTAATTCGGTTTTGAATTCAAGAATTCGTCACAAGATGTCGCTACTTCCGTCAGCTGGTCTGACGGAGACATCTCCCCCCTAGGTATAACGGCTACGAATTTGTGAATATGTGGTACCTATTTCTCCGGATACGAAAAGGACGACGGTAATACAACATGTAGTATCGAAAGGTTATATATTACTTATGACGCTATTGCTCTGTCTCGGTTACTTTGTCCCGGTGCTAGGTGCTAGTTACAGTAGATCCAAGGAACGGGCTGTTTTTGGAATCAGTTCGTATTGGATCTATAAAATGGTCACAAACACTTACTGGAAGAAGCCGAACCGAAAGCCGCCCGCAGGTCCTAGCAATGAAAACCTGCGGAGCGAGTTTTTAACAGCTAGTAACTAATGAATATATGAGTAGGTAATAATAATAAAAGGTAGTAAGTGTGTGAAGAGATCATAAATTATATGATCAAGAATTTTAAATGACTGTTCATAAAAGTGTAATTATTCATGTTGGTGACTGCTTGATTAGAAATATCATTCAGATAACGGAGGGTTATTATTTTAAATACCAGGAGGAAGAGTTTATTATAGGCGCTCCACAGTGGTAATTTATTTATTTATTTATTTAAACACTAATACATTCTTACAAATAATTTTCCTTACTTTATTAATAAGCGTTAGTAGAGAAAATTATTTATTCCCCACTCCTTAGTATTTTTACAATAAAACCACTTAAATGAGTCATAGCAGTAACGTCATTATTAAACAATTAAGAAAACATTAATATAAATATATATTTTTAAAATGAGCTCCACACAGGAGTTATAATTAATAGTTTCCCTCACGGCCTATGTCATCTTTGGGGATTGAATTATTTATTTTGTACACGCCCAATTAGGGCTTTTACACATGATAAAATTAATAATACATTTTATATAATCAAAGAATTAGGAGATATAACAATTAAAATAAGTACCAAGTATAAAATTTTTAACTTAAAAACAATAAACAGAGTTAAGATATAGGATGCACATTCATATAAATTTCGATACATATTGAAAATTTATAAACATCAAGATAGACACACAGATTTAATAGCAATATTTTTATAGACTGATAGACATTCAGTACCGTAGGTGTTCATGTAATATTTATTCCTTTTACTGTGCAATTGGTTCATTACTGAGTTTATTCCTGCATTGGTACCAAAATTGTTACAATGGAAAGGTAGCTTTTGACGAACCGTTCTACTAGGCACATGAAAGTTAGTCAGCCTAAGGAGATCAGGGGAGTCAAACATGCTGTGTGGAGGGTTTTTTCAAGGAAGGTAAGGAGAGGAGAGTTCTGAGAAGGAAAAGGGCTTAAGGGGTGGGTAGGAATCTGGGGTTCAGTATGTCCTGGTCATCCACCTCCAAGACCTAGACAAACCTCACCCAATGAACCCGGGCACCCCTGCTAAATCACCAAACGCAGCGAACCACTTGGGGTGACCTATGGCAGAGGTGTTGGTTATCCAATAAAGGTTCCCGGGGCGGCGGTACCCATTCCCGCCTCCCAAATTGAAAAGTGCGGGAAAAAAATATTTCAAAGTACCCCTCAATTTGGGAGGCGGGAATGGGTACCGCCGCCCCGGGAACCTTTATTGGATAACCAACACCTCTGCCATAGGTCACCCCAAGTGGTTCGCTACGTTTGGTGATTTAGCAGGGGTGCCCGGGTTCATGGGGTGAGGTTTGTCTAGGTCTTGGAGGCGGATGACCAAGACACACTGAACCCCAGATTCCTACCCACCCCTTAAACCCTTTTCCTTCCCAGAACTCTCCTCTCCTTCCTTTTCCTAAAAAAACCCTCCACACAGCATCCCCAAAGATGACATAGGCCCTGAGGAAAATTATTTTCCTCAGCGCCTCCTGTGTGGAGCTCATGTAAAAAAAAATAAAATAATAGGGTATCTACTATCTCAATTATTTTCTCAGCAAATTGGTTATAAATCAATTTAGACACCTTCAAAAAAATAAAATTTAGAATCGTATTAATAAATTGTCTCAAAGTGATTTAACCACAGTTTGAAAATGGCCTTGTAAGCGTAAAAATCTGTAACAAAAATGAAAACTAAAATACTTGCAAGACTTAAAAATAAATACTATTTAATTAACTTTAAAAAATGAGACTCATTTTGCGCATTGGTGCATAATATATTAGCATAAGTAGAGGCAAAAACTATGTAGCCGGAAATATTTTAATGTGGGTGCTATAAATCGTACTTTCTCAAGCTAGTTGGGTACTCGGGAAATTAGATAAGCAAACGTATATTTGTTCTATTTCAAAATTAGATCTAGAAGGTGAATGTCTGTTGTTTTATATTTAGATTTGGTAACAAAACTCTGCATGTCCTGTTGTTTTTCTTGAATAATATAATACATTCATATCTTATCCATAAAAATCTCGTGTCACGGTGTTTGTAGTCGCACTACTCCGAAACGGCTTAACCGATTTTTATGAAATTTTAATGTATATTTGGTTTGTATGAGAATAGGTTTTAAAGTATATTTCATACCGCTAGTTGATCAGGGAGTCGCTATCCAGAATATTTTTAAATTTTTTTGACAATTTTCTTTTATTGTATTTTTTTATTATTTCTACCCCCACCGTCCCATTTTTTAATCGCCATTTTAGTATTTGTGTATGAACAAATTTTACTGTCTTTCGTATTTCAAACAGAACGAAATAATTTACGTTGTTGAATGACAGATGGCGCTACGTCCGCCTCATCGAACTTTCATCCACATAAGCGCAAGACATTTACGAGAAGACATTTACATTTTGATATTTCATTCGGCATCATGTTCTCGCGTGGGCAAACCATCGAGCTTATTTGTGGTGGCTGAGGAAGGGCTGACAAAAATATCGTACACTCAATTGCTCTTCGAAATTCATATTGATTTTCTCTATTTCATTTTCCAACTTTAGTTGGTGTTTTTTTTTTGTTTTTGTCGGCGTTCATCGTCTACAGCGCTCCATCCCTCTTTCTGTCATAGATCCTATCCCTACACACTCACAGTATATTCGTTATTTTTTATTTAACAACCAAAATATTCACTAGAAATAATTTATATGGCAGAACAGCGTTTGTCAGGTCAGCTAGTTCTACATATGTATATGACGTTTGTACTACAACAATTAATTGTTTACATGAGTAAATAGCTTCTTGACGTTTGTAGATACAACAATTAATTGTTTACATGAGTAAATAGCTTCTTGACGTTTGTATATACAACAATTAATTGTTTACATGAGTAAATAGCTTCTTGACGTTTGTAGATACAACAATTAATTGTTTACATGAGTAAATAGCTTCTTGGCGTTTGTAGATACAACAATTAATTGTTTATATGAGTAAATAGCTTCTTGACGTTTGTAGATACAAGAATTAATTGTTTACATGAGTAAATAGCTTCTTGACGTTTGTAGATACAACAATTAATTGTTTACATGAGTAAATAGCTTCTTGGCGTTTGTAGATACAACAATTAATTGTTTATATGAGTAAATAGCTTCTTGACGTTTGTAGATACAACAATTAATTGTTTACATTAGTAAATCTATTTGTTCGGGTGATATTAAAAATATATTATATTGTTATTAAACACATTAATTAAAATATGTATTTGTTTTGGTTAAATGTTTGAAAGATGAATCAGTAGAGTGAAGATACATTACTGCGACAACGCGCTTGGTTTCTTTTTAATGACTATCCTTTTTATAATAAGCTGTGCTGCATCTTTTGTTCGATTAGTATGAATATGAAGTGTTTTTAATTTTTATAATGTCGTTAAATATATATTAACGTTCGATAAATAAATTTCTTCTCTTGGAAGACAAATGGCCTGAGGCAAATATTTTTTTATAAATACTTATGTTAAATAATATATGGCTTTACAAAGAAATGAAATTCAAATAAGTGTCAAAAAGGTTTGAAAATGCTCGTGGGCGAGGAATAACATTAAAAGGTAACAATTTTTTGTATTGGTTTTTTCGAGAAAATCTGCGTTTTTTTTTAGATTGCTGCAACATAAATATTTGGGTGTGGAGATTTATGACGGGTATACCAATGATGAGATGAGTCGATGGACGTGTGCTGTAGGCGTTTTTTTGTGCCAGAAGTCACCAGAAGTATGATCAATTTTATCTTACTTGGGTGAATCGATTAATTTTTTTCAAATTTCATTGTCCTCTCACAGCGCCTTTAGGATCGTCCGACCACTGCCTGGTGACGACATCAATCCCTGTAAACTTCAGACCACCAAACGAGAGGCTGAAGAGAAAAGTGTGGCACTATAGGTCAGCAGATTGGTTTGGTCTGCGGGCACATCACATCCGCGATGGATGGCTTCATCCAATCTACTGTTAAGGAATCTGGTGTAGGCTCAAAGCCGTGGTTCAGTCGACAATGCGCTGAAGCAGTGCGACGAAAAAACGCGACTTACCAAGCCTACAACACATCTATAACATCCGAAGACAGAACAGCTTACAACAAAATGGCAAAGGAAACCAAGAGAATCATAAATAGATCAAAATTCGAGCACGACTAGCAGATCAGCAGAATGCTGGCTGCATGCCCGCATGGCAGCAGGCAATTCTGGTCGCTTGCGGGCTCAATAGGTCGCAATTTCTGCAAATCCAGTCTGCCACCACGTACCAGACCTGACGGCTCACTAGCAAACACCGCCACCGAAAAGGCTAACTTATTAGGTAAACTTTAATTCAATACCAGCAACCTCCTATTCTAGATATGTCTTTACTTTTTAATTTAACCCAATTCAACCATGTACGTAATATTAATAATCGTGTTCTTGATCTAGTTTTGTCAAATGAGAGCAATGTGATTATAAATAAATCATTGGAGTCTATTCTTCCGATAGACAACCACCATCCCCCACTAGCAATAATTATCCCTTGTACTAAAGAAGGCAATCAAAAAAATTCAACTCCTACGTTTAACTTTAAAAATGCGAATTATCAGGACATAAATAATCGTCTCCACAATGAAGATTGGTCATTTCTTAAAGAAGGCGATATTAATAAAAATATTGAATCATTTTATCATTTGCTGGATAAAATTATTTCAGATCTAATCCCACTTATTCATTTCAAAGAATCAAAATATCCGAGATGGTTCAATAAAGAACTTGTTCAATTAACTGGCCTTAAAAAAGTTTTACATAAGAAATATAAAGAAGACAGGTCTTTATCAAATTATATTGAATTTAAAAACATTAGAAAAGATTGCAAAATCTTATCAAAAATTTGCTACAATTCTTTTATTAATAATGTTGAAACTTCAATAAATCATAATGTAAAGTATTTCTGGAACTATGCAAAATCAATGAGAAATAACAACTTTGGTATACTCGCCAACTTGGAATATGCAGGTAAAAAGGCCAAAGACACTCAAAGTATCGCTGACCTTTTTGCTGATTTTTTTAAAAGTGTTTATGAATGTGATACACCAGTTTCTGCTAGTACAGTATCAAATTTTACCACTGATCATAATCTTAATTTATCTTGTATCCACATAGAATATAATGATATACTGACTGAACTTAAATTACTAGATCAAAGTAAAAGCGGTGGACCAGATAAAATACCTCCTGTTTTTCTGAATAATTGTGCTACCAATCTAGCGTATCCCTTATTTTTGCTTTTTAATCAGTCTTTACGAACAGGATGTTTTCCTATTAAATGGAAATTCAGCTACCTAACACCTATTTTAAAAAAAGGTGATAAACACGAGGTGATTAACTATAGACCGGTATGCCTTTTATCAACAATTCCTAAAGTTTTTGAAAAAATTCTTCTTAAAAAAATTATTTTCAGATTAAACCACGTCATTTCTCCTGAACAACGTGGTTTCTCTACTGGAAAATCTACCCTCACTAACTTATTAACGTATCAAAACTATATATCTGATTCCATGTCTAGTAAATGTCAAGTTGACTCTATTTATACCGATTTGAGTAAGGCGTTCGATAAAGTTAATCATGAGTTATTGCTGAATAAACTGCAAAAACTCGGTATAGGTGGTTCACTATATAAGTGGTTTAACAGTTACTTGATCAACAGATTACTGGCTGTTAAAATTGATGGTACATTTTCGTACAAATTCACTGCTACGAGTGGTGTTCCTCAGGAGTCACATTTAGGTCCAATCCTGTTTTTATTATTTGTTAATTATGTGTTATATATTTTCAATGATGTTCAAGTATTAATGTTTGCAGACGACCTGAAATTATTTAAAGCAATCAGAAACATTAATGATTGCCATATATTGTCAAATAACTTGTTGAGATTTATTATATGGTGTCATGATAACCGCTTGCAACTTAACATAAGCAAATGTCAAATTATGAGGTTTTATCGAATAAAGAATACAATATTTTTCGATTATTCCATTAACAATATGTCGTTAGTATCTTTCTCGGAAATCAATGACTTAGGTATTTGGTTTGACACGAAACTCAACTTTATCAAGTATATAGAAATAATAAACAATAAAGCTTTGAAAATGTTGGGATTTATTTTAAGGGTATCTAGTGATTTCAACAATGTCAATACTGTAAAAACATTATATATGTCACTCGTAAGGAGTCATTTAGAATACAATTCCACGGTTTGGTCCCCAAATTATGAGGTTCATTCACATGCGATTAAAAGAATCCAAAATAAATTTTTAAGATATGTGAATTTTAAAATGGGCATTCCTAGTGAATGCCTAAATTACGATAACGTACTTTGTTCATTAAATTTAATAAAATTATCTGATCGTAGAATCATTTCCGATTTAACCTGTTTGTATAAAATCATAAATTCAATGTTTGATACCCCTGATTTATTATATGTAATTTCTTTTCATACTCCAGTCAGTCACAAGACAGTACCTACCATATTATTGTAGCAATTCTAAGTCAACAAGTCAATATTATACTCCTATGCGACGGATTCAACAGCTTGGAAACAAATACTCCGATGTTGTTGATATATTTAGTACATCAATTTTATTATATAAGCATACCTTATTGAAGTTTCTTTCATCAAATAGGGGAATATTTTGATAAAGCTATTAAAATTGACTAACACATTGACAGAATTTTGTTGGCTGAAAGAAAAAAACTATTTCGGATTTTTTTTGTATTTTGTACCTACATCCTGTGTGGTTCAAATTCAATACCTAATATTTTTACTTTGTATTTATTTTTATGCAAGTGTTTTAAACAGTAGTTTCCTGCACTATTTACTAGTATAATTTCATTAATATTGTTATATATATGCATGTAAAAGCCTAAATAGGCGTAAATAAATAAATAAATAAATAAATAAAATGTTTGCGGATAACTCAACCCTCGATGACCAAGGTGCTGTCCCGACGTCGGTTCCTCACTGCGGTTTTCGTATGAAAAAGCTGAGGATCCGGCATCGGGAAGTACTCCATGTTTTACGAGGGCTTGATGTTAATAAAGCTAGTGGGCCTGACGGAATACCTGCCCTGGTACTGCAGAGGTGCGCTGCAGAAATAGCTCCAATTTTGACGAAGCTTTTTAAAATGTCCCTGAAGACTGGCTCTGTGTCCTCTGGTTGGAAAAAAGCGGTTATCCATCCTATTCTAAAGAAGGGTGACCGCTTCAACCCGGCCAACTACCGCCCCATAGCGATCACATCAGTTCTGTCTAAGGTGATGGAACGTGTGATCAACGAAAAACTGCTCACATACCTCGAGAAGAACAAAATTATTAACGACCGTCAATACGGATTCCGGCGGAACCGCTCGTGCGGTGATCTTCTCGCGTATGTGATGCATGTTTGAGGGCGATGCCTGGAACGTTTCGGTGAGACCCAAACGGTTGCACTGGACATCTCCAAGGCCTTTGACCGGGTTTAGCACCGAGGACTTGTCAACAAACTGCATTCTTACGGACCTCCCGCATCCTTATGTACGTGGATTGCCGACTTCTTGAGGGAGAGGTCGATTCAGACGGTAGTCGATGGTTTCACCTCTTCCTCACACTCGATAAATGCTGGCGTCCCGCAGGGAACGGTTCTGTCTCCGACTTTGTTTTTGTTGCACATCAACGACCTTTTGTCATGTGCAACAATTCACTGTTATGCGGATGACAGTACAGTTCATGATAGCTTTTTGTTTGACAAGCCCCCAAAGGGCTCAGAAACTCCAACAGCTCGAAGGGCTTTGAAGCAAAGAATGGACGGTTACCTTGAGAGTGTTTTCTCTTGGGGTAAAAATAATTTCGTTGAATTTAATGTTTCAAAGACCCAATCTTGTCTGATTACGTCTAAAAGGGATCAAAATGAAAATCTAGTCTCTTTCAACGGAAGCAATCTTCCGAACAGGCCCTCCATTGATATGCTTGGTGTAACCCTAAGTGACCAGCTCAGGTATGGGGGCTCCATCGAAGCCAGAGTAAAGATAGCCTCCCAAAAACTGGGCGTACTGTACAGGGCCCGCAGATACTTTAATAGTACACAACTGCTAACCCTGTACAAATCACAAGTGCGCCCCACGGTTGAATTTGGCAGCCACCTCTGGTCTGGAGCTCCAAAATACCTGAAAAATACCCTCGACTCTGTGCAGAAACGGGCGGTTCTTTTAATAGATTCTCCCAACTTAACAGACGGATTGCAATCTTTAGAGCACAGGCGTCGGGTGGGAATGCTATCCTTGTTCTACCGGTATTACAATGGAAGATGCTCCGAGAAACTAGCATCATTGATCCCTTCGGCACCGGTGCATAGTCGGGAAACACGCCAAACGCGTGCCCAGCATTTGTACACAGTTGACATTTGTCACATGAGAACAGGTCGTTTCTTCGACTCGTTCTTGTGTTCAACAGCTCGGCTGTGGAATGATTTGAGGGCCTCTGTGTTTCCTCCTTCCTACAACATGGGTCTCTTCAAGATCAATGTTCATTCCTTCCTCTCCTCAAAAATACCCTCCACACAGCATCCCAGATGACATAGGCCCTCAGGGAAATTATTTTCCTCGGGGCCTCCTGTGTGGAGTTAATGTAAAAAAAAGGCGTAGTAGTTGAATGTTATTGTATGTAGGTAATAATAAATTGGTAACATATTTTTTTTATTTCGAAACGGTTTATATTATCAGATCTAGGAATTTTCACTTTCTGTGGTATGCAAGCTATGATGTCCATATCGCAAAAATAAAGAAAATACTATTTCAATCAAAATGACAGTTGAAGAATAAAGTAATTTATATCTGTTTCATCAACATTTCCAAAATTGCAAGATGCGATTTGAAAAGATTAAGAAATTGACTTAAAGATATGATTTTATTACACATCTGCCCTGATGATGGACACTGTAACGACGTCCGCTGGCTAAATAAGGAGGTAGCGCAACACGGTAAAACAACCCAAAAATGTATAACGAAAAAAAGCGACATTAATAGGCTTGGGCATGAATGGACGGAGAAAATAGTGCAAGGATTATACATATTATAATACTGACCTTGCTGCCCACCCTTCATTCCTTTTCTCATAATAGAACCTCCTCTCCTTCTTTTCCTTAAAAGAGCCCCGAGGAAAAGCCCTGAAGAAGGCCCGGAAGGAAATTATTTTCCTCAGGGCTTTCTTCTATCCTAAGGCTTCTTTCAAGGCTTTCAGAGCCTCACAACATATCTCTTTTTTTATTTTTATTTGATTCACCTGATTTATTTTTACATATTTGACTAATGTGGGCCTCACTGGGTGCTTTACCCGTGCTGAGGACCTCATTTTACAGTTGATATGATTTTTTTTTTTTTAGTTTTTTTATTTAAGATACATATAAAATAAAAACTAAAGAAAAAAGAGACTCAATAATAACAACTGAGAATTAAAAGAAAGAAAATAGAGCAAAACAAAATAGAGTAAAATAACACTAAAATAAAACAATAGAATAAAACTATATAAATAGGATAGATACATATAAACCGATAGTGAAATTAAAAGGTTTTATATATTAGTGAGTATTGCAATGGTGTTTATGTATATGTGTTTTTATTATTTTTTTTTTTATGTTGTGATTTTTTTGTAAAGTTGCCTTTTTTGGTCTTTAATCCATCTTTTAATTTTGAGTGTGAAAAGTTTATTGGGGCGCTGTAGTTCCACAGGCTCCAGCGATTAAGAAGCGCCTGCGGTGAAGATATAAAAACGAAGGATTGTGAACCAAAAAATATAGTTGTGCTACGTTTCACCTACCTGCCTACCCCTGCAGAGAATTAGCATTATAATTAGCAAGTCAGTTACTGCAAAATCAATGTACTTACTTATTTAGCACTTTCATATACTTGCAACTGAAGCACTGCGCAGGCTACCCACACGGGGAGGGGCGTCTTGATAAAACTGTCACCAAAGTAATAATTATCAGTGTAGACATTATCCGTAAGAGGGCGGAAGTTTGCTCGCCGCTTAGTTGGGGTAAGAATTTAGGGGTGAGGAGTAAGGCTCTACGTAGGCTCAAGCGGTTGCTAACAATTATATTTGTACCTACGGAGAAGTGGGAGAAAATAGGCAAACGAGGGATTTTATTGAAAAATGAGGGTTGTTAGTCCGATGAAGTGTTTATTGGAATGTGGTAGTGTTAGTAGCCTGTTTCTTGTAGGTACTGAGAGAGAGGTATATATATTTTTTTTATATTTGTTTGAATGTGTAAATATACGTGTGCATGTATATCTGTATATATGTGTGGGTGTTGGCACGTATTTACACATGAGAATACATGCACACACGTTGATGATCTAATAAGGCGGAAGGGAAGGAGGGAAATACGTACGGGGAAAGCGGGGGGGGGGGGAGGGGAGAGAAGCTAGAGGGGAAGCACGCGAAGGAGAGGCGGAAGTTCCTTATTTAATTGCATTTAACGCATGCCGGGGATGCATAAGGAAATGACTTAATTAAATATAATGTGTTTATAAATAAAAATATAATAAAAAAACATCTATTTGGAGGTGGTATAAAAATATTAATATGACTTTTATTTAAAACCCTTAACTATATTTTTCACTTTTCACACTGGACTATAGTTGTTATTTTGGACTCTAGCTTTTATCGTGCACCATAGTTGTTGCAGTGGTCGAACTTTGATATCGGTATGTAGTTGTTACAGTGAACTATAATAATAGTCATTGAAGAAGAAAATAATACTAAAAAATCTAAAGGAAAATATGAAAATGAAAAAAAAAACAAGACAAAGAAAAATAAAAAGGTAACGGTCGCAATTGGGACATAAATCCAGAATTTCTCGTCTTATCGACAAGTGCCTTAACCAATTCGGCCATTGAGACCTCTTATTTTTAAGTCATTTTCTCAGAATTAACAATATTATCTTCAACAATTTTTTTTTCCATACTTTTGGCAGCCAATTAGTTGGGCGAGGCAACTCCAGAAACTGTGTGAGGAGAGGATGGGTCTACCATGGACAGAGGCCGAACAATCAGCACAAGACAGGGACGTATGGAGGAGCCTCGTCGATGCAATGGGTCCCCGACCCGAATAGGATAAGGGGAAGAAGATGATGATGATTTTTGGCAGCTACCTATTCGTCAAAATGGGTCAATTGTAAGGAAGGCACTTATTTCATACGGTGATATTTTTCCCAAACGGCTGTGTTATCTATGGTTCAATCCGTTCATATAAATTTATATAGTCTTTTGCAAATGCTAGAATTTACAACGAAAAAAAAACTTCGGAACAGATTGATCAACTTTATTGTTAGAATTCGAGAGCTGCGCATTCGTGGTTGTCAAAAGTTTAAAACTAACATTAAACAATATGTATTGAGAAAAGTTCTAAGGTTATTATAGAGTACTGCTGATATAAAATTTATTCCCGGTTACGAGAAATCCCAGTGTTTTTTAAAGACAATTTGGTAACCAATATATTATTCTTAACTATAAAACAGAAAAACTTTGTTGTGAAGCAAAATTATCAAAAACTAGTTGAGTTTTCCATCTTCGGCTTTTTGGGAGTTTAAAAACCATTCAACTTTAAAAAATAGACATGAAACTGCATTATGTATTATGTATTTATATATATTTAAAAAAATATCGAAGTTTGACAGGCAATAATTTTAAATTAAAACGTAAAACTTTGAAGATGTTTTTATTCTAACGCGACTAAATTTAATATCTATCTTCGTTAGTATTTCAATATTTCTTTATTCACAAATCATTTTATAATTTCCTCAATTCAATAATGAATTATTCAAAGAATCTCAGCATTTGTATCATCAGAAAACGATTTTGATTTTCATAATGCACAAATAACGAACGAAAGAATAAAATTTATAATTTATGTTTACTGTCAGAGATATAATACTGTATCTAAATTGTACCCAACTGAATTGTATGTAGAAAAACACGGAAGACGACCTAAGGACTAAGAACTAAGAACTAAGGACTCTCCCTCGGAGTTTTGGGTATTGTATTTTCGACTCTGGGGGTGCTTAGCAACCCCCATCGAGATGCTCGGCTCCAGGAAACTGTGGCCTGCGGCGCTCCGTAACAAGGGATATACAATTTTATATTTTATCATTTTACTAGCTGGTACCCGGCATGCGTTGCTATGCCGTTTAATAAATAAATTGTTTCTCCCTGCATGTCCTTTCCCATTCGTCCCGTTCCCCTTCCACCTCACCTTCCTCATTTCACTCCTGAAGAACATTTGTGATTGATTTTGGCTCAACGTGAATTTCATCACAGATTCTTTGGTCGTACGGCACCAATTGGACAAACACTGCGATACGATAAGCAAAACTATCGTTTATGAGGCACTGCAAAACCGCGTATAATGCACGAAGAGCCGTTCCATCATCTTAAAGTCGTTGCTTGGTGCGGTGTTTACGAAGGATAGGTGATTGTCCCATATCTTTCATGGAAGGCCTCGGCAACATGGTTAATGTGACTGGTAAGCATTTATTTATTTTATTTATTTATTTATCTATAATAAAATATATTTACAATGGTTTTATTTGTATGCCTGTCTCACTAGGGTATACCTGTATCGAGACAGGCGTACAGGTATATAAATGAATAAAGTAATTACAAGGATATTTCAGGTAAAATACATATTATGGATAGAATTAAAACAGAAGGGTGATTGGAAGGGTGGTAAATCTTTTAAAGAGAGTTATTTTATAAATGTTGGAGATGGAGTAATGAAATAAATTCTGCCTAGTCTATTTACAGGTTAAATTTGACAGGATTCCATTATTTTCATTTGTTTTATATGGGTTAGGTTGTATGTGAATAGTTATTTATGTCTATGTGTGATTTATTTTACAGATATTTGTGATAGTGTGGCGCTACTTATAATACATTTTTTAATATCTTGTTTGAATTTTGTAAAGGAGTCACTTTGTCTGATCGTAGTTGGTAGTGTATTGTATAGTTTGCAAGCTATGTATTTAGAGTGTCTTTGCCCGAAGATGGTTTTGAAAAAAGGAGTTTGGAGAAGTTCGTTGTTTTTGGCTCGGGTATTGTGTATTGTTTGTGTAGAACAGAACCATGATCTACAACTTGGTTCCACAGATTAACGATTTGGGATTGGAAAATATGTGGTTATAGCTGGACGGTGCAGCGACAGTGGACATTACGAATCAAGCATTTCCCAATCGCTTAAACTCTCGTTGTGGCGATTTACACTGACCCCAAGATCGCTTGGTCTGACCATTCCTGGATTCTTTCTTTTGGGTATTTTGAAGTCACGGTCTTAAATGAACAAACCACCGAGTTTGGCAGCCATAAAGGAGAACATCCAATAAGAAGTACGAGATTTGATTGCCAGAATTTTTGGAAAAGTCATGGAAAATTCTGTGAAATGAGCCTAAATGTGCCTCAACTCTGGTAGCGGACACTTGACCGATTTTATCTTCGCGGATCTCGGATCCCAAACCTTATGTTTCTAGTACTCATCCCTCAAATTCCCTTCCACACTGTCATTCTACGCGTACCTCTTCCCCGTTGTACCCGCTTTATCATGATGATAGGTGTCGTGTCATCTGGGAATCTTTACACATTACACACGTCAAACCCACCACAAACATTCATCTCAGAATATTACATCGAATGAATGTTTATAATATAAAATAATACAATATTTTTACGAATGTAGGTAATATCGATGACTTTTTCGTTATTTGTTTTTGGGGTGTTATGTTATGTTATCGATGATGGACACTGCAACGATGTCCGAAACGTTGGCTAAAGAAGGAGGTAGCGCAACACGGCATAACACCCCAAAAACAAATAACGAAAATGCTTTTGGCCGTGAAAATCTTAAAACTTATCCAATATCGATGACGTTATATTTAATATTTAGAAATCTCAAAGTGGTAAGCCAATAATATTATATGATATATTATATGATATTTGCGTGTGTTATTTTTATTAAATTGTGAAATTATTAACCCCGATACAGGCGAACCCTAGTGGGGTTAATAATTACATGCTAAAAATATATGTATATAAATTGTGAAGAAGCAATAAATAAATAAATAACAAGGCATCCGTATTGTCTTCGATTTCGCAATTTTAACGACTGAACTGCCACGTGTCACGTAAGGTCACTAGTAACTAAATTGCATTAAAAAAGCGCCAAAATACCCTTGTGTGCGTTGAGAGAATGTTTCCGGTACACGGAAAAATAAAAGTCAAAGAATAACATTTCATTCGTAAATACACGCAAATTATTAATTATTACAGATATGAGATAACAAACATAGCAACAGAAGGACATCCTAGGACAGTAGGTCGTCTCATATAGTTACGTCTTAGTGTAAGCGAGTAAGCGTATCTTGGCACCTCAATCGCACCCGTGATATAGAATGTAGTATTCAGCGCAAATACGAAAACGCCGCCCTGTTCTGTATCTACATCTTTATTACACACATTCCTTGAATGTCTATATTTATCATATATGAATAACTATTGAATAAAGAATTTACTGAAAAATAAGAGTGTTTCTTACTTGCCACATTCTATCTCGATTTTAATAGCGAGTCAAGATGTAATGTATAACGTCATTGGATAATATGCTATCCTTTTGAAACTATTGCTCATTTTCACAGAAAAACCCTAGTTGAACCTTTTCGGTGGAGTGTCCGGACATAAAAAAACCCTTGTTTGTTCCGGTAGGACTATCTAATGCACCGGGAGATGGATGATATTTCACATGAAGGGTTTTTGTACATATGTGTGGTGTGTGTATGTTTGTTCAAAATATATTATAAAACATCAGAGGTACAAAATAAACTAGATGAACATTGAGCTAGTAGGATATTGTAAACCATTTGCCCCTTAGCTATATTTTTAGCTTTCCTGTAGAAAAGGATGGAGATTTGTTCTATTTTTGGTGTGATGAAATTCAGGCACTTTCGATCATGATTTTTGTTGAATTTTTTTAGCATTTTAGTCGCAGTTAATCAGTACCATTGGATGGAAAGAAATAATTAATCATTACTAGCAAAATAAAATATATTATATACTTATTGTTTACGCATTTGGGAGACGCAAATGGGTATCGCCGACCCGGAAACCATTTATTGGATAAACAATACCTCTACCATAGGTCACCCCAAGTGGTTCGCCACGTTTGATGACTTAGTAGGGGTGCCCGGGTTTATAGGGTGCGGTTTGTCTGGATCTGGCGGTGGATGACCTGGACACACTGAACCCTAGATTCCTACCCACCCCTCTTACCTTTTAGCTTCCCAGAACTTCCTCTCCTTTCTTTCCTTAAAAAGACCCTTCACACAGAATCCCCTAAGATTACATAAAGCCCTGAGGGAAATTATTATTCTCAGGGGCTTTTGTGTGGAGCTAATAATAATAATAATAATAAAAACGTTTATTCATCAATAGATTTTTTACATTTTGTTATTTTATCATCGAGTCTATTGATGAAAAGGTCACTGCTCAGCTACAATTCAGGATTTCCCCTAGAATGCAGCTGGTTTTCAGCAGTGCCTCCAATATAAAAAAAAACCGTAATTTTATTTTTATTAAATTAAGATAAAATAAATACAAAAAAAAAATTACATAAAAAAATTAAACCATACCCCTAATTCAACACACAAGATATAATACAATATAAATAAATAATAGAAATTAAAATAAATTAATGATGTAGATCGGAAATCAAAGTAAAGCCAATAAGCTCAATATTAAAACTCAAATACAAATTAAAATTAATTCAAATAAAATATAACAATATATAATCAGTTCAAATTCAAAATAAAATTAATTCAAGTATAAAATATGATCAAAAATATAATCAGAAATATAATCAAAAATATAATCAAAATAAATAATGTAATCAAATCAAATCAAAAACACAAGAAAATATTCCTTCAATTGTGATTTTTTTAATCAAGATGTTGTGCGGTTGACTGTGCAGTCAGCAAGTCGAGGGGGCGTAATGGGATAGGGAAAATATTTTTGTGGCAATCGAATGTGTCGTAGTCGTTTTGTGCATTTGACGTCACAAAGCTCATGATACCCCCCATACCCATTGTCATACAATGTCACACTTCTCTACTCCTCTCCCCCCCCCTTCCCCCCTCCCTTAAGGTGTGACGTAATTTATGGATGGCCCCTAATGGGAAGGGATGGGGCATGATAGGATGTGATGGGTTTCTCTAGGTCTCCTTCCGCCCCCCTGAAAGTCTGAAACGCCCCCCCAATTTTCTCTTGGTCTTTACCGTCCCCCTGAAGGTCTGAATGCCCCCGGGGGGGGCGTTATCGAACCTATGATTTAAATGTTAAGCAACACAATGTTTCGATCTTTGCAAACACCCCAGGTTTCATTCGCTTTCAGAATGTATACTATCGTCTCTTCAATACTGCTCTGTTAGGCCGATCAAGACATTGCCAACCAAATTATCTACCTTTTTGATAGGTATGTACTTGCTGAGGCACCTTAGATTTCTTCTGCAATCCAGAATACCTACTGAGCCCCAAAATACCTGAAAAAACACTTGACTCAGTGCAGAAACTCTTTCAAGCGGTCCGTTTGATAGTTTCTCCTGTCTTAACAACCAAATTGCAATCTTTAGAGCACAGGCGTCAGGTATGTTAACTGTTCATGTTCTACCGTTATTACAATGGAAAATGCTCCGCGAAACTAACGTCATTGATCATGGATAGGTTCATGACACGGGAAAAGGGCCAAACGCGCGCCCAACACGATTGACATTTGTTGTATAGAACGAGTCGCTTCTATGACTCGTTCTTGAGATAAACAGCTCTGCTGCGGAATGACTTTATTTATTTATTTATTTATTTATTTATTAATTTACGGACAACAGTCCATTAAAAACATAATAATAACACGAATAAAAAATAAAAAAAACAGAGATGACAGTGAAGGGAGAGCACATAAAAATTAATAGCAATGACAATATAAAATATAAAAAGTACATATAGAGACACTACAAGTCAAAGCATGAAGAAGCATTTAAATATTGCGTAACGACTGCCGAAAGTCATTTAGTTTTACACCAAAAAAATCAATGCTTTGACTTGCGTTGACAAGTCTCGACATTCTGGATAAGGGAGAATGGTATCCGTAATTAGTAGAATGTTGATTGAGGAACAGCAATTCATTATTTCGAAGCCTACGGGAAGGGATGTTAAACTGGATGAGTTGTAACAATGCAGGTGTATCTGTAATACTGTTGATAATTTTAAATATGCAAATTAGATCAGAGTCCTTTCTACGTTTTTCTAAAGAAGGCATGTTTAAAATGTGTTCAATTTCATCATATGAGTACTTGCCTCTTTCAAGACCCAACCTCCAAGCAATTCCTCTTAGGAAACGATGTTGTACGGATTCGATGTGACAAATGTGGACAACGTAGAAAGGAGACCAAATGACACTAGCATATTCAAGGTGAGGGCGAACCAGCGAACAGTAAAGAGTTTTAAGTGTACTTATATGTTTGAAGTCAGAGGTAATTCTATGAATGAAGCCGAGTAGTTTAAGTGATTTATTTACGATATTATTTATGTGATCACGGAAAGAAAGTTTGCAGTCTAGAGTGACCCCAAGGTCCTTGATAGATGTGACAGTAGATAGACAAACACTATTTAGTTTATAATCAAACTGAATAGGTTTTTTGGTTCTATAAAAGGACAAAATTTTGCATTTATCAACATTAAGTTCCATGCAGTTAATTTTGCACCAATCGTTAAATGAATCAATATCAATTTGAAATAGTAAACAGTCAAGGTGGGATTTAATAATCTTAAGAATCTTATTATCATCAGCAAATAGCCAGAAACGTGTGTGAGAAAAAACTTTTGTGATATCATTAATAAAAAGGTTAAAAAGAAGCGGGGCCAAATGGGCTCCTTGGGGAACGCCGGAAGTTACATCAATGTTAAAGGATTCAAAGTTATTTATTTTAACCCTTTGTTTTCTACCTGTCAAGTAAGAGTGAAAGAATGATAACAAAGGGTTTCTAATGCCTATAGCATAAAGTTTGGCCATGAGAATACGGTGATTAACTTTGTCGAAGGCTTTGGAGAAGTCAGTGTATAGAACATCAACCTGAGTGTTATCTTCTAAGGCTTTCACAATGGTACTTGTAAAGGAAAGTAAATTTGTTGTTGTAGATTTCGCCGATCTAAATCCATGCTGTTCCTCAATTAGAACACTTTTGAAAACAGGAGTAATTTTCTTTGTAATTATCGACTCAAATATTTTTGGAATATTAGATATAATTGATATCGGTCTGTAATTTCCAATATTCGACTTGTTTCCGGACTTAAAAATGGGTCGAATATATGAAATTTTCCATGAGTCAGCAAATGTTCCAGATGAAAGTGACAAGTTGTACAACATACAAATTGGGTTAGATAGTGTATATTTACATTCTTTTAGCAAGATTTCTGGAATGCCATCAGGTCCGGTACTTTTTTTGTTAGAGAGATTATTTAAGGATTGGTAAACCTCCTTAAGTGTAATTTGGCAATCATTTAAGTCAATATTATGGTCATAGTTAAGTGGAGGGATGTTGCATGATGCATCAGAATATACAGAGGAGAAGTGTTTGGCAAAAAGGTTGGCGATATCATGGCCTTTAGTAGCATGAGTTTCATAATAATACATACTTGAAGGAAGATCATTATCAGTACGCTTTTGCGCAACAAATTGCCAAAATTGTTTAGGATTTTGCAGTAATTTTGTCTCTGTAACTTCTACAAAATATTTATAACATTTGGCTGATTCGATTTTGGACAGTTCCCTTAATTGAGAAAATTTATGATAAAAGCTTAAGTTCCCAGTGTCTTTAAATAATTTATGAGTCTTCTTTTTTTCAATTATTAACTGTTTAAGTTTCGTGCTAAACCAATTTGGAAACTTAGGTTGAGAGTAACACCCCTTAGGAACAAACAATTCTACCGCATATGATACACATTCATTAAATTTAAGTACAGCGTCATTAATATCAGAATTTAAAAATAGTGTCGACCAATCAATCTGGGATAGATATTTGTTCATATTAAAATAGTCGCCGTTAAGATATTTGTAGTGATAAGAGACATTTGGTTTCAAGGAATCAAATTTGAAAAAATGTGTAATTTTAATAGAGAGAGGTGGATGATATTTATCCAAAGGTAACAAAGAGACATCAGCTTCACTTACTATGACATTTGGTATGCTAGTGAAAATCAAATCCAGGCAAGAGCCTAGATAGTTAGTGACTGGATTTACTTGAAACATATTCAAATAGGCAAAAAAATTTACAATTTCAACAGCTTGTGGAGAAAGATTACTAGAAGGAGTTTTGACACCTTGATCGTCATTCAGCCACAATATTTTAGGTAAATTATAATCGCCACAAATAAATAGGGAATCAGCGTTTCTAGACACATGTTCAATTGAAGCAGTATGCGACTTATAGACTTCTACCGAAGAGGAGGGAGGAATGTAAACACAACCAACTACAAGCTTTTTGGTACCAAGTAGAACACACAGGAACAATTGATCAGAAACATTGGTAAATGTTTCTAGAATATGGCAGGGGTATTTTTTGTTTACGCATATCATCACTCCACCACCTTTACACTTAAAAGAAGAAGTAGAACGGTCACTGCGGAAAACGTTATAGTCAAAAATCCAAGTTCAGCAGATGAGATATTTTCAGATAGCCATGTTTCGGTTAAAAATATAAAGTCGTAATTACATACACTGACGTTACAGCGAATAGTGTTCAGTTTCGTATTTAGGCCACGAACGTTTTGATAATACATTGAGAAGGAATTTTTCTCAGAACGATTATTCAAGTTCAACCTAAAAAATTTATCCGAGAAAGTTCACGTCTTTCAGCAGCTTGGCGGGCGGGGCAGTCTTTAGCTCCAGTTTTGTGGGAAGCCGGTTTTCTGAAGAAGGTGCAGGTGGCACATACTGGAGATTTTTCCTTTTTGGGACAGGCATCACGGTTGTGGCCAACTTTGGCGCAGTGGGGACAGGTGGGTGAGTCTGCTTGGCACTTGGAAGCTGTGTGGCCATATAGTTGACAATGGCCACATTTCAAGCTATCTACCCAGTCTCTCACGCGGTGAAGCTGCCAGTCTATAGCAAGTTTGGTGCGAGATATTAGAGAGTGACGCACAGATGACGGGACTCTAAAAATATGGATGCAGCTTCCAGTGCGAGGGCCAGATTTATGAGAAAAGGACATGTTCTCTTTTAAATTTTGTAAAGACAGACCGGTATCATTGGAAGATTGATGATGAACGGCACTTATGATTTCATCTGCCGAAATATCTTGAGGGAGGTTGTGAATGGCGATCCGTGGGAGGCGATTTGGAGCAATAGTTGCTTTAAGTCCCGCTTTGTTTAGCGCTGGAGCATTCGCAAGTTTATCTGCCTCAGCAGAAGTACTAGGGTGTACTAAGACATCGCCACTTTTTAATTCCCTCATTCCAGTGACACGGATGCCCAGTTCACTGGGATTGACTGCATTTTTTAGTGATTTTAGGGTCGACTCGGAGGTGGACGGGGTATCAGTTGACTGGTGGATTATAACTGAAGGTCTGGCAGGTCCAGGAGGAGCATTATTCCTAGTAATAGGAGGTAATCGGGAAAAATTTTCAGATTCAATTTTCGAGTGAAGCTCATCACGATAGTTGTTTTCCCTTAAAATTCTATTTTCACCAGTTATTTCAGCCATTTTTGCCGCCATTTCGCTAATTACACCTAATATAGTTATGGTCTTAGGATTCAATTTATTCATTTGCTCCTTGCTAAGTTTCGTTGAAGTATCATTAATACAGTTTTGCATCTGTTTTACCGCTTCCGTAGCTTTGGTAATGTAGCTCTCGGGATCCATCTTGAGTTTTGAGTTTTCGAAATGTAAAAATGAAATAAATGTCTATGGTAAACTCAGCTTGCGACTTGCCGTATTTCCTCTCTCCTACAACATGGGTCTCTTCATGACCCATTTTCACTCCTTCCACTCCTCAAAAAGATCCTCTACACGGCATCTTCAAATGAAATAGGCCCTGAGGGAAATTATTTTCCTCCTGTGTGGAGTTAATGTAAAAAAAAGCACTAGCCAAGCATGCCATAATATTTCGATACTTATTTCTTCATTTATCACCTCCACATATCTAAACTTATAAGAGCAATATCAAAGAAAACTAAATTAATATTTGGGCGTTAACTCGTTGGGGGGTGTGAGATAATTATATAGATTCACCCCGTCCTACATTTTATTTGCGGTTATTTCCGTGCTCAATAGCCATGAAGTGATAACCGCCAAAAGTTATATATTGCCGACACCCCCAAGCGTGATCGGTATTACCCGCTCCCAATTCTCACCCCCTCCCCTAACCCCTAACCCCTATCGGAGTGTTTTAAAAACAGAGGAACACGACCACTGTCTCGCGTTGGAAAACAAAACGAACAGGAAGAATAAATATGTATAATTTGGCGTAATGCTCGACAAAAACACCCCGGGTAATGTCGGGGGCGTTTTCTTCTGGTTGCGACTTAAAGGATTTAAGTACAGGGTGACTACAAACGACAAGAACAACAACAGGGTGGTTCGCGAAACGGGGTATTGTGATTATGCGCGTTTTATCTAACCACCAAGTGGCATAATATGAATTTACGTGAGTTTGTAGTTATTCGTAGGGGTAGAACTATAAGTAACGTACTGTAATTTTTAAAAGAAGTTTTAAGAGTTAAAGATGCTCTCCGTAGGTTAGTAATTTATGCATTTTATTTAGAGTCGGGAGACTGTGTTTTATACTTCCGAACCAGAGCAAATATATTAAATACTAGCGAGTTCCCGTCGTGCGTTGCAATGTCACTAATAAAGAAATTGTTTTTCCTGAGTGTTTTTTCCCATTCTTCCACCTCACCTTCCCCTCAAATGTCCTCTTCCCCTCACACGTTCCCCCTCCTCATTCCCCGCCTTCTCTCTCCACTCTCCCGAAAACTCCCCTCCCGCGATCCCTTCCCCTCTCCCGCGTTCAATATATTCAGTCTCGGTAACACATTCAGATTTTCAAACAACTCGCGTGCCACCTATTGCAATTTTTTTTACAAATTTTCTATTACAAACATTCATTTTTGTATATTATACGAACAATCAATCAAATTTGGTACCTAACAAAGGTACCAATTTAACATCAATATTATTTTTGATTGGATTCAAAGTATTCGATTTTGGTTAGTACCATAGGTGAGTACTTCAAATAAATTAATTTAATTTGAAGAGTTTCGAAATTTGAATTTTTATTGAAAAATCATTGTTTTTTCAAAACGACATTTTTAAATTTTAACATTTTTTACAGTTTTGTTTGTAATGATTAAAAAAACTTTTCAGTTGTATCGTAATGTGGTTGTAATAATCCAGAAACCATCGCGAGGATGGCTAAAAGGTATTTTGAAAGTTTCAAACATTTCCTATGCAATATAAAAATACACAGATATCTAGTATACTCATACTCACATACACCCAAGAGAGCATAATATTTAGATTTTTATATAATTCTAGCAGTTAAAAACCCGCCCCGCAGGTTTTGCTGCTAGGCCCTGCGGGCGGCTTTAACTAATGCTTACATGATGCCAGAGCTCACTATTTTATACAGAAACCATCGCCAGCATGCGCACATCAAATCACCAAAGTTTCATCGCAATCGGATGAACGGTTTAGCAATGCATAATTTAATGATGCCAGAGCTCACTATTTTATTTATTTATTTAATTTACGCCCAGAAGACTTTACATAAATATATAAAGAGTCTTTAAAATTATACTGTCTTTATTAAAGACAGTACAATTTCAACACGAAAAAGAAAAATATAATATAAATAAAAAAACACAAGCATGAAATAAAAGCAACAAAAATTTAAAAGTACAGTGAGAAATAAAAACATGATATAAATATACAAGAAACAAAAATTGTAAAGTAAGGTGATCAGATGTGTTTACAAATTTACAACAATAATCATGAATAACAAACACCTAAGTACTTATTGGTTTCTCGAAACCGCTATGTGTAGATGTAGGTTCGTAAGTTGCAGGAGTTCGGAACTGTTCAATTTGAATTTTAATATTTTAGATTAAAACAAAAAAAGTTTTATTAAAGTCGATGAAGTAAATTTACAAAAAAAACCTTACTGAGCATTTAAATTATAGATAAATGATTTTATTGTTTCATGTTTATAGTGTATCAGTGACATATTCCATATATCTATGTGCGAATACATATTAGACAAGTTTTGAATTCTGTATAGTGGTGTATTGAATTGTGCCCTAGTCGTAGTATTGCAACAATAAAACGGTAGTAATGACCTTGTATTTCTGGCTGGCACTATCAAAATTTATGAGCGCCAAGAATTCAGGGCTGTAAATAAGAATACTAGATCGAAAACAGTTATTCTGTAACTCAAATTTAATAGATTAGATAATTGCAGTAGATAAGTGTAGTTTAATTGTTCTTTTGGTATTTTTTTTGTACTCTTTCTATTGTTTGAGAATGCACTTCATAGTGAGGAGACCACACAGTTGAGTTATATTCAACCTGACTCCTCACTAGTGATGTGTACAGAAGTTTTAATGTTTTAATGTCTTTAAAATCTTTAGCCACTCTTAGAACAAAACCTAACATTTTTAAACCCTTCTTTGAGATATTTTCAATGTGTGGTATGAAGTTATGAAGCTAAGTTTGGTGTTGAAAGTAACACCTAAGTCATTAATTTCAGAAACAGATTGGAGAATGAAGTTATTGATTGTGTAATTGAAAATAAATGCATAACTATGAGATTTAAAAAAATATATTTTTAAAAATTTCAAATAAATTTGCCCACATCAAATCCCCAAGGTTTCATCGCAATCGGATGAACGGTTTAGCAATGCATAATTTCGTGATGCCAGAGCTCACTATTGTATACAGAAAGCATTGCGGGCATGCGCACATCAAATCCACAAATTTTCATCGCAATCGGATGAATGGTGTAGCAATGCATATCGGACAAACATTTACATATATATCCATGTATACAAACCCAGAAACGGACATATTTTAATATTTTTTTTTATATAGATACACTCATTTTCATTTGTACAAATTTCATAACGCCAGAGCTTACCATTATAAACCTATAACCTTCGCGGGTATGCGTACAACAAATCACCCAAGTTTCATCGCAATCGAATGAACGGTATGACAGCGCATAACATACGAACAAACAAACAAATAAACAAACAAATATTGATTTTTATATATAAGAAGAAATACATAGAAATTTTGTTTCCGTGAAATCAAAGAATTCCTATTTAAAATACAGAATAAAAACAGCCGTCATGTAAAATATTAACATTGTCAACTGGCATCGTATTTCTATCGTGAGCTAAGGAGACATATAATTTTGAATGCGAAAATAATAAGACAAGATAACATCTTGTTTTAAGATTTTCACTCATCCAAAAGTATTTTCGTTATTTGTTTTTGGGGTGTTATGCCGTGTTGCGCTACCTCCTTCTTTAGCCAACGTTTCGGACAGCGTTCCAGTGCCCATCATCAGGGCAGATCCGGCAGATCTACCGGCAGATCTACCGGATCTGCCCTGATGATGGGCACTGGAACGCTGTCCGAAACGTTGGCTAAAGAAGGAGGTAGCGCAACACGGCATAACACCCCAAAAACAAATAACGAAAAAAGATAACATCTTGTTCTTATTCGCAAATTTTTCAATTGTGCAATAAGCAAAAAGCCCCGGAAAAACCGCGGGTAAAGACAGTAAATATAGGTCAAAACCAATGGTTTCTAATCTATTTTAATCTTATCTTAATGAGAAAAACCATTGGTTTCAAAACCTGTATATAATTCTGATTAAATAAGTGGTGTTTTACAAAGTGAATAGTGTTCTATACATAAAATGGCGACATATCTAAATAAATAAAGAAATATTTATATTTATTTACTTTTTCTTAATTAATTGTGATTTTTATGTTAGTTCCACACAGGAGGCACTGAGGAAAATAATTTCCCTCAGGGCCTATGTCATATTTGGAGATGCTGTGTGGAGGGTTTTTTTAGGAAAGGAAGGAGAGGAACTTCTGGGAAGGAAAAGAGTATGAAGGGTGGATAGGAATAAGGAGGTCAGTGTCCAGGAGTGGCAGACGTATGAACCCATCCCTCCAACTGCGGTGCTAGGCGATGTTCCGAGAGAGTACGGCTGGAGAAGTCAGAGGGACTTCCTCAACCACTGTCTCTTGATCCGGCCCGCCACGCAGCTGGTTGGCAGACGCATCTGTCTGCAAGACCCGGACAAACCTCACCGATGAACCAGGGCACCCCTGTTCAAACGTAGCGAACCATTTGGGGTGATCAATGGCAGAGATGTTGGTTATCCAATTAATGGTTCCCTGGGCAGCGGCAACCGTATCCATCTCCCAAATTTAAATGAACATCAAGAGTCCATCTTGTTCGTACTGTCGAATGAAGGCCATCTCAATCCTTTTTTATGGGAACATTGATCAAAACATCTCACGTCGAATGTGCCTATCAGCGTATGGAATTCGCAAGTCACCTAATGGAATTTTTTATACCAATCTGGTTTTGTTATCCTTTGCCGTCCGTTTTTTAATGCCGCCGTTGAATAATTGAAAAACAACATAGTAGGAGTAAAGACTAATCCTAGTGAGAATAATATCAAGTTCGCAATGAAAATGGCACTGCAAGCGTCGAATATATATGGTTTGGATGACCATTTCCCAATTTCTGAAATTTCTGAATTTGTGCTATTTTAATGAAGCCAGATAAGGTGATTTGTTCCTATTGTAGGCCGTTTGATTTTGACCCTTATGTATAAAGAAACTGTACCAAGAAAAAGATCAGAATCACTTGCGCCAACAGTATTCCCGATTCCGCTAAAAGTTTCATTTACCTGGCAGCACCAGAGTATTTTAAAATAGATTTTCTGTAGAGTTTGAAAGTATTTAAAGACTATTTTTCCCGGGTGACGTATAACCTGACACTGTTTGAGTTCTTGCTACTCCCATCGTTATAACTGGGAGATGTGGAACTGTTTCTTATGCAATGAAGGAGGACTTAGCAGAGAACAGAGAACCCGCGGCGCCGGTTTTATGGGAACCCCATGTTTTGTAAGTACAAATAACGATAGAAATGTGATAAATTTTCTTTTGTACTTCTCAATCAGGGAACCATTTATTGGATAACCAGCACCCCTGCCATAGGTCACGAGAAAGGAACGAGAGGAAGTTTTGGGAAGGAAAATAGTCTGAGGGATGGATAGGAATCTGGGGGCAGTGTGATCAGCAGTGACGGACGTATGAATCCATCCCTCCAACTGCGGTGCAGTGCGGTGGGTCGAGGAAAGCAGCAGGTGCGGTCAAAAGGTCTCTCTAAACCAGTGGTTCTCAACCTTTTTCTGACCCGGGACCACTTGCACGTTTATTTTTTTGACAGGGACCACAAGCAGTAGCTAGGGCTAGCATGGGCGGCACCCGGGGTGGATAGCACAACGGGAGGGACGTAATGGGATAGGGTGGGATGGGTTCTAGCAGAATATTTACGACAACGGGGTGGAATGGGATATCGGATAGAACGGGATAGGGTGGGGTGGGGCGAAGCGGAATATCATAATGGCCACTGACCACAATTTTTTTATTCAGACTTCTCGACCAGGGACCGCCAGTGCGCTGACTCGCTTATTGACCGGCGGACCATCGCGGACAAATAGCCTCTTGCGGACCACTGGTTGGGAAACCCTGCTCTAAACCGACACCCAATCCAGTCCACAACGCAGTTGGTTAGGTTAGGCGCATCCGCCGCCAAAACCCGTACACACCTCACCTGCAAAGTCGCCAAACGTTGCGTCGATTCGCAACGTTTGGCGACTTTGCAGGTGCTTCAACTCCATATCCTATCGCCCTGAAAAGCAGTTGGATGGATGGATTTATGCGTCTGTCGCTGCTGATCACACTGACCCCAGATTCCTACCCATCCCTCAGACTATTTTCCTTCTCAGAACTTCCTCTCCTCCCTTTCCTTAAAAAAGACTCTCCCCACAGTTTCCCCTAAGATGATCCCCTAAGAGATGAGAAAGGCTCTGAGTGAAATTATTTTCTTCAGGGCCTCCTGTGCGGAGCTAATGCAAAAAAATACCTTATTTGAACGTCCAATAGATGGGCCGAGAGCCACGAATCTTACCACTTTACCATGTAGGTCCACAAAGTTAATATGAATCATTGCTAAGGATTCTTAAAAAATATCAATAATAACCACGAGCCATCCTGAAAACTTGACCTAAATGAGTTTACGGACACATCACAATATTGGCTTTACCGACACTTTAGATTAATGGGTTTATCAGAACATGAAAACAATTGTTTTTCCCAACAAATCATCAAGGTGACCTCACTGTCTACTGCCTAGTCCTTAGAATGTGCCGCAAATTCCAAACCACAATACGACATTTAAATCTATTTAAATGGATCGCCATACTTGATCATAGTTTTTACATTCCGGCGCCCACACCTCAAAATCAATGTGGCACGTCTACGTTCGCCGGAACATAATAATTATGTACCTACCTGCAGCTTAACATGGTGAAATTGATAATTTTAAAATACCAGGGGTCCTAGCATGGTCGGTCGATATAGGTTTTATCGAAAATGTCGGTAACTTGACATCGCTCCCGAGCACGACTGCAGGCCGCTAACGAACAAACAACAGTTCACATCGACTAAGGGTTCCTAATTTATTTGACGTAAACTGTTATTTCTTCGTTAGCGTCCTGCAGTCGTGCTCGGGAGCGATTTCAAGTTACCGACATTTTCGATAAAACCTATATCGATCGACCATGCTACGGGGCTTGATCGATAAGCATAACTTCCGATGGTTTTATATCGATGTCTCGAGCACGGTTTCACCGTTGACCGCCATACCGATATTGACAGGGAAAAAACGAGAAATCGATATACGCTGGCAACACTGAAGGTATTTTCTATGAATTGCAATTGCGTAAAAATATTAATAAATTGGAAATGTGTATTGAAATACTAACCTAAACATGCATTCCGCATATGCTTTTTGACACTAAACGGGAGTTAATAAGTTAATGAGGTTTTTATTCACATTTCAACCCTTTTCTTTTCTCGAAGATCGAACGGAATAAATTGATTGCGTCTTAAATGTATTATTTAAGTCTGCGGATGGCGTACACGACTTCTTTCATTTCTAGCTTTGTAAGTTTAATACGTTCATTAAATTAGCCTGTAATTGTACACTCCGAACGAAATAATTTTAAAAAATGTGTGTTTAATAGTTAACCAAAACTTCTCTGATACTATGGAGGCGGCGCTAAAATTTATTAATCGTCGTCGGTTTTTTTTTTACATGAATACCGCACAAGAGTCCCAACTGCTCCCGTCTGGAGCCAGTGGGACTATGGCATCCCCAATTGGCGTATGTTGTGAGGCTGAAGGTAGTGGGGAGGGGAAGGAGATAGAGAAGAGGAAGGTGGGGAAGAACCTGGCTATTCAGATCTGGTCACCAAACAGAGTTTGAATATCTAATATGTTGGAATATCTTTCGGAACAATCGTAGACCGTGCTCGCAAATATTGATAACTGACCATAGATGACGGATTTATGACAGATGGTTATACGGTTTTTATCAATAAACCATGCTTAAAGGCCTCCGTGGTCGAAGGGTTACGAGTCGAGAGCATTACCCTTCGACCCCTTACGAGATTAACCTTCGGATTACGAGTCGCGGATCGATTCCTTTAATCAATATTTGGTAAATTTGCGGCACTTTCCAGAGTTGTAGGTATCGTCCTGGCGTAAGATCGCCATCCAGAATTGAAACTTTGCTCGAAATGGCTCTAGCCGTGTTTGGTGACTGTATGTGAATAGAATAGCCAGATACTTTCCCACTTAACATCAGCCTCACAACATACCCCAATTGGGGATGCCGTAGTCTCACTGACTCCAGACGGGAGCAGATGGACTCTTGTGAGGTATTCACATAAAACGACCTTTCTTTTCCAAAATGTACTTCTTGCGATATATTGATACGTGAATTTAAATTCTACGATGTTTGGAGGAAACTGGATAAATAAACCTTAAACAAATTTGAACTTGTTTAACCACATTATTGTCATTAATTTAGTCACATGCTTTATGTCGAATTAATATTTTTGTAGGCACGTGATACATTCCGGTTATGACTTATGGTAAACGAAGTGCCGTTGCGGTAAGACAACAATTGGCTTTGAATTCCGAAAACCACGAAAAATAAAATTATGTTTCTTTAAATTAATGTGAAAAATGGAAAGCAGAGTGATAATATTTTGGTAAATCTGACGGGAATCCCACAAAAATCATGTTTAGGGGAGTGTGTCAATGAAACGGACGAATACAAGTGTAGGTATTACAAATTAACTTTAAAAATGGCATGCCACAAGGACAAACCTAGGGGGGCGAATTCCTCAACTTATAACTATAAATCTCTGTTCTTTAAATATTACCTACTGTCCATATGTATTTTTTTTAGTGAAAACTTCTTTTAAAATAGCGGCATTAAAAAGAGACAAACACATACATCTCTAGGATTTAGCTTGCGAGAGAATGAGTTAGACTGATCGGTCTCCTCTTTGTTAGGTGCTTCGTAGCTTATCGGTCTCCTGCATTTTAATGTGGTGATCATTTTAAGTATTATATAAATTTACATGAACGCGAGTTTCTAGAGAGAATCAATAATAAGGAACTCCAGTGAAAAATATTATGGCTTTAAAAAAATATGTTCATATAGACCAAGAAACGCTGATTCTGAATATATAAGTTTTATTTCATAATATTAAACGCAGAGTTTTTAAAAAAATATTAAAAAGTGCATTTTTAAACCTCTTTCAAAACACAGCGTTAAGTTGGCATTACTGAAATGGTTAACTGTGACGCCACACTTAACCTGTCACCTGGTGATAGTGTGTTGACATTTGAAATGACTTGAAGTGCACACGTACCTATGCAATTCAACATTTCGTGTGTTTGGTTTATTTTCATACTGTTTATAGAGATTTAGATAAATAATAGTTATTGTGTTTATTGAAACATAATTTAGGCCCTCAACAATTAACGTAAAGGGCTATATTTGCGGACAATCTGCAATAAATTTTGCCTATTTGAGGTTAAAGTCGTGTCATATTTGACATTGTATTTTCAAATTGTTTTTAGTATAGGGCTTTTTATACAAGTTACTACACAATCGTCATGATCAGTGTATTATAAATACCAGTGTTTCTGTATGTGTTATACTTAAAACAATGTACAAAATCACGCCTGAACACAAAATTGAAGAATGCTGTCACTTGTATTTGCAATGAAAAAGATGATTTATTATTTTTATATTGCACTTTGTTAAAATACAATAACAGTAGCGGTGAAATGTGGACATTTTACCAATGTTTTTCTATATTAAAAGCAGTTAATCTTAAATAAAAACGCCTCAATTTCTCACACAAAAGTCATTGAGTCATCCTATATAAATTTTATTCCGCCATTTTCTTAAATTCAAAATCAGGGATGCTCAGCCCAAGAAAATTATTTCCCTAGATTTCGAAGTGAAATTTCACATTTACGCAATTACCTACGTAGCCACCCGATTGTGTAACACTAATCCTGTTATATGTTAATTAATATGATAATTAATTGGAAAGATATCGGAACTTGGTAAATATACTAATAATACCGTGATTTTCCAAATAAAACACTTTTTGCTACGTGAAGTAATAATTTAAAAGTACGAATACACTCACCACTGAATTAGAAACTGAATTCCAAATAAAAAAAAACACTTTGCAAAATAAAAATCATAAGCAACCCGCCGCTCTTTTGTACCAAGCGTGGTATTTTGAAGACCCCCCCCCCCCCCGAACGTGTCACGTAGTATGGGTACGTTCCATAATATCATTTTGAGTTGTCAGTGTTAAAAATAACATTGCATGTAAGTACATGAACAATAATTAAGATTCATAGGAATTCCAAAAAATATTATAAATATTACCAGTAATATTGTCATATGTAATAAAATTTTTGCCAGAGTTCGAAATTTCCCTAGATTTGGTCCTGATTTCCCTTATCCCTAAAAAATATTTTTCTCCCCTAGATCTAGGGAAATTTCCCTCGACATGACATCACTGATTCAAAATGACAACTTAAAAAGTAAAAAACTATGGGTGGGTGAAATACGGTGCGTTTCTGGGAGTCTTTAAAAATTAAAACTTTGACAATTATTTTAACTATTAAAACTAACTATAAAAATAAAAATAAAAATGCAGTTATTTAAGTTTGAAGGTCTTTATTCATTAAAAAAAATAAAAAATTGGACTGGAGTTCTCTATTGCTATCACCAGCGCGACAATATTTCAACTGTAAACGTGGATATTTTAAATATGATAGTCCCCACCTACAATCATATTTCAAACTGGCCAAGTAGGTAGGATTGCAGTCATCTTCTTTCTTCTCCCAAGTTGGGTTTTTAAGGAGGTCCAATAGTCCAGGTAAAAATAGAAATCGGAATTTTGGCCCCTTTATGGGAGGAGTTTAAAAATACTTGGAAAGGTTGGAAAAGGTATTTGAGATTTTTTTTACAGGTTGATTTCGTAAAGGCCTGTAAAAAACATTAACTCCGTTTTTACGCATTGTTTATTGTAATAAAACGGAAACTTAAAATTGATTTCACGGAAACAAGCGACGCGGAGCCTTACGTCTGTTCCCCGGTCTGTCCAGGACGTAACTGATAAAAAATGGGTGTGACAAGTATGTAGTCCTTCGGTGGACGGCATAGGGTTCACTTTGAAAATCCAAATTCGTCGACTGCCGACCGTATTGTAAAATAACAAATGCACATTTTATTTTATTTTGTGAAGTTCGGGCGTAAATATCATTTTTTTTTGCTATTATTATAAAATAAACTGAAATTTCCACATTCAACAATAAAACCATATTTGAAAAGGGGTTTATAAATAGTTTAGTTTGGACTAGAAAGTGTTTTTTATAGACATTATGCTTATTTTTTTCTAGGCTTATTTATTATAAGACTTATAAAAAAATGACGGATGTTTTTTAAGGGCCAAGATATGTTGTACACGCAGTATTTATTTGAAGCATCCATAATACTTCTAAGCGATCAGATTTTCTAAGCGACAACATATGATTTTGTATGGCTTTATATAAAGGAAGGATAAGGACAATGGAAAATGAATAAATTGAACAGGACCTGGGGAAATGGATTAGTCCCAAAGCTGTTTCAACACTAAGCAATTACTAATATTTAGATTATTGTTATTTTATATTATTATTACTCATTTAATTTGGTAGTCATATTTTCATTAATGCCCTTCTTCCAGGTGGGTATAAATTATTTATCAAGCCAATAAGGACACAACAAAAAACGTATATCAACGTTACACCCCAAGGGAGTGCTTCAAAGTTTTTCTTTTTTATCCAACATCCGCACTGGGTTTGAAGAATTTTCAGGTTATACTTCCTGGGAAAATTATTACTGTACCGCCTGAAAAGCAACTCTTGCCTCACGGGATCCGAAGCCCGAGCCGTGGGGAAGAAATAAATGAACACAGAGGCCTTTCCTCTAAGTACCAAATTATAATGATAATGGCGCTTTCTATTCAATTACTTTTCTTTCTTCCCCTTCTCTGCGCTTCTTTCTTCCCCTTCTCTGCGCTTCTTTCTTCCACCTTCTCTGCTCTTCTTATTTCCCGTCTTCGCAGGAAGGTAGGGCCAAAGAAGAAAGTAAGAAATAGCCGAGGATAGAAAAATAATTATCATTTACGAGTGCAGGCGGTTAAGCGCATTAAAATGGCTTTGCATTTATCATAATTATTGTTTTATCAAAGTTTTTGGAGGTTAACAAAAATACGGTCCTTTTGCACGCGATGGTATTTAAATCCGAGTATATTACGGATTATTTGAAAGTGTTTTTATGCAATGTTTTATAATTGTTTTTGAACGGTAATTATGGTGTTGTCTGATAGTTTTGATTTTTCACAGAATGGCGCTATATAAAAAAACGGGTTCCATGACAAACTTACGTTCATGCAATTTTTTTTTACATTAACTCCGCACAGGAGACCCTGAGGAAAATAATTTCCCTTAGGGCCTATGTCATGTGGGATGCTGAGTGGAGGGTCTTTTTGAGGAGAGGAAGGAATGAACATTGGTCTTGAAAAGACCCATGTTGTAGGAAGGAGGAAACATAGAGGCCGGCAAATCATTCCACAGCCGATTGTTTCATAATTTAGATTCAGACTTTTTGTTAAAAAGTCAAATAAATAGGACAGTAAGCACCGGTTTTTTTCACCTAAGACAACTCAAGTCAGTTCGAAGAAACCTTCCTACAGAGGCGACAAAACTATTAATTAACTCTTACGTAGTCTCGCGGCTCGATTACTGTAACGGCATCTACGCTAGTCTTCCCAAATATCAAATTGACAAACTTCAATCCGTGTTTAATAATAATAATAATAATAATCTTTATTCAATGAAATAACAACAATATAACTAAAAAAAAATAAAAAATTACATACTCAATGTAGTTTACAAATAGATTACATCAATCAGTACAGAAAAATTAACAAACAGAAAGTAATGTAAGAAAGGTTACACAGGAGTAGTATAATACAGCGGCAAGGCTCATAACTGGGGTTTCTAAATATTCGCATATTTCAGAACACGTTCGTAACCTTCACTGGCTCAAGTGCCCTGAGAGAATCCAGTACAAATTGTGCTGGATGGTTTTTAAATCAATCTACGAAATGGCCCCACCTTACATCTCCGAATTATGCGTCCCAGAAAATACCGGTCCGAGACAATTAACCCTTAGATCAGCAACTTCGTCTGCTAAAGGCAGACTAATAGAACCTAAACGAAAGCCAAATACTATGTTTGGAAATCGTGCTTTCGGAGTATCTGGGCCTAAGGCTTGGAATAGACTCCCTCCGGAATTAAGATGCATAACAAGCCCAACAGAGTTTAGGTCCAAACTAAAAACCTTCCTTTTTGGGCTCTCATACCCGTAATTTAAATATACCTATTTGAGAGTATCATACTTGTATTGTTTATGATATGTCTTAATCACACTTTTCTTACTGAATTAAAATTACTCGATTCCTTACACATCAATCTGTCTCTTGACGAATCACATTTAGAAAGATCAAATCCTTATAGGTACTACTGCACCTCCCACCTTTACATGTTGCTTTTACTTTCCAAAATACACTCGTCAAAGAATACATTACATATTAATATTAAAATATTTTTCAGGATTAAATAACATGTGTTCACAATAATGTCCTCTGCGTGCGAACTCTATCTAAATTTCTTTAAATGGACAATATACAGTGTTAATTTCAAGCGACCTCCCAGGTAAGTATGGTCCTGTTTTCATTAAATTTTAGGCAGCATCGCGTTCATTGGTCAAAATATTGTACACATATTTTCGTATCGGTGATCAATGAACCGATATATGCAATTTTTAGCCATAAGTTGTTTATAATTGTTTGCCTAGCTTGTAGTTTTTTAGATTTTAGAAATGTATTATAAGTTTGTACAGCGCCCTTGAGGTGATTTTTCACAAAAACGGCGCTATATAAATCATCCAAATATTAAACATTATTATTATTTCAAAACGTCTTTTTTACATTAGTTCCATACGGGAGGCCTGGACGAAAATAATTTCCATGAGGGTCTATGTCAGCTTTGTGTCAAGGGATTTTTTTAAGGAAATAAAAGAGAGGAAGATTATGATCTAGGCAGTGGCGTGCACAGAGTTTTTGATCAGGGTAGGCAGTAGGAAAACGCCGAATTGATTCAAATAAATAAATAAAACAACTTACTACAAATAACTCCCTTCGTACAAGATTTTGCTAAGTGTTCTTGCTGCTGGTGAGACAACTATTTGATAGAAATAGATAACAACAGATGTCACTGACGTCACTGATTACCATTTTGTCTAATTTCGTTCCGTAAAGCACTGCCTAATACTAACAAAAAACCTCATAGAGGCAAATTCAAAACGGCAGTTCTACTCTATGCCATGTGCATTTCGTAAACATTGATATTATATCTTGTATGAAGTTAGCTCCAAGCAGAAATAATTCATGCTTAGGCCGCATTATAGTGAAGCAGTCGGAGGGCGCGCATGTAGTTTCTAGTTACAGTTTATGCCACATTTGTAGTATGCCGTGCCGTTTGATGTGGCGCTCGCAAAGTTTCGGTTGCTCAGCCTTTTCGCGCCTATTTTTAAAAGTGTGTATTTATTTTTAGCAATAATTTCATAAATTATAATATTATTTACATTCTTATGTTTTACAAATACGGTAGGGTAGGCAGTGCTTATGTGCCTATATGGAGTGCACGCCCCTGGATCTAGGACCCTATCGAAGCCCTTGTCGGTTACCGTTTTTTGTATAATGTGGAAAATGAAATTCTTTAGAAAATTATCGTAAAACATTAAAATATTTGTGCCTGAGCTCGCAAAATAAAATAAAATACGCTTTTGGCGATGTTATTTCGTGAATAAATCAAAACAGGCGGATGGTGTTAGGAGGAAACTGTCCATACAAATATATTCCCCAAATTTCTCTCTGGATTTTGACACTAGTGCAAATATTTTTTAGTGTTAGATGGATATCGACCACCAACGTTTCGTTTTGCTTTTTTGGTAAGTTACTTCTTATATGAGTCAGAACCCTACAAAAATCATTAAAATGGCTTGGTTTGGACGCCATCAGAAGACGTGCAGTATAAAAACTAGACAATGTATTTATAAAAAAGGTAAATGTTCAGACATAGAATATTTACTTCTAATACAGTTAGTAAAATAAACTTTAAAAATGGTCCAGTTTTGGAGAAGAAAAATGGGGAATACAAAAGCTCGATTTTACGATTTTATTTAGGTATTATCAGCCTCGTAGTCCCTTTCGCTCAGTATTCGGGAGAGTAAGATCGACAGTGACAGCAATAGTTGAGTAAAAAACCTATTACACAATCCTTTTTTCATTCCCTTATATTTGGAAATACAAGTTTTTATTTATTTATTTATACATATATATATACAAATACATTACAAAATGATACTTTGTCTGTCCAACTGGGAAGGATTCCCGTTTCAGGACAGCCAAATTGTATATTTAGTTCATAATATTCTTAACAATGTAATGGTTTCGCTCAAGAGATCACAAGAATTTATATTTCTTCAGAACGAGTGAAACACTCTTAGAATAATAATTATTGCGTGGACAGTGATTTATTTAACTTTTGTTCCCATTTCTACACCTACGTACATAGCTCATAAATATGCATGTGAACTTGGTTCGTCAATAATAACCGGTATTCAGACTTGCTAGGAAAAAAATGATAAAATACCTACATGTCACATCATTTACGAAATATCAAGTCAGTTCCTCTCCGCGGACACCCTAGTACCAGACGCCAGTGATACTTGATCACTCAAGTGCATTGGTGACCCCCTGCTTCTTCTGCCTTCAATTTTGCGAGTGATTATGAGTTTCTCCAAGTTGGAATTATTATTAAAACTGATGCCACTGATATTGATGTACAATATTCACAGCTGATGCCACTGATATTGATGCCACTGATGCCACTGATATTGATGTACAATATTACATTCGATTGACAGCTGTGTTTTGCTCTACTCCCGAAATAAATAATTATTTTTTCTGTTTTTAGTGAACTAATGTTTCAGCGCATTTATCAAACCGATAAGAATCTTAATTTATACTTAGACAGTGCTTCCTTCCCACTTGCGAATAATTGATTGACAGTTTTACAAAAGAAAACAAAAACAGGATATCACAAGTGAATTCCAAGTGTCAAGTAAAAGGGAATATAGGCAGTGTTCGACCTTACAAACTAAATTCAGTGCTCAAAATGTCAACTACAGATAAAAATCTGAGAAGTAAAGGACAAACAACCGGGACCAGTGCTACATCTGAGCCCCAGGGAATAAATATTGATGTCCTGTTGGAGAAAATTGAGATGAAGATGGAAAAAAAATTAGAAACTTTTAAATCCGCAATCCTAAAAAAAATTGATGATGAAAATAAAGAGAACCGGAGCACAAGAGACTTCATCAGTCATCAATATGATGATATACACCTAAAGATGGAGACTATAATTAAACTGGTCTCGGAAATAGAAACCATGAGAAAGGAAATAACGGCAAAAGATGGCATAATAAAGAGCCTTCAAGTTAGATTAGCAGAAGTGGAACAAAAAACGCGTGAAGATACCCTTGAATTTGCAGGGATTCCAGAAAAAGAGGTTGAGCAGGCTGCAGAAATAATTAAACGGGTGGCCGCTGCTGCAGGTGTCGACATAAAGGGCGATGACATCCTCGAAATCAAGAAAATTCCGGACCGACGACCAGGAGTCCCCCCAAAACTCCACGTCAGATTCACTAACCCCCAAAAAAGACGGCAGATTCTACTGAACAGGAAGCTACTCAACCCTACCACAACCCAAGGAAACGGACACCAGAAGATTTTTATTAGTGAAACCCTTGGCGCCTACTTCAAAGATCTTCTGTGGAGGTCGAAGACTAAGGCAAAAGAAATGGGATATAAATATGTCTGGTACAAGGAATGTAAAGTGATGGTTAAAAAAAAATGAAAGTGATAGAGTAATTTATATCAAACACTCTGATGATCTTAAAAAAATTGATTAGTTTTTTTTATTGAGAGCCTCACTTTTACAGGTCATTCACTGGGTCGATTCCCCTCAGTTCAGTGGGACATATTGCTTGCATTTATTTTCAAACTGCAACAATAATTCACCTGTACCTCTTTCAATCAAAGGTTGAAATCCCCAGTAATGGCCTCGGACTAGTGGAGCTCTCATTTAAGGGAATCAAACAATTTTTTTGTAATATAAATTATAATATGGCTATTAACATTAATAACACATACAAAGAACTAGGTGATCAAGATAATTTGTTTGTAACATCAGATGCGAAAATATGTAAATACCTAACAACTGATTCAAAAAATACTATTATTATGCACCAAAATATCAGGTCTATTAATAAAAACTTTAATGAACTCCAGATACAGCTTAACCACCTAAATATAGACTTTGATGTTATTATTCTCACAGAATGTTGGTTGACAAATATTTACACTCCTAAATTCATAAATCACTACTCTTCCTACAACTCATCAAAACACGATAGTCAGAACGATGGAGTTGTGGTATACACAAAAAATGACCTAAACTCTATTGTAACTGAAATAAACATTATTGACGCAAGCTGTATGCAAATAATGTATAATAATGATACGTGTATTCTAGCAATATACCGCTCTCCATCTATTCGTAATATAACACCATTTCTTAACAGTCTAAATAGCATACTCTCTAGTCTTTCCTACACTAAAAACTTGATAATTATGGGAGATTTAAATATCAACATACTTCCAAACAACCCTCACCATCAATGTCACGACTACCTGAACATATTAGAGTTTCATGGATTAATTAGTACTATCAATACACCAACAAGAATAGCTAATGAATCAACATCGTGCATTGATCACGATAATATTAATATACAATAATATACAATAATATTAATTTTGAGAATTTAAAAAATATAATTAAAAATAAATCTTGGCAAGAGCTTTTACAAATAAAAAACTCAGAGGATGCATGGAATTATTTTGTTGACTTTTTGAAAAATGAATTAATTAATAATACAACAATTTTAACAAAAAAAAATCCTAACAAAATTAAACCCTTGAAATCATGGATAAACTACTCAATTATCAACTGCATTCGTAGAAGAAACGCATTACACAAAAAAGTGAAAGAAAATCCTTATGACATAATATCAATAAACATCTACAAAAGATATAGAAATACATGCGGCGAAGTCATTAGGAAGGCGAAAGAAATCTACTACAGAGACAAAATCCAAGAAAGTAACAACGATCCCAAAAAAATATGGCAAATTCTAAGAGAAGCCACAAATACACAAAACACCAAAGACAAACAGGACGTTAGTAAACTTTGTATTGACGGAAAAATTATTGACACCTCAAAAAACCCCAAGCTCGTTGCGGATTACATCAATAACTTCTTCATAAATATTGGTTCAAATCTTGCTTCTCGTCTACCAAATTGTAGAAATGCTCTACCTGCTGAAACAGAACTTCAATTTCCCAATAGAAGATTCAATTTCCAAACTGTTTCAGGGGAAGAGATTCTAAAAATAATCAATTCCCTTAAAAACACTTCTTCTGCCGGGGTTGATGGAATAACAACCAAGATTTTGAAAACGCTGTCTACGGAAATTACATTGCCCCTAGAACACCTAATTAACCTTAGTATCAGTCAAGGACACTTCCCCTCAAACCTGAAACAAGGTATTGTTATTCCCATACATAAAACAGGTAACAAGACAGACATAAACAATTACAGACCAATAACTCTACTGACCAGTCTATCCAAAGTATTTGAAAAAATTATAAATGCTCAGTTAGTAAAATTTCTAGACAGCCATAAACTACTTTCAGCAAATCAATACGGGTTTCAAGAAAGCAAGAGTACCTCAGATGCTATGGCCGCCGTAACTGACTTTATTGTAAAAAACCTTGACAAAAGCAAAAAATGTATTTCAATTTTTTTAGACCTGTCTAAAGCCTTTGATACAATATCACACAGTAAATTAATAAACAAACTTCAAACAATCGGTATTACAGGCAACGAACTTAACTTTTTTAAGAGCTACCTTGATGAACGCAAGCAACAAGTGAAAATAATGAACACACTTAGCAATCAGCGCTCAACTAACTATGGTATACCACAAGGTAACATATTAGGACCGTCTTTGTTCCTTTTATATATCAACGACTTATGTAACATTAACATTCAGGGAAAAATAGTTAGTTTTGCCGATGACACTGTTTTATTGTTTGAAGCTGACACTTGGCTAGCTGTCTACAATAAAGCAGAAACGGAAATAAACATTGTAAAAAAGTGGTTAGATACAAATACACTCACATTGAACACCGAGAAAACTAAATATGTCACATCAAGCATAAATATAACAGGTCAACCTCATGATGATGCCACTATTAGAATACACACATGTATGAATTGCGATGAATATTGTCAGTGTCCCTACATTGAGCGCACTACACAGATGAAGTATCTCGGCCTCACAATTGATCCATATCTCAAATGGAATTTTCACACTCAAATAATTGCAAACAAAATAAGAAAAACCATGCACTTTTTCAGAAAGATACGAAACTTTCTCGACTTGCAACACTTGAAAATGATTTATTTTGCAGTATGTCAATCTGTTATTGAGTACGGTATCATAGCATGGGGAGGCGGTACTGCATCAGCACTAGATCCAATCATAAAGGCACAAAAAACGATTATAAAAATAATTCTTAGATTACCCCTAATTACGGACTCGAACTTTATCTTTAATATTATGAATGTGTTTGACGTTCGTCAGATATATGCAAAAACAATCCTCACTCATTTATACACAAACATACATAAATACTATGAAAAAAGACTAAATTCTCGCTATACTCGAAACAATAACAAAGATTTACTACAAATTCCCATAACTCATACTACTTTTGGTCAACGAAGCTTTAGATACCTTGCAACAAGACTTTACAACATTCTTCCAATTAGTATAAAAAAATGTGATTCACAACAAAATTTCAAAAAAAACATAAAAATTTGGATAAAAAATAATAATAGAGCATTTACCGGTGCACTCACCCAAATTCGAAATTAGTAATGAACCAATGCTGTTATTATTGTACCAATGTTATTGTTATTATTAATGCAACCAATCTATTGTGTGATTACATTCTAATATAAGTGTAGGTATGTTCACAGCATTATAAATTGATGTAAAATAACTGCCTCAACACAGGCTAGCCTAGTGAGGCAGGTTACGAGAAACCTAAATTTATAATTACAAATATCTACTCTCTAAGTAACTACTGTTTATATGTATATTGTTTTTTGTTATTAACTTTTGTACTAATGTTACTTTTAAAATATTGTAAGATGTACTTTTTTCTTGTTTGTTATAAATCTTAAAATTTTTGTTCAATAAAGATATTATTATTATTATTATATTATTATAATAACGTTTCACTGTCAAACGCCATTACACTCGTGGGCTACTTTTTGCCCAAAGCGAGAACTCTCATTTTACGCGGATGAATCTTCTGAACTTTACATATAAAAACACGACGTGTTTTCTTCGCCCGAATGCCGACGCCAACAACTCAGAATGAACTCACATTATTCCCAAAAACTTAAATTTTAATTGACCGTTATTTGAACAGCGACCCGCACAAAAAAAACGCTGCCCAAACGAGAGTGCGGAAACGGAAAAAACGCCGTCTATCGCCGCGCCCAACAAAACTCACCAGCCCCGCCAACATACTCAACTAAAATCCATTAAAAATAGTACCTAACTACACGATAAATAAAATCGCTTCATAGCAAATCCTCAATTTGGCGAGCGACGTATCCAAAGTATGTTAAGATACGTTGTAGGCAGATAGTTGAAAGCCTTTTGTGGATGCCTAGCTCTTCTACAATGGACACATTTGTCATGGGATCGTCAGCATTTTTCTCTAGAACCATATTTGGAGGGCATCTATCCGTTTTCTTTGAGTGTCCATGTTTCCACACCGTCGAGAAATATGGGGAAAATCAACGCCCGGACAAGTCTCATCTTGTCGGTCTTCGCTATGCCTCTGTCACTCCATATCTTTTGCATTTTATTTATGGCGTCTTTTGTCATGCAATTTCTTCTTTCCACTTTTGTTTCACAACCTCTTTCGCCACTTATAGATAATATAGATGAGCCTATGTATATAAAGCCGGAGTGGAGTGGTGACAGGGAAGGTGGAGGAGGTGGAGTGGGAATCTATAGATAATGCAATATAATTATGCTAGAGTCAGTAAACTCATGTTTAGGAACTCCGTATACAAATCAATCAAAAGTCAAGAGAGACAGGGCGCTGTACTAATGGGCTAAATGAAACATTTGTTTCCATTCAAAATTTGAGGGAAGGCACTGCGTGGTCCCCGGGTTCGTCGGAGATCTAGGAGGTAGGAGATCCCTGGAGGTCTGAATTCGTTTGTAAGGCGAGCTTCTTCCCTGACTTTTTTTTTCAAACCGAGTATTTATCACACAACAAGATGGAGGTTATATTTGTAATGTAAAACTTGTGTTCATGTATTGGTATATTGTTAATTGCGTGTAACAGTTTGAATTAACTGGTAATAACGTGAAACGAAGTATGACACTACCTGCAAGGCTTTAAGAAATGGAATAGACGAGTTTCAGAAAGCGATTTTTTATTTTTATTTATTTAAATAAAACATTCAACGAAGTTGCATTCTCATGAGTTATAAAAACTCATTAAGGGATCGCCAATTAGTACTTTTGAAAAGTTAAATCCAACCCAACCCAATATGCAGACACAATAAATGAAGAAAAATTTTACAAAACATTTCACAGAAGCAACATACAGACACAACATATGAAGAATCACTTTACAAATATTTCACAGAAACATGTCTTATAAGATTTTATGAATTATTATAACCACTCAATTGATTTATTTACTGTTGGTGTCAAAAAGTTAAAATAAAGTATCCTCCATGATGGACTATAGAAATGCATTAAAAAAAACAGAATCAGGAAAATACAATAAAAGGTACGGGCTCAAAAATATACAGACCTAATACAAGATGTTTACGTACAAAATACATGACAAGATTTAAAAAAGATATAAACTGCGCCCATCATATCTGGATGTACAAAATTTGGTACTTGGAGATAATCAGGATAGCTATCAGAACAGAGTTTGTACCTACTTATGACTCGTTTTTCAAATAACATTTGAAAAAATAGGATTTCAATATATCGTTTCGAGATTTGTTAGAGGCCTGTCTTAATTCTTCAGGCAATTTGTTATAGTTAGTGTAGGTAATGTATTATAATGATTTCAGTCCGAACTTTGTTGAGTGTATTTTTGATATATGTAGTTTGTTGTGTTGTCGTGTATTATATTGGTGAACGTCGTTGTTATAGTTCAGTTTTATATTTGTGTGGGTGTTGCAGTGAATAATATTTAAGATGGTGTTTGTTATCTCAAAGCTAGTTTAGATTAAAAACAAAAATTTCTGAATGTCTTGAGGTTTTTGCTTCCAGTTAAATCATAGACAAAACGATCCAAAGACAAAGCAGAAAATTGAGAAAAAATGCAACACAGGCATTACATTTAAAGTAAAGGAATCCATAGACGGAAATGAATAAAAAAGAAGTTAAATATAAAAGACAGAGAAAAAATAATGTTAAATATTTCAAAATAGGACGAACGACACAACACTGAACAGGAAGTTCCAGTTTTCTTCTTTATTATAGGATTCACTGAGTGACAGTTCTACGAAGTTTATTAATAATAAATAATAATAAGGCTTTTTCTTAGATTTTCAATCTAAACCCATAGATACAAATCAAAATTCATTTGGGTTTTGTGTGGGGAGTCCTACTTCAAGAGAGGAATTGCGTGATTGTTGTGCTTATTTTTTTTCAGCTGCGTGGTTCATAAATAATGAACGCTTCTGAGAATAATGCAACATTGAACAAGCACCAAAATTAATTTGCATTGTAAATATCACGTGTACGATGTTCAGTACATTTTAATTTTCTCTGGACGATCACATCATGTATGCAGCTCCACGGGGATTCATTTGTTAAATACACAGTAAAAGAATACTGGTAATAAAAAAAAACTAGGATTGTTTGACACATCTATAAGTAACTAGCGAGTTTCCGGCATGCGGTGCTATGCCACTTAATGAAGAAATTGTTTCTCCCTGCATGTCCTTTTCCATTCGTCCCGTCCCCCTTCCGTATCCCCTTCCTCTCCTGCCTGCGCCTGCGCATTCGTCGATCGGGCTGAAAGCGCGAAAAAAAATCACTCCTCGGATGTGTGTGTAATATTATTACTTACTCAAATGTGATCGTAATTTCTAATAATATGACTAATTCACCATTATTTTCGTATAATTGATATATTTACCGAGTTTTTGTGGTTTTTAATAAGTTTTAGTCAAGTTACAATAAAAATAATCATACTTTGAAAATTGCAATGTCAAAAAGTATTTTATATAAAACATGAACATTCAAATTTATATTTAAACGTTTTTATTTTATGAGAATTTCATAAAAGTGGTGTTTTTTTTAAATATTAATATCTAATACATGTTTTCCTAAACGTATCAAAATAATTAACGTCTTTAAAAATGCAAGAAATATGTTATAAAAGTCAGAATCATTTTTTAGGTTAGTTTTTTGGCAATAAAAAAACATTGAAATTTTTTATTGTATGCACGAGGAAAAATTGAGGTGACAGTTTCGTTCCAAATTCATTATATAAAAGGTCTGTATTTTTTTAAATTTTGTTTTTTTATAAATTTCTGTACATTTATAAATATGTTTTGGTAAAATAAAAATTCCATTTTTTTTCGCGTTTGAATCTTAATATATGGCAGTTTTTTAAAACTAAAGCGTATTTCGATTACACATATCTAAAAGGTAATTTTATCTAGTTTTCATAAATGGTATTTGTTTTTACGACACCTTCAAAAATAATAAATATATATAAAATTCAAAATACTTAGGAAAAAATCCAAATTTCGTTCAAACATCATTACTAAAACAGAGATAAACTACCCTCTCAGACTGTGTAAACCAAGTGTATTTTTTTCCATGAACAATTTTTTAATTAGTAATGTTTTCACATCCGCGGCCGTTTGTCAATTGAATAAAATTTTCACTCGGTTTTTTAGTAAGGCTGTAAGTTTTTAAATAAAAACATTATTTTACGCTACTTTTGGATCATCATCATCATCATCATCACTATTGGCTCTACAACCCCTGGTGGGTCTTGGCCTCCTCAAGAATCTTCCTCCACTCATCTCGGTTTTGTGCCAGCTCTCTCCAGTTTGGAAGCTTCAAGATAGATGTCTTTTGGATACTTTGTACTATGTATTATTCGTTCTAGAAAGACGAATGTGGGTTTTTGTTTTACGAATGTTTAATTATAACAAATTTAAAATTAACCGTAAACTATATCTTTAAAAAATAGAACAAATTTATTTGAGATATTATAATTAATCTTAGCAAATAAATCACAGCAATAACAGGACAGTGACGTAAAAAGAAATACATGGTAACGTTTAGGAACTTTAAGGCAGCGTTCAGATGTATTTAAAATCTTATTATAAATTGTTAAAAGTTTTCTGTATCTAATTTTTAACGAATGATAAGTAACGGATACTTTATTTCGTGATTGTCGCGGTTGAGAACCCACTTGTTCTTTTTTCTTTTCTTTTTGTTTTCGTTTCTGTTCTCTCCAACGTCTTATTTTTTCTATTTTATCTTCTTCGGTTAGCTCTTAAATTTTCTTTTGGTGTTTTTTTTTGTTTTTGTAACTCTTTATTTTTAAGTTTCATATTTTTCAGGATCGTTTTTAATTTTGTCTCTCTACCTTTTTGATTTTTCTGCAGCTGTCAACGGCATGTTTGAACCTTAAATTAAAATGCATTTTCAAAATGCATAAATAATTAGATATGTAAAAATGGGCTACACGTGCAAACCATAGCCTGAATTAGGGCACTAAGCTGAAAGGGTATTGAAATACTCGTTAACACACACAACTTTAATTACAGGACCAACTAAAAACACACAGGAACAAAAATCAACTGTTCCATACTACATTTTATACTAACTCGATGGAAGTTGTATGAACCAGCTGATTTTATTTTTATTTATTTATTGTTATATGTATGTGTCATAGAAGAATTTTTTTTGCTCTTTTGTTCAATGCTATATCACTCAACCCACATACCTACAGGCAATACGTTACATTATGTAGATATATACAAAATATTAGAAAATTGTACCGCTCTTAAAAATACACTAAAATACAGGTAGAGAGCCATCAGGTGAACCGACCTTTAGAATTCCATTACGTTACTTTTATGTTCCATTCATTCATTTTTCAAAATGTATTTATCAATAAATTATGAAACTTCTGTTTATTCTAACTGAACATTTTGTAAAACAATAAATGAATAAATTTAATAAAAAATAGAGTCTAATACATGTTGTTAATTTACCTGGAGAAATATGGAATCGTTGGTGGAATAATTTTTTAGCACAACTGAGAGCGACCACTTCTGTTGCAAATTCTTGGCAAACTGGCTGTCGAAAATCAAACATGATCGCCCTCATATACTAAATATGTATCGATTTGGCAAAATTTTGTCTGGAAGAAGTCAATAATGCGGTCACATAGGCGGAAATTCCACCATACGCAATATCGCAGGACAACTTAAAATCTGGTTTTTAAATTATTTTGGACGATAATTAATCCATATTAGGGTCTCAAATCGAAAATACAATCATATCGTATTAGAATAATTAGAAATAAATACTAGGATAACATAAAATAACGTAAAATTTTTGAACTCTAAGTGGTAGCGGTAGGTGTAGGACATACCAAAAACAGTGACCTGTAGTCTTTACTTATTTTAAAATAATATAGATTTTAATAGATTCATTCATTATTTTTAGTCCATAAAGGTATTTATTGGTTATTATATTGGAAAAAATATATGGGTGGTCATTAAAACCGACACAATATAAGTTATTGATCCTGAAAATGATCGGACACTGACTTTTACCAATGTACAAATTTTTTTAAAAACGCCCACCTAACTATGCTGGTTTTAACTAGCTGAACTAGCGGGCGTTGCCCGAGCTTTAACAGAGTTTTTCGAAATCAGACAAACTATGACCTTACTCTCGTTTTAAAGGTCAAGTCTGAAGATTTTCATCAATCTCCGTTATATATTGTAGGTAATGTGTTCGTACTGTGTATGATGACCTTTCACATAATTTATCAAAGGTTTTACTGTGATATTGGGTTGGCGGAATAGTAGTCAATAGACGGTTATTATCACACTTTATTATCGTGGATGACAATTAAGTGAAAATGAAGGGACACTGGACAACCTTACGTACTCGTACATACTATACCTGTTTTTATATATTTTTTACTTAAAATAGTACATAATAATTTTATGGACAGTACAGTGGTTACATACATACATAAGCTTATATAAAAATGACATGACGTATAGCGATAGAGTTACAAACTCAATATGAAGGTAGGTTTATAAAATTACAAATTGTTAAAATAAAATTTACCCTTCACATGTTTCGTCACTTCTTTTTTCAATTTTAACGCGGTTTCTTCTTCGTTTATATTATTCGGTATTTCTTGGAAGATCTTCAATGCTCTAAATTCTATATAGTAAAGAGCTTTGTGATTTTGACCTCTTTCAAAAATGGAAGTGTATTTTAATTTTTCTTTTTTGATTATGTTTGTATTGATTTGTGTTTATTAAGTTTTCGCATACATTCTGAACTTTGTTGGACGTTAAACATTAAAAACATATATTTTAAATTTGTCATTAGTTACCGTCCCTCTTTCATACAAGCTTAGGCCACACGAACTTATTTTCACGCCAATTCACTGAAAGGGTTGGAAATTTACACAATTCGCTCTTGGCAAAACCTCGATGATTCATTCACATTAATACACAGGTATATTCTTCTACTGTTTCATAACGCTGATGGATTTCATTCGTTTTGTGCTCCGATTGTCATACGGGATCGGAGGAATCCAGATTTTTGGAATTCCGCACAATAAGGGTGCCTAACTACACGGTAGACAGGTGTCAAGTACCGCTTTATCGTCAGTCCGTTAGTCCGTTGCTAACCGCCATCGTATCGTGACATTTCGCTCTACCCCGAAGTGTTATTTATCCTATCGTTACATAAAGTGTAAATCATATCGTATTATATCGTATGCTTTGTGTGAACTTCTTACGTAAATCGACTCGTGACTCAAACTTTATCGTAGTTCTAATAATCGAATAGAACACTCTTATCGAGCGCTTATGGACACATCTGTGACTGTCACCAAACGGAAACCAAGCCAGAAGACACAACAGCAGTGAGTACCTCTTAATTGTCAATTACCTTTCTTGTTTGGTAGTCGGGCATAATTTCACATCGAAATCCATAAGCGTCTTAGCAAAGAGTAGCCGCAAGGTTATTTCTAAAACCCCGTGCATAGTCATGATTCATCTACTATTCCGACTCTTTACATGATCCAACTCAAGCATTTGCATCACTTATTTTTACGTCCTTTTGCGCGTCATATATTCTACATAAGAGCCCGTACCTCATGTCTTACCGAAACGCCATCTAAAATAACATCATTTTCTTAACTTATTTATTTTATTTATTTATTGACGCTCTTTTTCAGGGCTTTTACATTAGATCTTACCTTAGATCGGCCTTACATTATTCTCGGATCTCCTCAATGATTATACGGTCACACTTGCTTTTTCTGCGAACGCATTTAATTTTTATACAAAATGATATTTGTCGAACAATTCCCGAGAAGGCAGTAGAGTTAGAAAGTCAATACTTAATATACTGACAAATATTATGATTTGATATTAATGGCTAGGCTGACTGGAGTTGGTTTTATTTAACATCGACCTTCAGAAAAAAAGAATACTTGCTAAGTGAAGACTTAGTAAGAACTAAGAACGAGTGTAGGTAGGTACTCCAATAATGTATTATTAATTTTATATTATGTGAACAGTAAATATTAGTGTTTTAAGTATATAGACTGAATGCTGTATAAATTAGATCCCTCGAGGCGAATGTGTGGTAAAACCGTGAACGATTGTGTGAGAAACTTGGACATCCGCAAAGAATGCAAGGCTGATGTAAGCGTAATGCGTAAAATTAAGAAAGGGACGCTCAGATGGTTTGAAGAGCAAATGAACGAGGAAAGGAGTGTAAGGAGAATATATGACGCAAATGTGAATGGTAGAAGAAGTCGAGAAAGCCCAAGAAAGACATGGCACGACCGAGTGAATCAGATACTTGAGTCGGGACACGTCAAGAGTCAGAATAATAGAAGAGCATGTATGAGACGATGTATGAATGTAAAGGAGGAAAGGAGTGTGTTCCAAGACAGAGTTATTTGGTGGTACGTCCTCTCTGCCTACCCCTGCGGTGAAACGGCGTGATGGTTAGGGTGTAACAGCACATACCCGAAGAATTTGAACTAGCCATTCCGGAGTATATTTTTAAGAAAATTCCGAAGAATTTTTTTTGTAAAAAAATAGTCATTTCGCTGTGCGATGATATTGTTTTCTATTTAACAAAAATACGTGTATTTCTCACACTCCTACCGTCGCGATGGGATCACGTGATATGCGCGCTGTTTCGTTTGTTACCATGCTGCTGATCGATCGAGTGCTTATCACGTGACCCGCTAGGCTATATCCAACTACTCAGTTGCGACGTGTAACGGGAAAAAATCATCTGACAACATAATGACGTCTATAATTTTTATTTCAAATTTGCTCAAGAATCGCTAGTTAAAATCTTTCAGGTACGTGCTGTCACCCTCTGTACAGGCCAGTTTTCCTTTATTCCCCCTTTACCCTTTGTTATATTTTACATAAAAATAAAAAATCGCAACTGAGGTAGCTTGGGCATGTACTAAGAATGTCTGATGACCGAATTCCGAGGAAGATACTGAGTGCGATTCCAGAGGGTAGACGTCGAGTGGGCCACCCCAGAAACAGTTGGGCGAGGCAACTACAGAAACTGTGTGAGGAGAGGATGGGTCTACCATGGACAGAAGCCGAACAAACAGCGCAAAACAGCGACGTATGGAGGAGCCTTGTCGATGCATTGGGTCCCCGAGCCGAATAGGACAAGGGGAAGAAGATGTTATTATATTTTACATACATATAATGTATTATAGGTGTAGGAATGTTATCTAGCATAATTATATATAAATGTAATTTTAAAATATTTTGAAATTAATCATAGGAAGGTTTTCTATATTAGAATCTATCTGTCTATTCCATCTATTCTATGTAAATAAAAATGAATCGACGAAATGTATGGACGCGCATAACTTCCGAACGACTGCACCAAATAGAAATTTTTTGTGTTGGTTATTATTAGGACAAGCTTTGTATAAAAAAAACTACTGGTGAGCTCTGGCATGATGAAACTTGTATAAAAAATTGCAATAGGTGGCACGAGTAATCTTTGAAAACTGAATATACCGGCACTGAATGTATGGAATGAGGGAGAGGGGAGGGGGGAAGGGAAAGGGGAGGAGGGGGGAACCTGGTAGGGGTGGGGAAATCGCAGGGGGGTTCGCGGGACGGGGAAGGGTGGGCGAGAGGAGTGGGGAGAGGGAAGATAGAGGAGGCGGAGTGGGAAAGCGAGAGGGGAAGGGGACGAGTGAGAGGAACGGGAGGCGAAAGGGGGAATGGGACGAATGGGAAAGGACACGCAGGGAGAAACAATTTCTTTATTAAATGGCATAGCAAAGCACGCCGGGAACCAGCCAGTAAAATAGGTACATTTTTCTGTGTTATGACGAACCAGTAGTTATCATATAATGCAGTTTATTAACCTATGAGGTTATATAATATTATTATTAAACATGGACATATCAATAAAATAAATTTTGTATAATAACGATTCAGTCAATATTACCGAGAATTGATTTTCTATAGGATCAATATTACCAAGAAACAATATATCTCTGACCCAGATTTAGATCGAAGAATCAATTGAATCACACTTTGCATTGTTATGTTGCCCGCCTCTAAACGGGTGTTAACCACATAAACATACATAAAAAAGTTATTTCAATTAAACAGTAAATTCCAATCTTCTGAGAATGAAAACAAAATAAGAATTGTGAGTAATTCTGTGTATATTCTTACAATAAATGTTATTTTTTAATTCCCTGAATATACGAATAAGCAATGGTTTGAGATTTTCATGGTCTTAAGCGGTGATGAGTAACCCATTTCGTGTAGCCCGTGAGCCTCGCCGTACGTCACTTGGCTAAATAAATTATTAAAAAAATTGCTATAAAGAATATTCAACGGTTTCTGTTCTGTTTGGAAAAAAAAGGTTTTAGCTTAAGCCGCCGCTACCCGAATTTCTTACACATCACCCTTAAACATTTGTAGTTTTTAAGCTCTTAAAAAAAAGTTATTTTTGAAGATAAGATATTATCTAGGAAAGCTACTTTTCAGAATTTTAATTAATTCAAATAAAAAATCCTCACACGTGTTTTGGGCCGAAACGAAAATACTTCAGTTTTTTTCATTTATTGATGGTAACCTAATATATTTCGATTTTTTTTCACACTTTTTTAATGAGACATTGTTGAAAAATTATAAATACTTATGATCAAAAAATAATAACAAAAAGTACAAAATTTTATCATCATCAAAGTAGGCATAGCAAATTTTAAAGGAAATAAAAACCATATCGAGTTATTATGAACCGATATTATTTGTTAAAAATGCTGGTACGGAGAATAATTAATCTTTATTATCGGAACCGCCCTGTACAAGTGTATAGTTGCAAGGGTACGATCGCAAGACCTCTTTCGACGAAATTTGAATTCTCGACCGCTGGTTAATGGGCCTTAATGACTATCTTAAAAATGTCTACAATGAAATTCTTTCAAATGATTATCATCATCTATCTTCATCAAAACATAATACAATTTAACAATTATTATAAGCAATAATTATCAGCCTGAAACACTCATCCACATTGAAAAAATCTTCCGAGAAAAGATACATGACGCCAACGGGACTTGAACCCGTGCCCTTCTGATTGCCGGTCAGCTGCTCTCCCAATTGAGCTATGGCGGCTTATCTTATACCCGCCAAATGATTCAATATATACTAGTGTTTCATTCAACAATTATTGCTTATTATATTTTTTCCACCTGAAAACAACCAACTTTAGTTTTTGCAAGAGAGACACATAAGAGAGAGCGGGTTCAAGTCCCGTTGGCGTCATGTATCTTTTCTCGGAAGATTTTTTCAATGTGGATGAGTGTTTCAGGCTGATAATTATTGCTTATAATAATTGTTACCCTTTGTGCTATGCATAAAAATCTTGTCTTAAAAAACGCTAGTTTAAAAAAAAAAATTAAAAATAATAATAATACAATTTCTTTGACCAAGTTTGTGTTACACTCATAATGGTCTTCATACGTAGGCCATAAGCACGCGTATTTCCGTAGTACAGGATAATATTTAATATTTTAAATTATATTATTTGACGAAACAAAAATATTGATCTGAAAAATTACCCCACACCTGCAGGCAGATAATATCATGTCATCCAATATTCCCTCTTGTTATTCAATTTCAAACAGATTCGCTGCTTTTGAAAATATTCCAAAATGAAATATACAGTTTTTTTGAAAGCAGATTAAACATTCAGATATTGATTTTACAAACGGACATACGCAAATAAAATATTACAATTTTAAGAGGAAACCGGGCGGCGTTTTGTCCATACAAACCTATTCTCCTTCTCAAATCTCCCTCCCCTTCAAAATAAATATCATCTCCACTATTCTTTCTCATAAATGTAATGCCACACCGAAGCCAACCTTCCAACTCCGAACCTAGTTGGCCGATCGTGTTGTGGCTGCGGTCAACCCTTCAACTCCAAACTCTGAACTCCAAAATGGACCAACTCGCACGAACCAGCCATCGCCGATCGCCTCGGAGGTAATCCCGGGCCAACTCGATCTCCAACCTTTCAACTCGAACTTCCAACGCACGAACTACCCAACTACACATTCATCCGAACGTTTGAAGTTGGAAGTTGACCTCAGTGTAGCCGTACCATAAAACTAACGATGATGGGGGTAACAAATGTAAAACCATGCAATGTCCAGTGTTTTAAATAAAATGTACTCCGCGTGCAAAGCCATATCTTCTCCAAGCATAAACTTTCCAATTAAAGTATGTTGATCGGAAGTAACCTGCCAAATACGTATCTTTTCTGTATCTATAAAATTAGGTAAACCCTAAGAATTCATAATAAATTGTAGGTATAGCGCTTTTGTGATTTTTCATAAAAACGGCGCTCAACAAATTATCCAATTACTATTATTAAACGTATTCCCCAATTTCCCCCCTGGATTTTAACACTACTGCAAATATTTTTTAATATAATATAGACAGTCGGTACGTTTTGCTTTTTTGATTAGTTACTTCTTATAGAAGTTAGGACCCTCCGAAAATCGTTAAAATTGCCTGGTTTGAACGTCATCAACAGACGTTCACTAAACAAACCAGACAACGTATTTATTTTAGAGAAAGTTGACAGCAAATCAGAGATTACAAAATAATACAATAATAAGATGTTAATTATGCCAATTATGAACTTTCCACTGATGATAGTTAATAATAAATAATAAAGTGTGACATTGTAAGGGTATTATCTTAGTTTCATTTTTTAGTTACAAAATATAAAAAGGGGGGGGGGAGGAACATAGGAATAGGATTAAGAGGCAAAGGACGGGAACATATATAGGGATTGAACTTTCTAGTTTGAGTCATGTTGCTTGGTGAGTTTTCGTTTTATGTCACGTAAAGTTGAGTTAAAAATGTCAATGTGGTAATAATTTAAGTCAAATGAGTGTGTGGATCTGTAGATAAATGAGTTCTGTTTGGAGTTGGTCTTCCAAAGAGGGAGATTAAAGGTAAGCCACTGCCTGCTGTTGCGATTTGGAACATGGAATAATAATAATAATAATGATTTATTGTCTTCATTTCTTAATAACAAATAGAGATAATGATATCCTCACTAGATAATGATATCTCCCGTGCTGAGGATTTCATTTACATTTTATAATTTTATTATAAGAATAATATGAATTCGACATAACATATATCATGTAGTATTTTTTTTTAATAATTTTAAAGTAAATAAGATAGTGTTTTTTTATAATTCAGTTCATTAGATTCGGTTTTAGTCTGTATTTGATTTCAGTATATTTTCTATTTCTGATCTCCCTATATTTAGTATCCAGCTTTTTATTTGAAATTTAAATGTTATAATGTTGAGGTTTTTGAGTGAGAGTGGTATTTTATTGTAGAGTTTAATGCCATAATATAAGAAGCTTTTTTGCCCAAATGTTGTGTTAGCAGTTACTTGTTGGATATGTTTTTGACCATGAGATCTAGTGTTTCTAATGTACGTGTCAGTTGTTATTTCTTGGGTTTTGTACTTATGAATGTAAATGAGTATAGTTTTAGAATATAGTTGTTTAATTGACATTATGTTAAGATTGTTGAAGATTTCGTCAGTGCTAGTTCTTACAGGAACTTACAGTATAATTTTCATTATGGCTTTTTGAGTTTTAATTAGTGGATTTAGTATGTTTTTATTTGCACTGCCCCATCCGATAATACCGTATTCTAACAGTGATTGTAAATGTAAATCTTGATTAAGTCTTTTTTAATGAGGACATTCCTGATAGATTTGAAAAAATAACTTAGTTTTTTTAATTTTATTATTTAAATAGGTAATGTGTTCGGTCCATTTTAAGTTTCGGTCAATTTTTAGACCCAGATACGTTATATGGTCAACGTTTTCTAATGAGGGACAATTACAATTATCATTTAAGTGATGCGGGCTATGAATTTTCAAGTTCAGGCTTTCTTCAGAGTTTTTCTTATTTTTTATTTTGAAAGTAATGAATTTGGTTTTATTAGAATTAAGTGTAAGTGAATGGTAGTTTAGCCATTTTTTAATCCTATTAAGTGTGCCTTCTGCTTTCTTAAATGTTTCTGTACAATTATTCCCATTTATTAGGAGAACAGTATCATCCGCAAAACTGATGATTTCTCCTTCACATTTTATGTGGCATAGGTCATTAATGTAAATAAGGAACAGAATCGGACCCAGAATACTTCCTTGGGGCACTCCGAATTTGACATCAATACACTCACTGGTTATATTGTTAAGTTTCACAGTTTGCTTTCTATTTCCCATGTAACTTTTAAAAAATATCAGTTCTTTATCAGTAATCCCTATGTTCTCTAGTTTTTCAAAAAGATGTGTGTGATTTATTGTGTCGAAGGCTTTAGAAAGGTCGAGAAATATGCCAATGCATTTTTTATGTGAGTCTAGAGAATTTTTAATATATTCAATTACTAAGGCTATGGCGTTTGATGTTCCTAGATTTTTTCTGAAACCAAATTGTTTTGGTGATAATAGTTTATTTGATTCTAGGTAGTCGACGAGTTGAGTTTTAACTGTTATTTCTAAGATTTTAGATAATGTGTTTAGAATTGTGATTGGTCTGTAGTTATTGATATCTTTACGATTTCCTGATTTAAAGATTGGTGTAATAGTCCCTATTTTGAACTGAGATGGAAATCTGCTTTCCGTGATAGATTTGTTTATTAGAAAGAATATCGGTTCGGTAATTTCGCCTTGTAAGAATTTTATTGATTTCATTGTGATTTCATCACTACCAGATGAAGATGTTGGTTTGAATTTAGATAACATTAGTGATAGGTTTTGTTTAGTGATTTGTTTTAGAGCAAATTTAATCCTTTGTGTATTTACGTGTTTGTTTATGTTCGGGTTAAAGTGTTGAGGTTTGGTTATTTTGTTGGCTAAATTCGAGCCTATGTTTGCAAAAAAGTTTTTAGTGTAGTTAATTAGTTTATGTACGTTTTTGTTGAGCGAGAGTGTACCGTTATCTGTGTTGATTTCTTCCAATGGGTTTGTTTTGTTTTGATCTGTGTAGGTGATTTCTTTAATTATTTGCCAGATAAGTTTTGGATTATTATTGGATTGATCTATTTTAGATCTGTAGTAATTTTGTTTAGCCGATTTAGTAAGATTGGAGCAGATGTTTCTATAGTTTTTGTAAAATAGTTTTAGGGAAAGGTCGTAAGGATTGTTTTTTACTTGCTGATGGAGCTTGTCTCTTTTCCTTATACATTTAAGTAGGCCAGGTGTGATCCAAGCTTTTTTGATAATTTTATTGTGTTAAAACGTGTAAGTTTTTATTGAAGAGTGGTTTTGTATTTTTCATTGCAAGTGTTCAATAAATATTTTCCAAGAATGATAGGCGTTGAAGAAGATCAGGACAATCGATTAAGTTGTGTGTAATTTTAAATAACATTACCGAATCTGCTATATTTCTTGGACAAGTTAACGTTTGTATTTTGGAGAACTTTGCCGAGTCTTCGTTACTAACATGAGATCGAAAAGAGCGGAAATTGAGGTACCTTAAAAATCTATTTTGAACGCTTTCAATTCTATTTTTGTGCACTGCATAGCCTGGGTTCCACACTTGAGATGCGTATTCAAGGATACTACGAACATATGAGAAATACAGTGTTTTGAAAGTAGTAAGGTCTTTAAATTGTTTACAGGAGCGGATTATGAAACCAAGCATAGAAGATGCGTTAGTGACTATATGGTCGATATTTTTATTGAAATTAAGTTTACTATAAAGTATAACCCCAAGGTCCTTACTTTCGATTCAATTTAAATTTAACATACATAAATACAGTTAGTCAAAAAAAAATTAAAATCAGTGCAGTTTTGGAGGTGAAAAATAGGAAAACAAAACATTTTTGATTTTGAACATTTTATTTAGGTATTGTCAGCCTGAGGTGCAGTTGTCCCTTTCGCTCAGTGTTCTGAGGAGTACGAATGACAGTGACAACAACAGTTTGGTTTGACCTGTTGGTCAAATTTATCGGCGATCGGGTTTCCTCTCAACATCACTCGATTTTTTCTGTCTGCAATCATATTTCGATTATTGCAACATTGTATCATATTTTGATTATGTCCATCCCTACCACACAGATCTTTAGTCCCCCGTTTCAACCTTTACTACTTTATATCCTTGTAAAAATATCAATTTATTTTCATTATTTGTCTTTCTTCATAATCTACAATTATTTTGTATTGAATAGTATTTACAAGAAATGTAAGCAACTCTGCTACCAGAGGTAGAGTGGGGTAATGGCAAACATCTAAGAGAAAAACGAAAAAGATGACGAAAAAATCAAACACGGTTTTATTTATTACTTAAAATCAATTTTGAAATCATGCCTTTAAGATAAGACAATTAAACACAAACGCACCAATAATAAATCCACGTGTATTGCTTTAACCAGTGATTTCTGACGTTATTTTGCAAATATTACAAAAATGTCTGTACACTAGTACACACAACAATAATATAATCGATTGAGTGTACTGGTGAACTAACACTAGTACACTCAATCTTTTTTTATATCTTTGTTGATACATTTGAGGCACATGATTGTTTTTAATTTATTAATATGTTATGGCAATATATATACAATAATAATTATGAAATTTTATTTTAATGTCGCTAAGAAATGTTATTATGATGATATAAATATGGTCAACGAACAACTTGCCGTACTCATCGAAAGAAAAATAAAATAAAATAAAATATGTTTTTTTCTATGTGTCTTGTTCTCTTTCATATTTTCGTAATATTATTGTTATTTTCTTCTTCATTTATATATTACATTGATGGGAAAAGCCTTCAAAAGTTATAAAAGATAGTTTTTTTAATAAAAATTGAAAATGTTAATTACGTTTTAAGATTTTCACGGCCAAAAGTATTTTCGTTATTTGTTTTAGGGATGTTATGCCGTGTTGCGCTACCTCCTTCTTTAGCCAACGTTTCGTACATCGTTGCAGTGTCCATCATCAGGGCAGATCCGGCAGATGTGTACACATATGTGTTCATACACTGCAACGATGTCCGAAACGTTGGCTAAAGAAGGTGGTAGCGCAACACGGCATAACACCCCAAAAACAAATAACGAAAATGTTAATTGTTCGAGAGAGCGAAAAGAAAGTTTTTTTTATTTAAAAAATCTTATCACCTGTTTTTGTAGACCTATAATTATGAATTTTATTTTTAAATAACATCGAATAGATTTTTTAGGATACTTAACATTTTTTATAAATTTATTTAATAACATAATTAAATTAATTTTTAATTTTTCAGAAAAAAATTCCCTTAAAATGCACATCGTAAAAGACGCATTTATCTTCCTGGAAAAATATTTCGATAACGCAAACCGAAAGAGAGAAAAACGGAGAAAAAGTACATATTTAATTCATTTTTGAATTTATTATCCTTCATTGCATTTCAAATTTCCGCTATCTACGTGTACTTATTTTCAAAATTTTGATTGAATATAATAAAATATAATGATATCTTTTGCGTGTTTAACAGGACAGTTTTATAATATAACTCAATGTAAATTAAGAATATTAGAAATAATAGTGGTGGTCGAAGGAGAAGAGAGCGTTTTTCATACAAGACATGGCTTTTATAACCTTCATTCATGTCCAAACAAAGAATCCCAAATAATATTTTTTTGTTCTTATTTAAACTTAAATCCACATTCATTACAATTATGACAACTTCTCTCTACGAAATGCAGCTCGGTGCTGGCTTTTCGTAATTCGGATGGTATCCTACCTTCGCTCGATCACTCGGAGTTACCCGCTTTTTGGAGTTACCCCATTGTCCCCTAAGTATGTGGGCACAACCGTGCGACAGGTAACATGTGTTTTACCCGTGAAATAATAATACTCAACGTTCAAATAGTGATGAATTATGTACCCTCTGTAACGGGGAGTTCGTTCTGGTGAGTTGTGTATCTACTGTTTACTGGGTTCTGTGTGCGTTAATACCATAGATAAACAGGCCACGAGATAGGCCTATAAGGAGATTTTATCAATATTAATCTTCTTTGGTTTTTTAGTGTTTTGAAAAGAGTTTTACAATATGAAGAGAAATACAATATGCATTCGATAATCCGACAATACGGCAGTCGACGAATTTGGATTTTCAAAGTGAACCTTATGCCGTCCACCCAAGAACTACTGACTTGCCAAACCTATTTTCTGTCAGTCTGGCCCCGGACGGAGCGGGAAATAGACGTTAGGCTCCGCGTCGCTTGGTTCCGTGAAATAAATTTTAAATTTCCGTTTTATTACAATAAACAATGCGTAAAAATGGAATTAATGTTTTTTACAGGCCTTCACGAAATCAACTTGTGAATTAATTTCTCAAATACCTTTTCCAACTTTTTTGTCTTTTCATTAAATTTTCATTTGTCTTTTCATTAAAATAAATAAAAAAATCCTTTGTCTCAAGTATTTTTAAACTCCTCCCATAAAGGGGCGTGAATTCCGATTTAGATTTTTTTTCTGGACAATTGGATCGCCTTAATATCAATAGATGTCGTTAGGCTAGAGCTTCTCTCAAGTTCCGACAGATGCCGCCGGTCACTGCCGCCGCGCTGGGAGCGGTCAATTCTCGCCAGCCAGCCTCAGATACGATTACAACGTGTGACCCAGAAGTATAATATACATATGTATTGTAAACACGTAAAAACAATAATATACCTGATTGTGACAGGGACCTCTTTATTCTTGAAGGGCCCCAACACAACAGTTAGTGTTTGCCCGTGGATAAGGCAAAAATTGCTGTTTTAACGCTATCGTAACCTTTACGATATGGTAACGTTTACGATAGTGTTAAAAACAGCAATGAGCACTAATTCCTGAGAAACGTTTTGGGGCAGAGAGAATACTCAGATCATTGTAATTTTTTGTATGCTGTTCCATTGTCTCAACCAAAGATACTGAACTACACGAGATATGCTATGATGTCCGCCTGACCGTCGGCGGACTACTACTCAATGGGAATAGTTTGAATACGGACAGAATTCGTTAATTTAGTTGATTTTTTTAAAGTGTGCAGTTGTATTGGTTAACGATATCGGCGACGCCAGGAAACACAGTCCCACCCAGTAAAAACTGCGGATAGCACATCTCTTATATATCAATATCTTTAGTCTCGACCCATCACATTGCACAGCAGTGAGAGGGATGGATTCATACTTCCGTCACTCCTGGATATACTAATCCCAGATTCCTGCCCACCCCTCATACCCTTATCCCTTCCCAGATATTCATCTCTTTCCTTTCCTTACAAAAAATCTCTCTACACACACAGCATCCCCAAAGATGACATAGGTCATGAGGGAAATTATTTTCCTCAGGGCTTCCTGTGTGGATCTAATGTAAAAAAGTGTATATGTCGACCGTCCAGTTGATTTTTTTTTTTTTTTACATGATCTCCACACAGGAGGCCTTGAGGAAAATAATTTCCCTCAGGGCCTATGTCATCTTTGATGATGCTGTGTGGAGGGTTTTTTTTAAGGAAAAGGGAAGGAGAGGAGAGTTCTGGGAAGGAAAAGGGTTTAAGGGGTGGGTAGGAATCTGGGGTTCAGTATGTCCCGGTCATCCGCCTCCAAGACCTAGACAAACCTCACCCCATGAACCCGGGCACCCCTGCTAAATCACCAAACGTAGCGAACCACTTGGGGTGACCTATGGCAGACTTCTCCGAAAAATCGAAATTTTAGTTGACAACTCTATAAAGTGGTATTTCAACACCCGTTTGAAAATTGATTAAAGTGATGGAGTTGTACAGTACACACCAAACTTTAAGTCCGGCCTGACATTGATCATAAACCGTCGCAATATGTGATTTTAAGAACGGAAAAGTGGCATGCCCCCCGCCTACGCCTTTCTCTATCGCACGTTTGTTTATACGCATCTTTCTCTTTCGCTTACGTTCATTGTAAAGTCAGTAACTGCGTAAGAATGCATTGAACTATGTTTACGCCGGTTTTAAAGTTTGACGTGTAATTAATAATGAAACTACTATTGGAGTCCTTACTGCCTGGTGGAGTGAAGTTCAAGTGTATCTGCAGACTGTATGATGAAAAGGGCTCCGATGATAGTCAACCTCCGATAGGAAAGACACCCATAGGACGTAGGTTATTTCCAGGCTAGTGTCCCTTCACAGTGCAAGCAGAGTGCCTCTGAATAAGCTGCCCTCTGACGCCCATCCTAGAAGATCCCTCTTAAAATTCACAATTCTACTGGTACTTAAAGACTAACTTTATTTATCTTCTTGAAACCGTAACAAAAAATCAAGTAACTTGTATGTGTCACTTTGTTACTACATTATTTTCAAAGATACATTACCCTTATTTTTGAACTTTTCTCTTTGAAATTTAAATTTTTTACTTGTACCGCCAACTTATTGGTGTAATTTAGCACTTTGGTTAATATTACCCATGCACAGGCAGTGCCCAAGTGGTTCCCACTATCTACTTTTGTCTTACATATATTTTTTACTTTTTTGCGTTATTTTTATCTTGTGTTATGTTATATATATTTATAAAATATGTAAAAATTACTTTTGAAATGTATCAAGATATAATGGAAAAAATAAAGGAAAAAAAAGAAACGCCACTCTCATGGTTAAAGCAAATTTTTTTTTTCATAAGCTTACTTTTCACACAGTATTATTATTATTTAATATTATATATTATACATTATTACATTTTAAGTCGTAATTGAATTATCATTTTTATTTCCATGACTCACACGGGATGCGTGTTATTTATCTTTTAGATTTATAAAAACAGTACGTTGCCATCATTTTTTTAACGTACAACGCATTTAAAAAATTTTATACCTTGTAAAACTAAAGTTAGCGGTGAGCACCCGATTTTATTTTTCTAGACGATGAATTAATAACTTCGGGAGATATTAATTTAGAAACATCTTAAATATTAGTAACACGTTCTTCATAATTAATTAAAATGAACCCGGCGGAAAGGTCGAATCTCCAGGCCTGCTAGGGTGAATTCGACCGTACATCCGTCCAATAAGCCGTGCCGCGGGCGCATATTTGTTTACACGTTTTCTTCACTTACGTCGTTAAGATTCCCACATTATTTGTCTTCTTTTTATTTGCTTTGATCGGGCTGATTCGATGGTAGGTCCGTCCAATACCAATACACAGGTCGCGAGTCGCAATTTGTATACACGGCTTCTTTACTTACGTCGCGTCGCGTCGTTAAGATTCTGAATATTTTTAGGGTGTAGTGTTGTCTTAACTCGAATTTCTTCACACTTTTCCTATACCCCACATTTTTTTGCATTAGCTTCGCATGGGAAGCCCTGAGGAAAATAATTCCACTCAGGGCCTATGTCTTTTTGGGGATGCTGTGTGGAGGGTTTTTTTTAAGTAAAGTAAAGAGAGGAAGATCTGGAAAGGAAAAGGGTATGATGAGTAAGAATCTGGGAATTAGTGTATCCAGGAGTGACGGAAGTATGAACCCATCCCTCCCCCTGCGGTGCAATGTTCCGAAAGAGTACGGCTGGATAAGTTAAAGGTGCTCCCTCAACCATTCTCTCCCGATCTGGCCTGCTTTGTAGCTGGTAGGCAGATGGAGTTGTCATCCACCTCTAAGACTCAGATAAACCTCACCCCATAAACTCGAGCCAAGTCACCAAACCTGTAGCAGAGGTGTTGAATATCCAATAAATTGTTCCCGGGACGACGGTACCTATACCCGCCTCCCAAACTCTGTACGTTAGGTCAGCTTATATAATCATCTGAATATTTGAATTCACTCATTTTTTGGATTTGTTAATATAAGTTTGTCAATTCCGTGTAATTGCAGTTTAAAAAAATGTACTTAAGTGTTGAAAAATCTATTATTTTAAATAAAATGCTAAAACGCTTTAAAACTCTTTTTAAATGTTCACTATTATTGTACATAAGTTCCTATTTTACAATTTTGCGATTACCTTCTATTAAATAATCTACTTTGATGTTAGTCGGCGTAGTCCAGCGGTAAGGCTCTTGACTCGCACACCGAAGGTCGCGGGATTGAATCCCGGCCTGGCAAATAAATTTTATTTGATTGATTTGTGTTATTTCACAATTTATTCATTTAAAATAATATATAGTATATTTGCGGCACGTTCCAGGGTGGAAGATACTCTCAGTATCGCCCTGGTGTAAGACCACCATTCAGAATTGAAACGTTGCTTGAAATGGCATTAGCTGTGTTTGGTGACCAGATCTGAATAGCCAGGTACTTCCCCACTTTCCTCTTTCCTATCTCCTTCCCCTCCCCACTACCTCCAGCCTCACAACATACCCCAATTGGGGATACCGTAGTGTCACTGGCTTCAGACGAGAGCAGTTGGGACTCTTGTGCGGTATTCATATAAAAAAGTCAATCTTCTAGAAAGTTTTAAATAATCAAAGTTTACAGAAAAATTACTAATTCAAGAAACTTAATATTAAAAAAAACATGTTTGTTTTTATTCCTACAGAATCGCTGTTGTTTGAAAAAATTTTCTACTTTCCACCTGATAATTAGACCATCCACGCTTTATTAAGAAATCAAACCTAAAGACAGCGTTAAAAAACAAATAAAATAAATTTCGTTGAGGCTTAGTTATTGTAACCTCGAAACCCATTCTACAACTATGAATACAGATTCAACCAGTCAGTCAGTCTGTATACGAATGTATACACAGACCATTGTACCAATGCTCAGCGCTGAGCACATATTTGAGAAGTAAATTACGAATAAAGTTTCTGTATTGTTCGTTTGTTAGACATTGTGAATAGCTGATAGCAATGTCAAGGTAATGTGTTAGCGAGTTGCTACCAAAGTCCGGGATGCATACATACATACATAAACATGTATTTTTTTACTTGGTCATATTTGGGTCGGGGACCCATCACATCCACACGGGGCCTCCAGTAGGTCTAGCATTGACGGTCAATGAAACCCTTTATCTACACGATATTGACAAAATCCGTCATCTATGGTCAGTTATCAATATTTGCGAGCGGTCAACGATTGCTAACGGATATTCTAACCGACGATTGATAAATTTTAGCGCGGCCTCCATGACTATTAAGATGAATATGTACGTGAAATTCTATTTAGATTGAATGGTATTTATCTTGTGAGAGTGGATTGTTATGTTTTGTGTAAAAAAATGATTGGCAAAGGACCTTGATTTTGTGTTACTATCACTGCTTAAAAATGATAAAAATACATGTTGCATAAAAAGGAGAGGACTCACCGGAAAAGGATAAAAACTTGTAGGCTAGCAATGCACTTGTATGATTCCTTTCCCATCCAAGAGGCACAAAACAGTAATAGTCGTGAGGTTCGTTTATTTTATAATACACGGCGGAGTTGTTTTGATAGCGGATTAACCGAGAGCGGAAGCACAAAATGGCTTTATGCGGCGGGAGTTTATTGCAGACTGGGTAAGATTGACGGGTAGGCAATTGGGAATAGGTAGGACAAAGGAACTTGCAACAATAATTAATACCAATCCCAAGCAGTGACAGTATGTATGCGTGCTATGTAGGTATGTGTATGAGTAGGTATGTGAATGGGCGTAACCATAGATACTATTTTGATTAATCTTTACGACGAATCGGCTTACAGTATGAACATAAAAAAATATGCTACGGATAAATCGAAGCTTTTATTAGCATTTCTATGTATTAGAATTACAATAAAATAATTATTTATGTAACAAAAAATATAAGCGTAAACCACCAAATTTTTTTTTTTCATGACTTAACTGTGAAGTAATACAAGAAACAATTTTAAAATAATACCCCGTTTATGGCTATGACTATTTTTGAGGTTTTCCATGTTCTAATTTTTTTTCGTTCTTATAAAATTATGCACAAAATAAATAAAAACCACTTTTTCGTTTACTAGCCTCGTGCAAAAAGACGCTTGATTTTAAAATTTTGCAGGCATGAGATTCGAAATATTTCTAGCGTTTATATTCCTCTTAATGTACACATTTGAATAATGTCATTCGTCGTGCAAAATTACTGGCTTATTTAATGAACGGATTGAACTAACGAAACTTTTAAAGTCTATCTGATGTCGATAGATTTTGCTCTAATTTTTTTTTTTTACATTAACTCCACACAGGAGGCCCTGAGGAAAATAACTTCCCTCAGGGCCTATGTCATCTTTGAAGATGCTGTGTGGAGGGTCTTTTGAAGAAAGGAAGGAGTGAACACGGGTCTTGAAGAGACCTATGTTGTAGGAGGGAGGAAGCACAGAGGCCGGCAAATCGTTCCACAGCCGAGCCGTTGAACTCAAGAACGAGTCATAGAAACGACCCGTTCTCATGTGACTATGCAACGGTGCCGAGGGGATCAATGACGCTAGTTCCTCGGAGCATCTTCCATTGTGATACCGGTAGAACAAGGACAGCATTCCCACCTGACGCCTGTGCTCTAAAGATTGCAGTCCGTCTGTTAAGATGGGAGAATCTATCAAACGGACCGCCCGTTTCTGCACAGAGTCAAGGTTTTTTTTTAGGTATTTTGGAGCTCCAGACCAGAGGTGGCTGCCAAATTCAACAGTGGGGCGCACTTGCGATTTGTACAGGGTTAGCAGTTGTGTACTATTAAAGTATCTTTTATAAGTGTTTGATTTACGTAGTCATAATTTCAAACAGTTTTGGCTGAAGACAAATAAACACTGCAACGTGAAATGTAAAATTCCGTGCAACATAAATGGAGAAACAAACACTAAAGCAATTGCTAACATTTTTGCAGATCACTTCTTCATCTCTACTCCGACCTCACCGAACACTGCAAGCAAAACACCACCTAGTCCTATCCTAAATGAAGACAGTGGCCTCTTGATCACAGCAGACATGGTCAACACCGCCCTGAGATACATGAAAGCTGGAAAATCAGCAGGTCACGACAAACACGCTGGAGGACCAATTCTTCAACTGCTGGCGAGTCTGTTTACCGACATCTTAAAGAATGGATACCTACCAACTGACATGACAAAAACAAAAATAACTCCCATTCTCAAATCAAAATCGTTGGACTCTACCTCCCAGGGTAGCTACAGACCGATTTCAATTGCCACCACCATCGCACGATTATTCGAACGTCTACTACTAAACCAGATCGGTCCCATCTTGGAAACTAAGGACAACTAAATGGGCTTCAAAAAGCAAACGTCTACCGATACTGCTATATTTACTGTGAAAAGAACCCTGGAATGTTTTCTAGATCTGAGCAAGGCCTTCGACAGGGTTTCTCACCCTCTACTATGGGGTAAACTCAGGGAAAGAGGCATATCACCGGCGGTGATACATATCCTCGACTCGTGGCATGGTCAGCAGGAAAACTTAGTAAGGTGGAAAGATGGACTCTCCGAACCTTTCCTCCTGAAGAGCGGCGTTAGACAGGGAAGATGCATGTCCCCGATATTGTTCAACCTGTACATGGACGAACTCACCGACAGGCTAAAAACAATGCAGGGGTAGGCTGCCAAATTGGAGGACAGTTTCTGAACAACATCAGTTATGCGGACGACATGGTATTGATGGCACCATCCATAAGGGGCCTAAGTATTATTTTAAAGATCTGCGAAGAGTTTGCTGAAGAAACAAATATGCAATACAACCCCACTAAAACGGCTCTACTGGTCGTAAGATATGGACAAGGACCAAAAAATATTCCTCCAGCTACCCTGAATGGTGTGAACCTGCAGGTGACTGAAGGAACTAAATACCTTGGACACATAATCACCAGTAATCTGATGGACGATGACGACATCGATAGGCAAAGAAGAGCTCTCAGTGTAAAAGCAAACATGCTCAGTAGAAGATTCCGCCTTTGCAGTACTGCTGTAAAAAGGACGCTCTCCCTTTCCTTCTGCGCAACACTGTATACGTGTGAACTCTGGGCAAACTACAAGAAGAGTAGTATAGAAAGACTTCGGGTTCAGTATAACAACGCCTTCCGCATAATGTTTGGTCTCCCCAGATATTGCAGCGCTTCCCGGATGTTCACGGAGGGGCGAGTTCCTGGCTTTGCAGCCCTTATTAGATCCAGGGTAGCAGGAATTAGGGAAAGGATAACCAGCTCTGGAAACATCCTCGTCATGGAAGCCCGCCTCAGTCCATCATCCAGTATTGACGCACACTGGAGAAAAATACTGGCTCCTTACGAGCTCACAGAATCCTGAAAGCTTAATATTATTATTTCTTTTGTTTTCCTTTTACTACTATTAGCTTATTATCTTTTTTTGTTTCGTGTACATTCATATCCACCTTCTTTTTCTTTTTTTCCTTTCAAATACTTTGTACATGTATGTGTATATTATACCCTTATGGAATGTGTGGGATTGCACTCTCCTCCCCACATACTGGAATAAACACTTATTTATTTATTTATTTTATTTTATTCTACGTTTTCACAACAGTTGCTTATTTATTCAATGTAATCGTTTTATGCGCGCTCCCTATATCATTCGTATTTACATATCCCCATTTCAATTTCAAACCAACTGCAGAAATCTTCTTCTTCTTCAGTTTGAACGATTGATTATAACGGAGTCATATCTCTAATGACTTACCTGTATGTTCGGAATGATGCCTCTAAAACATCAAGTCACAGGATAGTGTACCTAAGTAGGTGATTGGTTGACGTGTAAGTAACGAGAAAAAACATTAGACGCGCGTCGCCAACAAAAACTATGTGTTTTTAAAGAAATTAAAAATGATTTCCACTTTATCTATTGCTGTCAGAATCTAATAGTACCTAAGTAATAATAATGTGGTCCCGATCTTGATAACTCTGTTGTAACTTCGCTTTCTGTTAGATGCGACGTTTATGAGAAATATAAAAAAAATGCCATAGAGTTTTATCAGCGGTTGGTTTCACAGTTGTGGAAGCCTAGAGCAAGTTGAAAACACTGAGTAGGTAAATATTACACACGGTTACCTACGTACGAGTATATTGGTAATGTATGATCAATATTGACTTGGTAAGGAATCTCTTAAAAAAATCGCCTAACATGCTCAAGCATCACCAATTTTTAACTAGGTGTTAATGTTAAATATTTACAGTAAATGTAAATAAAGCTGTCACGTATCGTAAACGTGTATTATCCGAAATTTTTAGACTTACACGCTTATGTTTTCCAAATTGGGAGGCGTCTTCATTCGGGATTCCAGCGAGGTTCTCTCGACCCATCCACTTGTCCACAGTTGGAAGGATGGATTCATACGTGCGTCTCTCCTGGAAACACTGACCCCCAGATTCTTACCCACCCCTCATACCTTTTACTTTCCAGAACCTCCTATCCTCCCTTCCTTTAAAAGACCCTGCACACAGCATCCCCTAAGAAGGGCATAGGCCCTGAAGGAAATTATTTTGTGTATCAAATAATGTGAAAAAAAAATAAAATTTAGTTATCTACCAATTATAAAAATGACTGTTTCTTTGTTTGTTACTTAGGCGTTTCTAAACCATTCATCTGATTGCGATGAAACTTTGGGAATTTGATATGCGCACGAAGGTTTCTATATATAATAGTGACCTCTGGCGTTATGAAATAATTTCCCATACTATTCATACCAATGCCAGGAAACTTTGGTGAGTCGTCTTGCGCACGCTCGCAAAAGGTTTCTACATAATACTGGTGAGCTCTGGCGCTTCAAAAATTTGCATATAAATTTTGCAGGTGGCGCGCAAGTTGTTTGAAAAATGAGTATATGAGTAATGTATTTCATATAGTGTGAGCGGGGGTAGGGGGGGGGGGGGGGGGGGGGATTAGCGGGAGGGGAATTTATTTATTTAAGTAACCCTGCAATGCGTGCCGGGTACTCCCTAGTATTATATCAAAGTTTTACTATATCTAAATTGGCGACCAATCTGTCAAGGTAACCGATGAAAATTTGTATATATTTTTTTTAGATTTCGGCCAATTAAAGGCTTTGAATTTTATTAATAAAGCGCCAATCAAAAAAAAATATCCATTGATCTGGGGAAGCTTTTTTTAAAATTTATTTATACATTTCAGCTAGCAATGCTATCGCTTTTTTTAGACCCCACAGCATAAGTATATGAAAGAATTTTAATCTTAATTTTATTAAAAAACATCTAAATTTCACATTGACTATCCTGATGATGCTCACCACAACATTTAGCATAAAAATAAGTAATGCACCTATTTCTAAATAATATTTGGAAATTTCTGAGAAATCTTGTTAGTTAACTCTTCCACAGCCAACTGGGGCCGAAGGCAGACCCCAATACTACTATTTTTCTTATATCTACTTATACATGAAATATATTTTTAGTATTTTAAATATTCCTGCGCTAAGGATTAATACATAATCTGCCGTTTAAAAAAATGTGAAAAAATCTTTGATCGCAGGAAAAAATATTTTTTCAAATATAGGTAATTTTCCCTGCCTAATAAATGGACAAACAACAACAATAATATTAGGATCTCCGTGGTTTAAATGCCCATAAAAAAATTTCATGGGGTCATCGGCCGACCCACTTGGTTACGAACGTTATGTTTGGCATCTTGATCTGTCGAGAGTTAACTCGAAATGACTTTTAAATTTAGCACATGTGATTCTAGTTAATGAATAAACATGTGATAAATTTGACGATTCATAATATTTTTACTTCTTCAAACTCGGCAAACTTATTTTGTATCACCATTTTATTTCAAAATTAATTAAATACTTAGTTCTAATCACTGGCGCCTTGTCCATGCAGCCGGTCCCCGAACCGAATAGGACAAGGGGAAGAAGATTATGATGATGAGATGACGATTCTAACCACTTTTATTGCTTAAAAAAACATATTTCATATTAACCCTGGTTTTAAACTTTTAGTACACCCTGATATTATCCCTGGTTATTATATTGACCAAAGTTTTAAACTTTAAGTCGACTCTCTTTAATCAACTCTTTTTTTATTGTTCTTATTTCAAAAGCATAGAACGAGTAATTAAGTAAAAATGAATGTGTTTTGACTTTTTAAAATGTTTTTGTTGCTCGTAGGTATATGAATTGTTATACATACGAGTTCTCTAAAGTAATCCATGTGGAATTAGCATTAGATGTATTCCTATTATTTTACATTGAGTTTATGTTTTATTTGTATATTTTGTAATTTTTTTTATTTGTGTTGTACTGTTGTTATAAATGAAATTTGTATTTTATATGTAAAAGCCCAATAGGGCGTCAATAAATAAATAAAAACTCTGATATTATCCCTGGTTATTATATTGTCTCAAGTTTTAAACTTTAAGTAAACCCTGATATTATCACTGGTTATTATATTGTCCCAAGTTTTAAACTTTAAGTAAACCCTGATATTATCCCTGGTTATTATATTGTCCCAAGTTTTAAACTTTAAGTAAACCCTGATATTATCCCTGGTTATTATATTGTCCCAAGTTTTTAACTTTAAGTAAACCCTGATATTATCCCTGGTTATTATATTGTCCCAATTTAAACTTTAAGTAAACCTGATATTATCCCTGGTTATTATATTGATCAAATATTTAAACTTTAAGTAAACTCTGATATTATCCCTGGTTATTATATTGATCAAATATTTAAACTTTAAGTAAACTCTGATATTATCCATGGTTATTAAACTGACCAAAGTTTTAAACTTTAATTAAACTCTGATATTATCCCTGGTTATTATATTGACCAAAGTTTTAAACTTTAAGTAAACCCTGATATTATCCCTGGTTATTATATTGACCAAAGTTTTAAACTTTAAGTAAACCCTGATATTATCCCTGGTTATTATATTGTCCCAATTTAAACTTTAAGTAAACCTGATATTATCCCTGGTTATTATATTGATCAAATATTTAAACTTTAAGTAAACCCTGATATTATCCCTGGTTATTATATTGTCCCAAGTTTTAAACTTTAATTAAACTCTGATATTATCCCTGGTTATTATATTGACCCAAGTTTTAAACTTTAAATAAACCCTGATATCATCTCTGGTTACAATAATAACCCTGATATTAAACTTTATGTAAACTCTGATATTATTCCTGGTTATAATAATAACCCTGGTTTTAAACTTTAATAAATCCTGGTATTATCCCTGGTTAATATTAACTCTTGTTTTAAGTAAACCCTGTTGAAGTAAGAATTAAATACGAAACATGGTCGTTTTTTAAACAATAAATGTGGTTAAAACAAAGTATTTTATTAATTTTCTAAATTTTGTACATATTTTTCGAGAGTCGCAACTGTCCGGACCTAGCAAGACCTAAGTTGAGGTATCTCGTTACGCTGAAGTGGAGATTGGAATGAGATGAAGAAGAGGATGTTTGGAAGTACCCGTCTATTCAGATATGGTCTCTAAACCAGGCTAATGCCATTTCCGCTTTATTTACAATTCTGAATGATTGTTTCCGCCTTGAGCGATACAGTAGATTGATTGAAAGGCGAGCTGTTGACTTTAGCGACGTGAAATCTGTTTTTTGGCAATATATTACCAGAAGAAACACCGTACCGTAAAAATAGATTCTAATAACAAAATTCCTACGGGTAAAAAATACGTACCGTTGACAGCTCCGTTGTAACGTTTCCTATTTCTCTAATTGACGGACAGAAAGAAAAATTACAGCCTGTCATGAGCATACAACCGTTTTACGGAATGCGAGAAGACAAATGTTTAAGTTTTTAAAGCACATGTAAATATTTATTTAAAAAAATAACCATAAATATGAACATTATTAAATCGAAAGTGCCATTATTGGTTCGGAGTTTCATAAGAATGTAAAATATAATAATACCTATTGATTTCTACAGAATTCAGACTTCCTTTAAAAAATGTACTTCGTTTTAACAAATACTACAAGAAACAAGGTTATTAGGTTCTTAGTTTGGGTAAACTAAGTAATTATTGCGTATTTCGATTGAAAAGAATCGCGCGCAAACGTAAAATCATTATAAAAATACAAATGTGCTGTTCACACACGATAGAAGTGAAACCTTCAGAAAACTAACGTAGACAAGAGTGGGGAGGCTACGAAGCACCGCACAAAGAAGATACCGATTATTCTAGCTCATTCTCTCGCAGGCTAAATACCACAGATGTAAGTGTTTGTCTCTTTTTAGTGTCGCTTTTTCGTCTCATCGTGTTTCAAATCACAACGGTGCTAAAGAAGAATTGTTTTATTAGGGAAATTTTCAACATTGATTACCATCTATCTAAATGTAATTACTCGTTTCTTGTAGTAGATACTTACCTAACTAATATAAAATGTAGTGTAATTTCCAAAATCTGTGCGTAATAAAAATACGTTAGTGGAATATTTACTTTTAATTTTTAGAATGTATTAATAAAACTGTGTGGTGCAGTTCACACGCGGTAGAAGTGACACCTTCAGAAAACTAACGTAGACAAGAGTGGAGAAACTACGAAGCACCGCACAAAGAGGAGACCGATTATTCTATCTCGCAGGCTAAATCGTAGAAATGTATATGCGTTTGTCTCTTTTTAGTGTCGCTTTTTCGTTTCATCGAGTCAAATCACAGCAGTGCTAAAAAGTTTTCAGTTCAAAATGAAGTGGCGGAGGAAACCAATGTTATATGTATTATCCAATGTTTTTTTTATTATTATACCATCAAATGCTATTGCTTTAAATGTTTTAATTATCCTAAGTATTTGAATTATTTTACCATCATTATTACCATATTACTTTATTGTTCTAAAAGTTTTTATTACCCATATTACTCAACTTATTTTTCCATCAAATTATATTGTACCAAAGGTTTTTATTATCCAAAGTATTTGAATAATTTTACTGTCAAATTTTATTGTTTCAAAGGTTTTTATTATTCAAAGTACTTAAATAATTTCCCTTTAAAATTTTGTGCATCTCAAGGTTTTTATTATCCTAAGTATTTTCATTATTTTACCATCCAATTTTACGTTTTTAAAGGTTTCTATTATCCAAAATACTGCTATTATTTTACCATCAAATGTTACTGTTTTATATATTATTTATTATCCAAACTCTTTGAATTAGTCTACCATCAAATTTTATGGTTTAAAAGGATTCTATTTTATTATCCAAAGTATTCTAATTATTCTACCATGAAATGTTATGTTTTTAAAGGTTTTTATTATTAATTTTTACTCCTATATTACTCCTAATTTACCACCACTAGCAAAATGTGTGAACTTTGTATGGATCAACTTATGTATCTTCGCAACCGCAACATGATCACTCAACTTAATATTGATACAGAAACATTTAACAACTCAGAACACACTTTTGACAAAGCGACAGATTGTAATTTTCTGTTCACAGAAAAACACAACTTAAACATAATATCCCAAAACATTAGAAGTATTCGAAAGAACTTCGATAATTTCTCGATCCTCCTAAACGAAATAAACATAAACTTCGACATTATTATCTTGACTGAATGCTGGTTAGATGACTCGTACACAAACCTAAACTTAAAGGACTATACAACTCTCCATTCCACAAAACATCTCAATCAAAACGACGGTATAGTAATCTTTGCCAAAGATTCACTAAACTCATCAATAACCGAAATCAACCTAATCGAAGCAAACTGTATCCAAATCTCCCTCGGACCAGACATCTCCATATTTGCCGTCTACAGACCCCCATGCTATAACAATCTCTCACCTTTCTTCAACTCCTTAAATAAACTTCTCGATAAAAATAAAAAAAAACACAACAATTAATTATTGCAGGGGATATGAATATTAACTTACTAAACGGGCAACCAATAACCACAGAATACTTAAGTCTACTTACTCACTATGGATTAAATTCGACAATCAACTCACCAACAAGAATTACGTCAAACTCTGAATCCTGTATTGACCATATTTTTGTTAAAACTAGGAAAAAAACATCTTCATCCATTATTCGATCAACGGTCACAGATCATTTCACTACTACACTAAGCATACATCTTAACAACAAACAAAAAGATGAAAAAAACAACTCCGTACAAGACAAAATCAATTTTAAGTCCCTAATAGAGGACATACATAATGAATCTTGGTCAAATGTAATAAATGAACCCGATCCAAACAACGCGCTGAACACATTTATGACCACAGTTGGAACCTATATTGCTAAACATACAACAAAAAATACCCCGAAAAACTACTCACATAAAGAAAAAAAAATAACACCCTGGATCACGAAAGGATTAGTAAACAGCATTCATAAAAGAGACACAATGCACATGCAAGTACGCAAAAACCCATATGATGACAAACTAAAAAATAATTACCTGCTATATAGAAACCTTTGTAATAAATTAATCAAACAAGCCAAATACAAGTACTACAAAAAAGAAATAAAATCCGCCAAAAATGACCCCAAAAAAATCTGGAAAATCGTCAAAGATATTACTTTCTCCAATACGAAAAAAGACTCGAAGATCAAAGTACTGTTAATAAATGGAAACAAAACCCTTACAAAAAATGAACCTGGTAAAATAGCAAATTTTATTAACTCCCAATTTGCAAAAGTTGGATCTAACTTGGCTGAAAAAATTCTTTTAAAAAACGGCACAACAGAAGACTCTTTAACCAAACTATCCTCTACCATGCAACCAAATCATTCGTTTTATGCTCACAAAATAGGTACAAAGGAAATATCGGATTTAATTATTTCTCTCAAACCAAATTGTGCTGTGGGCCCAGATAACCTCTCCAATCATATACTGATTAGTCTCCGAGAACATATACTTATACCACTTCAACATATTTTCAACCAAAGTTTCAGCCTCGGCTTTGTCCCCGATCATCTAAAAATAGGTTGTATTACTCCAATACATAAATCGGGAGACAAAACGCTGATCTTAAATTACAGACCAATCACTCTCCTAAATTCGCTATCGAAACTACTAGAAAAAACTATGAAAAAAAGACTGCTCGCATACCTTGACAAACACAAACTGATCTCCACCCGTCAATTCGGGTTTCGGGCGAAAATGGGAACAGAAGACGCCTTATCGGAACTAACCACCTACATAGTAAAAAACCTAGATGGCGGTTCAAAGGTGTTAGGAGTGTTCTTAGACCTAGCAAAAGCTTTCGACACCATCTCACACAAATTACTCCAACAAAAACTCAAAAACATTGGCATAATAGGTCCACCACTAAAATGGTTCATCAGCTACATTGAAAATAGACAACAAATTGTAAAAATCAATAATCAAGAAAGTGACAAAGTAGGCAACAGGTATGGAGTACCCCAAGGCAGCGTCTTAGGTCCCATACTGTTTATCATCTACATTAACAGTCTAACTGAGATAAGCCTAGGGAACATAGAGTACAAAGTTATCAGTTATGCAGATGACACTGTAATTTTATTCAAAGCCCAATCATGGGAAAAAGTCTTCAAAAACACGGAAGCAGGGATGACTGAAGTAAATAAATGGCTAAGAAATAATCTACTGACACTAAATATTTCTAAAACAAAATACTTAACTTTCAGTAAAACATTAGCTGGTCAGCCAGATAGTCGCCCACAACTACATCTTCACCCCTGCACAGTTACCTCATTAACTAACTCACGCTGTGTTTGTGACAAGATTGATTATGCGCAAAATATTAAATATCTCGGTTTAACTGTTGACAATAACTTAAAATGGGATCTCCAAATTAACCTAATTACAAAAAAAATACGGAAACTCTCTTACATCTTCAAAACAATTCGAAACATTATGTCACTACCTCAGCTAAAAAATATATATTACGCACTCTGTCAAAGTATTCTAATGTATGGTATTTCAGTATGGGGAGCAGCTGCAGAGACTCACCTCAAATCACTTAAAAGTAATCATAAAACAATAATCAGAATTATGTTTAGAAAGCCTTATCAACATCCGACAGAACAGATAATGATCAACAATAACCTATTAGACATAAATAAACTATTCATAAAGAAGATCATCTACAAAAACTGCATAAAAATATCACCACACTTCATAACTCACTCGCAATACACAAGAGCAAACACACACAATCAACTACAAGTACCATATATCAAATCAAATTTTGCAAAAAAACATGAATCTTACTTGGCACCATATATATTCAATAAGTTTGTAGCCCAAACAAAGACCTACGTCGCATCTAATAATTTGAACTGGGTTTTCAAAAGATTTTTAAACTGGTTGAATGTCAAGGAAAGAAGAGAGATAAGTAATATTCTTAATATCTAATATTTTCTATTTTCTACTCTGTTTTTAAATTCTCTGATTTTCCTCTTATTTTTTATTATTATTTTTACTATAATATATATGTTTCTTTTTTTCTTTGTTTTACCACTTATTTGTTTTTTATGTAATTAGAAATTGTTAGTTACCAGCCTCAGAACAGACTTTGTCTAGTGAGGAGGGTAAGGAAAAAAAAATCATGTTGTACATAACTAATAATAAATAAACGCCCGGGTTGCCGGCACTGAATTGAATTGAATTGAAAACAAAGAGGAAAACATGTTTAGTCCTCTTTTTTCTTTTCGGCTTTCAGCCTCACACGAAATAGTAAAACGTTGTCGCCAATTGGGAAACTTTCATTGACCTATGATATCTAGACAGGCCCTACAAAATTCATCATGGCCCCTCAAACTCCCGAAACCAGAATAAAATTGGCTCACGGCCCATTTATGAAAAAGTATATGCATCGTATTCATTGACAATACTTGATCGAAGGGAAACTTTCCAATCGTAATTATCGCTTCACCACAAAGATCAGTACCTATAGTATATATCAATTATATTATGGAACCACAAACATACGCAAGTAATACGCAAATTATTGGATATACCTACCAATATTAAGGCCCGGTTTCCCGCATTTCTACCGATTTAATACATATTTTCCTTAAATACCGCAAGTTACGAAGCTTTTAAAAAAATATATTTATCATGAATTAACGCCGATTAACGGCTTTTACATAGAAATTCAACAATTTGAAATGGATACAGAATATACAGTTAAGAAAAAAAAACATTCATATAACAAAAAAATAAAAAGTACACATTGAAGTGACAGCATAAAGTACAAATAGTAAAGCTATTATAAATACAAATATGAAAAAAATATCATATACGTGTATACAAGATGTTTTGAAGTAACGAAATTACGACGTAAAGTACGTAATGATAATAAATTTAAAAATTCCACAAGTAAACATTTATGAAGAATATACATATTCAAAGTATATTGATTATAATCCAACTGAAAAGCGCTGACAAACAGCTTTAATTAAAAAATGTTTGTATGTTGATAATCTTTCAATATTTATCACATCATCAACAACATTTTGACTGGTCAGTGGTTGAGTGGGCATAGCGGCTAAATCCTCGGCTGGCTAAATCCTCCATCACAACACAAGCAACATTTTTGGCTTTCTGTGGTGGTAGTAGGAGATTTTCAAACATTGTTGGGTTATTCGTAACCCGGGAATGTTTGTCTTACTTAAAAAAAAGAAGAAAAAAAACATATTTATTACCAAGTATATGCAGGCGATTTATTGTCAAATATAATTCAGCATTAGAACCTGTATTGTTATAATGGTAAGGGGTCGTCCATTAATCACGTGAGGCTCGAAAGGGGGGGGGGGGTCGGGAAAAATTATGAAATATCTCCGGGGGGGGGGGGGGGGTTTAATGAGATATCACGTGTATTTATTTTTCGTAATAATATTTTGTACTAAAAAAAAATACACGTGATTTTGGGGGGGGTGGGTTAGTCTAAAACCTCACCACATATCACCACGGGGGGGGGGTTAAAAAGTTGATAAAAAACTTCACGTGATTAATGGGCGACCCCTAAGGTAATTTGTGACGAACTGATCTACTCGGTACATGAAAACACATTAACGAAAGAAGTTCATGGGAGTTCAACAAGTTATTAACAATTTTAAATAAATAAAATAAGTCGGAACCAATTCTACTTTTTTTTAACGTATCAAGTCCCAGTAGATATAACAGGGAGAAGTAATTTGTGTTTTCAATGGATTTTCCCAACTTAAAATTGATGTGACGTAAGAATTTATGTTGGAGAAGCTCAGGGGAATTTTCATGTGTACTGTAATACGAATTCCAAATGGTGGAGTTAAATAATTCTAGTTTCCAAATGGTGGAGTTAAATAATTCTAGTTGGCCTTTGTGATGATCTTAGTACTTTGATTTGGAGATACAATAATACTCGTAGTTAATCTTAGTTATGTTTATTGGAGATCTATACAGTGCGTTCTTCCAGGAAGCCTATGTGCAAAGAGCACGAATGGACAACAATCATACCGTTTTATGCTCATGCAGTCTCACTCGTACACGCATGTCTCTTTCATATCTTAAGACATACGTTTTCCACAGTTATTCTTGAAGATAATATCTATACATTCCCCACGCCGAAACGGCAATTATAAGAAATTCCGTCGATAGAAAAAAATCGCGAAGTATGCTCCGAAAATTATTATAAACCCGTTTTTTCAGTTATTTTAAATGTTATACTTATGAAAAAATTTACATTGCTTCTTTAAATGCTATCTTAAACATTCCCCACTAGATTTTTGCCCTATTTTAAACTAGTAGTGTTTTATTAAACATTTTCATAATTTTAGCTTAATATTATCGTTTTTAATATCAGCGCGCTCCCTCTAACATTCGTATGTATATATCTCTCCATCTTCTTCTTTTTGAACGGGTACACCGGGCCTTAATGAATATAACGAGTTCACGTCCGTTCAACGCCACATGACTGAGACAAATTTACGCTTGGTGTTGGCGTTTTGCGGCCTCCATAAAAATCTAAATATTATTATTAATATCATACCAGACTAGATATTTTATTATTGCGTGGTACATTCCACATTACGGGGAATCCCACCCAGTATTTAACAACACGTACGTGTTATATTAATATGTGTGTAGGTCTGGCACGTTTCGCGTCACACACTGTGGGAGATACCAAAACAAGCAGCGGTACAGGTTGGTGTCTCCGCGTCACGCGCCTGGCAAGCCCATACCGTGTAATTTTATTATTTGGTACGAAAAGGTCACAGTAATGGGTGGGTGAAAAAATGCTAAAGGAAATGATATAAAAAAATAATTGATGTGAAGATTTAAATTGAAGTCATTGTAATTGATTAAAATTATAATTTTTAAATATATCTGTTGGAATTTAAATTTTGTTTTTGTGAATGAATGAATGCAAATATTGGAAGTGGAAATTAACCCGCTTCCCGACATCCAGTCGAGCTGAAACTTGACAATGTATCTTATCAACTTTTAGTAGTAGATACTCATGTACATACACACGTTGTTTTCTGACACTGGACATATAATATATTTAAATATTTACAGCGGTTAATACACAAAATAAATGTCGGTGCCGTGCAAATAGCGGTGAGGGAAAGTTCAATCCTCACTAAAAATAACAACACGGCATAACAACCCAAAAACAAATAACGATAAGACACTTATTAAAATTTGACAGCAGTTAAGAGCTAGTCCCTGGGGAGGAAGGTTTAATCCGCAGACAAATAATTTTAAAAAATCTTTTAAAATGGCTACTAGCTGGCCTTATAGATGGCGCAATAAGGTATAAAATTGGAAATAAACGTATCATAGTAAAAACCTTGTTTCGATTTAATTATTAACAGCATTATTTATAAGCTAAACTACCAAAAACATGAAGTAAGCTAGAATAGGAGCGATGTCCCGAGTATGGTTTCACCGCTGATAGTGGAACTGATATTGACAGGGAATAAACAAGAAATCGATATACACTGTCAACACTGAAGGTATTTTCTGTGAATTGACACTACGAAATATGAAATGCCAAGCAATTAAAGTAAAAATATTAATAAATTGGTAGTGTTGGATTGAAATACTAACATATGCTTTTACAGTTCGCATTTACTTTTTTAAATCAAACATTAGTTCAACCATTTTCTTTCCTGAAAGATCGAACAGAATTAATTGATTGCGTCTTAGATGCATTATTTAAGCCTATGGATTGGATTGATACGACTTTTTTATTTCTAAGAGCTTCGTTAGTTCAATACGTTCATTAAATAATCCAGTAATTTTGCATAACGAATTCCATAATTCAAAAACACGTGTTGGTATATTGATAGTTATTCGAGTCGGTCGGAATATCAATTAACAATGGTAGACCGTGCTCGCAAATATTGATAACTGATCATAAATGACGGATTTGGTCAATATTGTAATGATATAGGGTTTTATCGATCGCCCATGGTCTATAAGACGGACGGTAGCTCGATTTGGTCAAGTGCACATCCGTAAAGTCCATATCGCACCAACATTTTTTATGCAATTTTCTAATACATTTTATGACTTAAATATTATTAATTTTATATAAATATCGTATGTTTTGTTTTGGTTTTGGCAGTGACGTCACTTCAATCAAATCTTCGCAAATGGTGGTTTTAACAAGTAACCGCAAATAAAGCTGACTTTAATGTCATTCAACCATAGTTCACCAAGTTATATGTGTGTTATTTTTTTCGGAAATGATATTTAACCACAAACAACGTCATCAAGGAAGTAAACAACGATTTATTGACGTTGAAAGATATTTCCACGGATTTCAATGATAACCCAAATACATTCATCTATAAAGAAATTTTAACCAACATAGTTCCGTGAACATTAGATGTCGCGCCCAAAAAAGTGTGTTTCTTATTTTCTCTCAGTTCATTTCATTTGGATCAAATTTTTTCCGAAATCGTAAATTAGTTGTTAGTACGTACTTAAATACCTACCTACTTAAATATAAACGCTTAATATTTTACTTTCAAATACACAAGTTTTACAAATATATATCACTATCTCAATGACCATTATTTTTTAAATTTTCTTCTGGCCGGTACGTAGGTACCATAATATTGATTATTCCAAGACCATGCGATATTTGACGTCATAAAAAGGTAGTAATCAACACGGCAGACATCTTGGACCGGAACCGTAACGTAAGAAACAAATGTATGAACAGAAGAAATGGCAAATGGTGAAGTTAAAATAGGACTTCATTTTGTAATAAAAGCTAAAGAATGTATTAGGTTTCTGGCAATAACCAGTTCTTTCATTCATGGATTTTCGCAAGCATTTAGTTTAAAAAAAATACTAGTATCTACTTTGAAATCTTAAAAAAAAAATTTAAAATTATATTTTTTTTTTAACATTAACTCCACACAGGAGGCTGTGAGGAAAATGATTTCCCTCAGGGCCTATGTCATCTGGGATGCTGTGTGGAGGGTCTTTTTGAGGCGAGGAAGGAATGAACATTGGTCTTGAAGAGACCCGTGTTGTAGGAAGGAGGAAACACAGAGGCCGGCAAATCATTCCACAGCCGAGCTGTTGAACATAAGAACGAGTCGAAGAAATGACCTATTCTCATGTGACAAATATCAACCGTGTACAAATGTTGGGCACGCGTTTGGCGTGTTTCCCGACTATGCACCGGTGCCGAAGGGATCAATGATGCTAGTTCTGCGGTGCATCTTCCGTTGTAATACCGGTAGAACAAGGATAGCATTCCCACCCGACGCCTGTGCTCTAAAGATTGCAATCCGTCTGTTAAGATGGGAGAATCTATTAAACGGACCGCCCGTTTCTGCACAGAGTCGAGGGTATTTTTCAGGTATTTTGGAGCTCCAGACCAGAGGTGGCTGCCAAATTCAACCGTGGGGCGCACTTGTGATTTGTACAGGGTTAGCAGTTGTGTACTATTAAAGTATCTGCGGGCCCTGTATAGTACGCCCAGCTTTTGGGAGGCTAACTTTACTCTGGCTTCGATGGAGCCCCATACCTGAGTGATCACACTTAGGGTTACACCAAGCATATCAATGGAGGGCCTGTTCGGAAGATTGCTTCCGTTGAAAGATAGATCTAAATCTAAACAGTTCTTCGATATTTGTGTTGCTCTGAAAACATTGCAAATGTTGTCAGGGAAAAACGTCATTATTACCAAATTATAAATACTATTAATGAATTTCATGACAGTGACCGAGTACGTGATATACTCATGTATTATATCTATGGTGGTACTCTTCCTCGCTCGCATCATTGTTTATTCATTGTTTGGTTGATGCGCCAGCGGCACCAATGGTGAATATTAAATAGCGCCACACAAACGGGCAACTGATTGGCCAAATAACTGAATAACCGGTTTTAAATTCGGTGCGTCGCGGTCGGCTTCGAGAGAGTGCGACTTCTCACGGGCAACACGGATCAAACCACTATCCGGCAACCATTGATAAAGATTGCGCAATAAGGCCTCCTCGAAGTACTACGACGACGTAATGATTGATTGACGCCCTAAATTAAAACGTCTGTAAAGGCCGAAGTTTGTCTGGTAACGTTTCACCAACTTCAATGTCACAATTAATGGACATGCATTTAAAGTAGGGAGTGTTGTGTATCTTTTACGAAACTCTGGTCGTAACAATATATGCCATTAATTTGACAAAATAAAGAAAAAAACTGGACACTCCTTATAAATTATCCGACGAAATTTTAAAAAATTTTTCCGAATCTGTCCTACCTACTACATCTATTATCCATTTAGATATTTTCGAACTGAATGATAACATTTGTTCATATGAAGCGGATACTTTGTGATGTGACATTATTAATTTAAAATAAAACAATAAATTTGTAAACACCACTTTTATTTTTATACTTTATGCCGACCGGGTTTCGCGGTTTAAATTGTTATCATTCGGTTGAATGATAACAATTCACGTAGGCATTTTGTTCAGGTGTGAAGGGATTTTATCAAATATTTTTCATCTAATGTACAAGGTATTTTAGAATTTTTAATAGTACTCGTACGTTGAGATTTAAAACTGCCATTAATTTTACACCATTCTTCCCTTGCAATATTGCTACCAATATTCACATTTAATTTTTTTTTTAATTATAACCTCTTGTGATCTGACTAAGATATTAAATTTTTATTTATACACTCGATGAAGAACCTCTTCCTTATCTCTTCATCTTTACAGCGTTTTTTTAAAGATGCATACCTATACATTTAAAAACTTTCCCTTTATCGACTGCGACAAATTCATTCTGATGACCTCTGATTGGTAGCGACGGTGAAATCGATCACTTTACAATATCGGATCGATAGGAGTAACTTTCGATGATTTTATATCGATGCCCCTGGCTGTTAACAGGGACTAATATTGACAGGGAATGGATAAGAAATCGATATACGCTGGCAACACTGAAGGTATTTCCTATAAATTGACAATTCGAAATGTCAAACACCAATCATTTACGTAAAAATATTAATAAAATGACGATGTTGAATTGAAATGCTAACCTAAATATACATTGGGAGTCCGATTTACTTTTTGACACTAATTGAATGATTCCGTTTTAGATGCATTATTAAATTGTTTTATTTAAGTCTAAGGATCGCGTATACGACTTCGTTCATTTCTTCTTCTTCAATGGCGATTGGCGCTACAACCCATTTCAAATCTTGGCCTCCTTCAAGATAAGCCTCCACCGTCCTCTGTCCTCGGCCGTCGTCCTCCAATCTCCAACATGGAGTAGTCCTCTTGCATCCTCCTGACATCATCATCAATGACATAATAAAAAAAACGAGTGTGCTTTAGACCACACGACTGAAGTAAAACTTCACTAACTTATAGCTCCCTCTCAACTTCCGTTTGACTCGCCCGACCGTTCGCGTAGCCCGATCACACTTTTCATAACGCTCTCGTCACGCATTCACCAGCTTGCTCCCCAAGTCAAGTAGAGAAGTTTGACTTCAAAAAAAATATGTGTAGTATTGATAACTAAACGAAACTTATCTGATACAATGGAGACCACAATATATCAATGGCCGGTCGGAAAATCTGTTAAAAATCGTAGACCGTGCTCACAAATATTAGCAACTGACAATAGATGAAGTCAATACCGTATTGATATATGATTTTATCGGTCGACCATGCCAGACCTTCTAAAAGAATTTTTTAAAAGTTGATTTTTATGAGGTGTTACATTTTGAGTTCTTGTGAGTAAATACAATTTCTACGTGTCTTCTTGTTTATTTCCCCAAACACACTTATCACAAAATTCCCAGGTCTCAATCATATCTAACCGTAACTTCCAACCAAACTAAAACCCATCTCCGACCCCACTCTAACAAATTCTGAATTTCACAAATAATCCATCACGTTTCTACGTAAAAAATGGTAGGTACCTACATATTAAAATATGAGAAAAATCGACCGAAAAACTTTAATATACCAAATTACGATGAAATATACAACCATATTGAAGCGAAAACTTCTCTAGCGCCTCCGTTGAGATTCGAAACTCGATGAAACGAAAATTAACAACACTTTGTAAAAAGAGATATACGAGTACGTCTATGGGATACTAGGAATCATCGGTAATCTAAAAAATCTGTTTGCGTAAGTTTAAGTAGCTAAGTATTTAAAAAAAATTGATTTTGTTGTTTCACAATTCATTTATTTTAACATAATATAAAGTATATAGCATATTTGCGGCATGTTCCAGAGTGGAAGATACTCTCAGTATCGCCCTGGTGTAAGACCACCTTTCAGAATTGAAACTTGTTGTTTGAAAATTGTTGCTTGAAATGGCTTTAGTAGTATTTGGTAAATAGCTAAGTACTTCCCATCTCCCTCCCTTCCCCAATGGCACCAGACGGTTGGGAGCAGTTTTTTAAATTATTATTTTGATAATGTGAATACCGCACAATATATGGCATGGCATCCTGGTTGTGAGGATGAAGGTAGTGGGGAGGGAAAGATATGGAAGGAGGAAGGATTGGGAGTCGACAGCCTTACCCCTCAATCAAGGAGGCTAAATCTCTTGATCGCCAAGTTCAGGTGTCATGAAATAAGCACGGATTTTCACTTGAATTTTTTTAGGTATTCAGCTCGAACTGTTATTTTCATAAAGATTAACAATTTTAGGTAAGTACAAGAATGTAATAATATGTCGGATAAAGCTAGTACCTACATTAGTATAAAAGTACAAATGTATAAACAGTTAAGTACGTAGAGGTTTGGTTAACTTTCGGGACGACTGAACACGAATATACGAATATTTTTAGAATAAAACCTTTTGATCAAAACAAGAAGAATACTTAAAATAAGCTGGATGGACAGGGTTACGAGATGTTATGGTTCGGATGAATAAAGAAAAGGAAGTAATTAAAACAATATCTTGGACATGTGATGAGACATCCAGAGAAGAATGAGATCTTGCATCTCATAATGCAGGAAAAGATTGCCGAAACACGGGGCCCTGGAAGAAAGAGAACCTCATGGCTGAAAAACCTGAGACAGTGGTTTGTACAGTCTACCGTAGAGCTGTTACGGGCCGCAGTAAACAAAGTCCGCATAGCCAACATGATAGCCAATGTCCGTTGAACGGACAGGGCACAAGAAGAAGATCAATAGAAAATACAACTATTTGCATTCGGGGCGATGGAACACACTGCGTTTAAAATTTCATTTACCTACGAAAAATGAAAATTTGCTTTCGTCCCAAAGGATGACAGCTGACAGCCATTTAAAATAATTTGTATCTAAATAAAAGGTTTTTCTAAAAAATATTTGTACTGAACGTGTCCTGTTATCCTGAAAGTTTACCAAAGCAATAAACAAAAATGAATACCATTTGGGGTATTTTCGTTATTTGTTTTTGGGGTGTTATGCCGTGTTGCGCTACCTCCTTCTTTAGCCAACGTTTCGGACATCGTTGCAGTGTCCATCATCAGGGCAGATCCGGCAGATCCGGTAGATGTGTAATTTTTAGTCGTGACGTGTGTGCTTATTTACTTCGAAGCGATACCGTGTCGCCAGCACCACTAACTTTCACCAGTACAAAATAATCGTGACAAGCAGTGGCGTCATCGCCGCGGAACGGAATAGAAAGTTCATTAAAACGTGTTATTTATGCTAGCCAGGGGCAAGTCCGTTTGCGAGATGCCGACGGAAGTGGCTCCATCTCTTAATGAAATCTAAAATTAGAAATCACAATGGTAAGAATTTAAGAAATAGAATTACAATGGTTAAAGAAGGAGGTAGCGCAACACGGCATAACACCCCAAAAACAAATAACGAAAATGCTTTTGACCGTGAAAATCTTAAAACTTACCATTTGGGGTAGTTTGTTCTTTGACAAACTTTGGGTGAAATGAAGATTTGATAAAGTTTTTTTTTTTTTTTTTACATGAGCTCCACACAGGAGGCTCTGAGGAAAATAATTTCCCTCAGGGCCTATGTCATCTTTGAGAATGCTGTGTGGAGGGTTTTTTTTAAGGAAAGGAAGGAGAGGAGAGTTCTGGGAAGGAAAAGGGTTTAAGGGGTGGGTAGGAATCTGGGGTTCAGTATGTCCTGGTCATCCGCCTCCAAGACCTAGACAAACCTCACCCCATGAACCCGGGCACACCTGCTAAATCACCAAACGTAGCGAACCACTTGGGGTGACCTATGGCAGAGGTGTTGGTTATCCAATAAAGGTTCCCGGGGCGGCGGTACCCATTCCCGCCTCCCAAAAAAGTTAGAAGGATGTGAAGAAAGAAAAACGTTGAGTTAGTAATTACCGGGAATTAGGATTCAAAACTTTTGGTGCTAATTAACTTTGACAGTCTAACAATGCACACAAGTAGAAATGACTCTGTTTAATATTTTCCTTTGAGCAAAACTCTCGCTCAGTTGCCACCTTGATCGTCCGTTTGAGCAAGTTATAATTTGTATTAATAGTTTTTTAAGTAAAACTTCTTTGTGAGTAAGCTGATGAATGCGTGACGAGAGCGTTACGAAAAGCGAGGCGAATGGTAGTTGAGAGGGAGATATAAGTTAGTGAAGATAGAAAGAGAGAGAGAGTTACGTTTCGTATATTACTGTAGGCTGTAGGGGCAAGAGAGAGACGTGCGAGCACACATTTTCTTTTTCTCTTTCTCTCATGGCCAGTTACGTTTCGTATATCTAAGACACAGTGCAGGCCTATTGTCACTGTAGGAGCAAGAGAGAGCATTGCGCGCACACAATTTCTTTCTCTCTTCCTATCATATAGAATATATGGATGGAGCTAAATAAGTTTTACTTCAGTCGTGTGGTGTTTTCTTGTGTATTCGTAGAATTCCATTTTTTTAAATAATGTAAATCTTATTTAATAATGTCATTACCATGCCGAAAAATATTTTTAGGAAAACATTTTTTTAAGATAATCTCTGGAACTATACATAATCCACCTATTTTGAAAGAGATTAACTTATATGTCCCAGACAAGTATACTCGTGGAAGGTCCCATACCCTTTTTTATGCTCCAAAAGCGAGGACTTCTGCCTATCAGAACGCGCCAGTCAACAGAGCGACTGAACTGCTCAACGAGTCTGCATTGACCATCGACATTTTTAACGTAACCTACAGGCAGTTTAACAATTATCTTTTGACGTATGTCACAAAGTAGTGAAACTGACCTTTTTTGTGTTTTGCTATACTTTTTGTCTAATTTGTAATCTTCTCCATAATGTATTGGTGAATAACCGTTTTACGGAGAACATGGAAAATAAATAAATAAATAAATAAATTACAAAGTTTTGAAGTATTTTTATAATGGCTACGAGGCAAATGACATTGAAAAAAAAGGGAAATATAAAAATAAAATTAATTTAATTTATACGATACATATTAAAAATAGAAAAATTGGATGTCTGGAATTTCTTGGCCCAATATTTGTAAACATTGCATTTTTTTAAAATGGGTTTTAAATATAGCCTTTAGCACCAATAATATCATACGAACAAGTTTTAAAAACTGAAAAAGTAGAAATCCTACACTTCATTACAGTGGCAAATCTGAATTAAAATGTGACCACGCCAACTCAGTAACGTTATAATAACAAAACCACTTCTCCAGCATTACAAGTCTAAACCATTTCATATTTAAAGAAACGGTCTTAATGAACAATTAGAAATCAATAAACGAACGAATGATTTTAAAATATTAATTAATAAAGTAAGAAAACATATTGATTCCTCACTTCTCAGTATGTTCACATTATTAAATGATTAAGAACACATTTGCATTTAATGTGGGGAAAACAGATATCAAAGTACCTGTCACAATTATTTTCTCAGCACATCGGTTTAGCCGGATATAAATCATTTTAGGCACCATACAAGTATTACTAATAACGTTATTAAATTTGAGTCTCATAAAATTTAAAAAAAAAACGAGTGTGCTTTAGATCAGTGGTCCCCAACCTATGGGCCGCGGCCCAGTAATGGGCCGTGGACAAATGGTAATGGGCCGCGCAAGGGCTTGCATAAAATCAAAATACTTTTGAAAAAAACAAATTTAAGCTGTTATTATCGTTGTTCTTATGTAAATGTAAAATTCTGGTGAAGGTTATTAATGAATGTAAGAATTTTTTTAAATTATCTGTTGCTAACTGACGAAGTAACGAAGATATTTTCAATTATAGATAATTTTACCGCCCACCAGTGGGCCGCGGTAAAATTATCAAACAATAACTGGGCCGCGGCGACAAAAAAGTTGGAGCCCACTGCTTTAGATCACACAACTGAAGTAAAAATTCCGCTCCACCTATATGATAGGAAGAGAGAAAGAAAATATGCGCGCGCACTGCTCTCTCTTGCTCCTACAGTGTGATATAGACAATAGGCCTGCACTGTGTAACGTAACTGGCTATGAGAGTAAGAAAATGTGTGCTCGCACCTGTCTTCACTAACTTATATCTCCCTCTCAACTACCGTTCGCCTCGCATTTCATAATGCACTCGTCACGCATTCGCCAGCTCACTCCCCAAGTCTAGCGTGCGTAAAGAAGTTTTAGTTCAAAAAAACATTTTAAAAAGTTATAATTTTCCTGTCAGAGCTGTATTAAAGTGAAAATATCACCGAAACAAACGGATGTTTTCAATTCAAAGTTACGTATTTTATACCAATGTTAGCAAATCTTTCTTTCCGGATCTAGACCCACCTACTCGTAAATTGTAGATTACTGTAGATTGCCCAAGGTAACACTGAAGGTGACTTAGCTATGCGGGAATTCCGCGTAACTTTCGTACGATTGCATTTTACGACCGGAAATTTGAGGCAATCAAATGACTCACTATAATATTAACATAACCTCTTACATGGAGCGAGAAGCAGGTTATCTGCAAATGTTGCATCGAACCAAAGCTGATGCAACATTTCGGGGAACTCTGCAAATCGACCCACTTCAATCAAATATGGTTGGTAGTTGGTAGTCACAAGGAAAAAGTAGATTATTATCATTGCTTATATAAGTATGCTGGGCGAGACTCGAACGAAATTACTAAATCGAGGGAAGGCCCAAAAACAAGACAAAATACAACGTGGGAGAGTTAAAAAAAATCAAGAGTGTGTAATTTACACGCGGTAAAAGATTTTTTTTTTCAATTATTTCTGGTTCTCACCCTTCAAGGGTGTTCTAGGCCATCATTTAAAATTACAGAGAAAGTAAAGGTGAAATTATATATTAATTTTATTTAAATGAGCAAATTTCAGAATTATATGGAAGATTGGATTCGAGTTCAGACATAGAAGAGATGAAATGTTGAATGGAGGGGAGTCAGTTTTAGATAACGCTTGATAGAAGAGAGGATATTTATTTAGAGAGGGATAACCAAAAAATATGTGATCTAAAGTTCCCACATCTAGACTACAGAATGTACAATCTGGGACTGGGGAGTCAAGGATGTGAATTTTAAAAAGGTGAGAAGGAACGGAACAATGTCCGATTCTCATTTGAATAAGTGAGGAAATATCTTTTGGAAAAATGGGGAAATTTTTGAAACCACGGTTTTGAAGGGTTAGTCCTTTGTATTGAGGCGTAACGGGCACCCTTAAACCTTAAGAAAACTAAAAAAGACAAGAGTGGGGATGCTAGGAAGCACCCCACAAAGAGGACGTCGATTGGTCATTCTCACGCAGGCTAAATCCAACAGATGAATGTGTTTGTCTCTTCTTGGTGTCGCTATTTTTCGTTTCATCGAGTTTAAAATCACAACGGTGCTAATTTTTTAAAATATTTTTTATGTTGTCAATTCTTACTGATCACTCTTATCAGTATCAGTCAGTTTGTGATGGAATTTAATCATTGCAATATTTTTGAAGTGAAAACTTCTTTAGCACCGTTGTGATTTGAAACTCGATGAAATGAAAAATAGCGACACTAAAAGGAGACAAATTTACAGCTGTAGGATTTAAACTGCGAGAGAATGATATAGTACAATCGGTCTTCTCTTTGTGCGGTGCTTTGTTGACTATCGATCTCCTCTTTGTGCGGCGCATCGTAGCCTCCCCACTCTTGTCTACTTTAGTTTTCTTTAGGTTTGACTTCTACCGCGTGTGTATTACACACTCTATTTTTTCTTTACTCTCTTACGAATTATCCGGAAACACCCCCCCCCCTCACCCCCCCTCCAATTGGACTCAGTATTCCGGAGGAAAAAATACAACAGCCCTCATAGATTTTATTCCTTTTATTTAATAATATTTTAGCAATGTGATGTAAATAATAAGTTGCGACGAATAGAGGTCACAAAAAATTTTATAAACATGTTCTCCCCCTCATCACCTCCACCCTCCAGTGTAAATGCTATAGTTACGCCACTGTTCAATGTTCAATGTCTTGGGTAAATGCTATAGTTACGCCACTGTTCAATGTTCAATGTCTTGGGTAAATGCTGTAGTTACGCCACTGTTCAATGTTCAATGTCTTGGGTAAATGCTATAGTTACGCCACTGTTCAATGTTCAATGTCTTGGGTAAATGCTATAGTTACGCCACTGGTCAATGTTCAATGTCTTGGGTAAATGCTATAGTTACGCCACTGTTCAATGTTCAATGTCTTGGGTAAATGATTTTAATGAAAAGTCGAAGATGTTTTGAATTTTTTTTTTTTAACATTAACTCCGCACAGGAGGCCCTGAGGAAAATAATTTACCTCAGGGCCTATGTCATCTGGGATGCTGTGTGGAGGGTATTTTAAACAAAAACTAAGCATTTTAATCTTACCTACCTTAATTTTTTTTTTTATAATAATAATATTAATAAGCTTTATTCAATGAAATAACAACAATATAACTAAAAAAAAAATTACATACTCAATGTAGTTTACAAATAGACTACATCAATCAGTACAGAAAAATTAACAAACAGAAAGTAACGTAAGAAAGGTTACACAGGAGTAGTATAGTTATACAGTATTTTTAGTTGTGCATTGCCTGCCTCACTAGGTGAACCTGTATTGAGGCAGAAATTTTGTTAATTGTTTCTCGCAATTTTATCTATGGTTTTTTTTATAAATGTGTAAAGTAGGTTTCCATACAGCAAAAACTTTATTTTAGTTAACATTATTGTTTGCATATACCTACACAATTCATAAACTGCAAGGTTATTACTACAATAACAACAATTATATCAAAATTTACGTAAATACTAGTAACGGATTTTACATAGATCAGTATTAGGTACCAACATATCCTACTAATATTATAAAGGCGAAAGTATGTGTTGATGTATGTTTGTTACTCTTTCATGTAAAAAATACGCAATGGACTTTAAAAATTTTTTCACAAATAGAAAGCTACATTATTTGTGAGTAATACAGGCTGTATATATTGGTAAGTTCTGGCGTGATGAATAAGCTCTGGCGTTATGAAATTATTTATTATACGTTTATTGTCCAGACGAAAAGCAAAGCGTTGCTAAGTAATTGTTTGACGTGCGGCTGTCATTTTGTTATTTGTTAAGTTCTTATGGAGATCCCTTTGTTAAAATTATACTAATATTATAAATGCGAAACTGCGTGTGTTTGATTGTTACGCTTTTATAGGTGGCACGCGAGCTGTTTGAAAAATGAATATAACGGGAATGGAGGGGGGGTGAGGGATTGGAGAGGAGGAGAGGGAAAGGAGGACGGGAAAGGGGGGAGGGGAAATGGGGAGATTGGAGGGGGTAGGGGGTAAGAGGTAGGGGAGATGGTGAGGAGGGGGAGGGATGGGGGGAGGGAAGGGGGGAAGGTTTGGGGGATAGGGGGGGAGTGGGGAGTGGAATGGGGATAGTGAAGGTGGGGGAGGCGGAGTGGGAACCCCCCTAGTATTTAATATATGTTCCTCATTCAGAAATTCATGGCAAGATTGTTCAATGGAGACCTTTTTATTTTTCTAGGTCGGTATACGAGTATAATATTATCGTCACAGCTGTGTGTCGTTCGTCCTACCACAACATTTATCAGAATCAGTCTTCAAGGTCGGATGACCGCACAGTATTCAGAAGCCAAATTCATTCTTTTCTACATCAAAAATAATGTTTCTTTGTTAGACCCGTACGCGTTCCTATACCATTCATACTAATGCGATGAGACTTAGGTGATTTGTTGTGCGCGTGCCCGTGAAGGTTTCTATATAAAGTCCAACCATAACGCACGATGTTAATTGTAAATTACTTGTTAACTGAAACAAAGAAATGTCAATAAAGTTGGGCAAAAAACATGACATTAAGGTGTGGCTTACAATTAACATCGTGCGTTATGGTTGGACCACCCTAATATAATAATTACTCATAATTGTCATATAGATCTTTCTATCATAATAAGAAATTAAGATAATTCTCTGAAAACTTTTTGTTTTATTTACATCGTGCGTTATGGCTGGGCCACCTTTATAATGGTAAGCTCTAGCGTTATGAAATTATTTTCTATACCATTCAATTGATTGCAATGAAACTTTGGTAATTTGTTGCGCGCACGCCCGCGAAAGGTGTATAATTTCGGCATTATGAAATTTGCATAAATAAAGGTGGCGAGTTGTTTGAAAAAATGTGTGCATTTCGTATAGTTTGGTGGAAGGGAGGGAGGGAGAAGACGGGAGGGGAAGGGGAACGATGGAGAGGGAGAGGGAGAGAAGGCGAGGAAGTTGGAAGGGTAATTCGAGAGATGGGGCTGGGAAATCGGGAGGGGAAGGAGACGCGAGAGGGGAAGGGGGCGGGATCGGGGATGAATGGAAAATGACACGCAGGGGAGGGATGATGTAGGGGTGGTAAACTAGGGAGGGGAAAGGGAAGGGATTGCAAAAGAGACAAGTAGCGGTAGAGGATAGCAGGGAGTAAATTTGTAAAATCTACACTCCTCACATGGATTGCTGTATTTGGCCTCCTCTCTCGTCGGAAAACCTTTTGTTTTATTCGTGTACGCACCAGACCGAAAAACTAAAAATGCTACGCATTCAAAGGCACTTCAATAAACAAAATTAAAACTTTCTTCCTTTGAGTGGCATTACAACGCAAGCCGAGTAATCGCTAGTTAAATAATAATAATAGGTGTGTTGTCCTAATATAACAGTTTACCTTGTGATATTGATATTGCACTAACAACCTTTTGACGTGCTGTAAAAGAATTACAAGAAATCTATTTAAAAACAGTTTGGATGTTTGTGTCCATATTGCAATTTCGATATTTATTTTAATATTTGACATCACACCTTTGACATCCGAGGTACAGATAAGATATTGCATAATTTTTAAATGATGTTTGAACTTAAGGCCCCGCTCTCCGCACAAAAAAAATCATTTCGGACGAGTCGTGAAATTTACTTTTAACGCATTCGACAGGAGGTGTATCTGCAGCGCGCGGGTATTATTAAAATTAGTTTTTGAAATTTACAATAGGAGATAAAGCGCGCGCATTATTATTACAAAATGTCTGGTTTGGAACTTGGCTAATAATTCTCGACAAGTATCATTTCGAATACTCGTTCGCAGAGAAGTTAATAATATTTTGTAGGGCTGCCACAATTTTAAAATACACATAATATTTATGAAAATATCTGTTATTTTCTCGATGTATTACGTTATATTACCTATAAAGTGTAATGTACACTTGAGGTGACCGTTCACAAAACAAAGCTATATGATTTATTATAACGGAACTACTATTATCATTGTTTCTCTTTAATTTCTCTTATCAATTTGGGAGGCGGGACGGGATGGGTACCGCCGCGCCGCCCCGGAAAACATTTTTTGGATAACCAACCACCACCCAAGTGGTTTGCTATGTTTGGAGACTTAGCAGGGGTTCCCGGGTTATGGTATGAGGTATCAATTTGGAAGGCGACCATTGCCGCCCGGCAACCATTCATTGGATAACAGAGGTTCCCGGGTTCATGGGGTGAGGCTTATCTATTTATTGGGTACTACTTTTTTTTTAAAGAAAAAGAGTCATAATTCGTATTCCCGGTTTACGAATAACCTGAAAATTTAAAAATCTCCTACCAGCATCATAATAAGCGGAAGATGTTGCTTGTGCATTGAAAGAGGAATTGAACCCGCGACATCTTAACCCGACCCATTTTTCAATTTTCAACTAAGTAAAGTGCACATTTTAATCATATTTGTTTATAGTCTAGTCAATTTTTAATTTGGGAGGTGGGAATGGGTACCGCCGCCTCGGGAACCTTTATTGGATAACCAATACCTCTGCCATAGGTCACCCCAAGTGGTTCGTTACGTTTGGTGATTTAGCAGAGGTGCCCGGGTTCATGGGGTGAGGTTTGTCCAGGTCTTGGAGGCGGATGACCAGGACATACTGAACCCGAGATTCCTACCCACCCCTTAAACCCTTTTCCTTCCCAGAACTCTCCTCTCCTTCCTTTCCTTAAAAAACCCTCCACATATCATCATAGGTGAGCATAAAGATGACATAGGCCCTGTTCACGCCTTTATTGTTATATGTGGTTCTTTCTAAAATACCCATTGTTTGCCCTCTGCCATAATTAGTTCAGTTGAATTTACTTCGCCGCACAGGACACAAGTCCTAAAAACCGCACCGCTTTTACAGTTGTAAATAATCAAACCGCAAACAGAACTCTTAAACCGCAGCTATTCGCAAGTACCATCGACACGCGTCATCCATTCTCGCTTATTATTTCGCGATCAAACGTTCATTCCCAATCGCCATTCCCTTCCAAAATCTCTCCCAAACTAACATACCTACCTTTCCAGTGAACACTGAATGAAGAGGGAAGCAGTCTGGGTAAGTGCGATTAAAATATAATAAAATAGGTAAATAAGAACCGCATACAGTATACAGTCCACAACATCCACGCAGCATTTGATCCCTCGATCTTGAGAGGGATCATTTGCTACCCGCCGCAACAGGCCCTGAGGGAAATTATGTTCCTCAGGGCCTCCTGTGTGGAGCTCATGTAAAAAAAAAAATGAATGGTCCAAAAGGAGGTGTAGAGTGCACCTAAGCGATTCCTTCAGAAACTTGGTCAGGGTGCTTAGGGTGTGAACATACTAAAAGTCCTGACGTCTAGGTGGTGAGCTAGGGGAGGGAGGGGGGGGGGGGAGAAGGTTCCAATTTTTGGATTTCCGCTTATATCTCGGAACCGGTGCATTTCAGAGGATTTTTTTTAAGAATAAGTGAAAGCTCATAAAATTATCTACAACTTTTATTCTATACGTAATTTTCGAAATCCCAGCCGTTTTTGACTTACACGCCTCACAAATGTAGATATTTTCGAATAAAATCATTTTACCTCACATTTTTCATCAAACATTCTTTCATATCGTCTAAAATATTTATCAAAGAAAGAAATTTGTTTAAAAGAAGTTGTTAAGAATTTAATTCCCTTTTAGATAATATGTATACATTTGCAAACTAATCTCCAACCAGTAAATATTTACAGGAATTTTAAGTTTTTTAGTAAATGTCGTCATTTTTTTATCTTATTACTGACACACCACTTTTGTTTGTAACAGATTATGGGACTTGGATTTCATTTATTATTTCATCATTTAGTTCCTAAAACAATTAATTAGTTTAATGAATTTTCATCAACTTGAACAGCATCTTAGCAAGTTATTGTGGCATCTCCGACGACTCCACTCCACAAAAATTGACATTATTTCACTGGTTTGTGGGAAGGGAGGATGTGCATCAAACCACTGACTGAGTTTGGCACAACCTGTTTTTGCCTACATGCACCTTTTCGCTCTTTATTTATATCCGGGGGTAAAGTGCACAAACTTCGGGAGGTAATTCTGCACGTCAGTATACGTATTAAAAGATACGAAACTTTTTTCAAAACGTTCTAAGGTAGTTACGGGTAAAAAAGTTTTGTTTTTTGTATGAAAAAAATAATATTCTTCTGTGGAAAAATAATTTTGTATAGGGAAAAAATTGAATTTAGAAAAAAGTTATTTGTGTTTTTTACATTCACCATCAGGTACCTCCCGAAGTTTATGTAGAAATTTATGAAGTGGCAGCGCTAAAAGCTATCAGCAAACTACAGCTTTGCTAGGACTAGTTAACCGATGGAATCTAAATTATTAAACAGTTATAAAAAGGTCAAAGTAATTACTTATAACAATGTAGTCGGTTTTAGTAAACAAGCGAAACTTTTATTTACTTACATTTACGTAACGCATTTTGGATTTTTTATCCAACGAACATCTAATTATAGGTAGTAGGTAATACGTATGATGATAATTACAGATTTATTATCCAACGAACATCTAATAATAGGTAGTAATAAAATAATACGTATGATGATAATTACATATTTCCTTGTCCGTAACAATTTGGGACGCGGGTAAGGGTACCGCCGCCCCGAAAACTATTTATTGGATAACCCCAAGTTGTTCGCTACATTTGGTGACTTAGCAGGGGTGCCCGGGTTTGGGTCTTGGTGGCGGATGTGTCTGCCCACCAGCTGCGTGGTAGGCCAGATCGGGAGAGATTGGTTGAGGGAGACCTTGTGACCTCTCAGGCAGAATTCTTTTGGAACATCACCTTGCACCGCATTGGGAGGGATGGATTCAAAAGTCCGTCACACCCAAACCCACTGACCCTCAAATTCCTACCCACCCCTATAACCTTATCCTTTCCAGAACTTCCTCTCCTTCCTTTCCATTAAAAGACCCTCCACACAGCATATCCAAAGATGACCTGAGGGAAAAAAATCCTCAGGGCCTGTGTGGAGTTACTGTAAAAAAACAAGGTAATTTTTGAAAGCAAATTTTTGTCAGCAGTTTGATCCGTAAAAATGTATTATTATTATGTCCTATAATTTTAATAAATGAGCAAAATAAAAGCTTTTGCATTCAATGGTAAAAAAACTTACCCGGGAATTTCAGTTTCCGAAGCATTGGAAATTTTATTTTATTTATTATTAGTTTCAAAAGCAAGGTTTGTACATGTATGGAAATAGATTTATTTCCCAAAGTACGCATTCCGTAAAAAATAAAACAATAACTGTCACCTTTGTTATATAATACACAAATAAATTTAAATTTTATTTTTATAATAAATATTACATAATAGTAAATAATACGAGTATGTAGTATATTAATAAAATCAAAATTTTATTTTTTTCTTCTTACGTTATACATTCCATCATACCTTCTCGATTTTGGAGATAATGTTTACGCTTAGAAATACGACTTTTTATTGTTGTCTTCCCATTTTCGCAAAACAATATTATTATTTACGTACGTGTTTATTAAACAAATCACGAAACGTAGGACTACACGTCTGTGTGGCGAGCTATCTGGACAGCGAATGACGAATAATTGAAAGGCACATAGGTTACACACACGTTAGATAGAGATGGCCTGTAAATATTATCTTTAGAATTAAAAAACGTAAGCGCCTGTTGTTAAAATATTTAATTAATCACGGTTTATTGAAAAAAGAGCAAAAATCTCGCGATAATTGTCTTTAGTTTTATTTAAAGAAACGCTGTGAATTTTTTCATACATATAACTTGTAAAATAACTGAAACAAACGTGTTAATAATAATTTTTGGAGCATACTTTGTGATTTTTTTCTATCGAGGGAATTTTCTATAATTTGCGTTTCGGCGCGATAAATGTCTAGATATTATCTTCAAAAATAACATATATTTTTTTAAGAGCTTAAAAACTTCAAATGTTTAAGGGAGATTTGTAAGAAATCGGTAGAAAATGGGAGAACCGAGGCTTAATGTTAGTAGAAGTGTTACCGTACGATTTACCATATTTATAATTGTTGTTTATTATCTTATATTTACGCCGTTAAGACGGGTTTTATAATGTCGTGTATGAGACTGTAATTTGCATGCGTTATTGTTATTACGAATCTGATAATATGTTTATTAAAGGGGTTTCCCGTCTTAGTTACTGGACATACTCGTATTATTTATTGTTCATCATTGCAGTATAATTTCCTGTAACTCATTGTGTGCTTACCTAATGGTGGGTAATTGAATAATTAGGAATTAATAATGGTTTATTAAGGATAAGTATTATGTAAATCAGATAAATTCAATAAACATATTCATTATAGATTACGATGATGAAACCTTGAACTTGTAAGGCTCGTAAAGGAGTCACGAGTCAGGAGGTTAGTAACCCTAACATGTTTAATTGTTTAAGTAAGTTCCACGACAACTCAACAAAGTGGCATTTCAACATCCCTTTGAAAAGTCATTAAAAGTACCCTAATCTAACCCAACGTAACCTATTTAATCAAATTTTTGTTTTTTTGTGTTCATCATTTTTAGAGACTTCCAACCTGTTTTCAATGTTGAAAACCAACCTCCCAAAACCTTTCCACGAGTGTCATAAGATTTAATGCCCACGCCCTGATGGACGGGACTCATGTCTAGGTACCTCAGATTGACATACTAAGACTATATAGTCGCAGTTTGGCGTCCAAGATTCCATACAAGGAATCAAAGTTGATTTGTGGTGAGCAGGAGTAATTTCAATCATAACCTATAACAAATAGTGCCCAACGCGTACTATTTATAAACAATATAACTAGCAAATGGCGCCCAACGTGGATGATGAAGTTGTACACTGTTAAGTTGTCCAGTGACCGTTTAAGTAATATGGATAAAATAATAATACACATGTGTTAAAGGGAGTATTTGACTTAATTTAACCAGTGATTCCTGGCATTATTTGGAGTAAAAAATGTAATCAAATTTTCCTGACTTTTTCAATGTTTTTTTTTAACCAAAAACTTATAAAATCAGTAGATATTGGACAGTTTGGTGAGGGTGAGGGGTCGGTTGGTTACTCGGCTGAGTGATCAGTGGTAGAAAATTTAGAAATATAATTTTGAAAAAAATACACATTTCAAAAGCCATACAATTCAATTTGGGAGGCGGGAATGGGTACCGCCGCCCCGGGAACCTTTATTGGATAACCAACACCTCTGCCATAGGTCACCCGAAGTGGTTCGCTACGTTTGGTGATTTAGCAGGGGTGCCCGGGTTCATGGGGTAAGGTTTGTCTAGGTTTTGGAGGCGGATGACCGGGACATACTGAACCCCAGATTCCTACCCACCCCTTAAACCCTTTTCCTTCCCAGAACTCTCCTCTCCTTCCCCTTTCCTTAAAAAAAACCCTCCACACAGCATCCTCAAAGATGACATAGGCCCTGAGGGAAATTATTTTCTTCAGGGCCTCCTGTGTGGAGATCATGTAAAAAAAAAAATAAATACCATTTATGAAACCAAAATTGTATTAACATTTTTTAAAGTTAAGTAAGTCACTTAACACCCTGTATAAGTATATTATATGGTAACTGAAAGAAACGTATTATTAGATATTATAATGTATTTAAAACGATAGATTCCGTTCGCATTAAGGTATTTCTTCTTCCTCGAGTTGCCATATAGTTCTTAAAAGAATGTTGGCCACTATCAAGGCTCGCCTTGGTTTCACAGTCAAAAGGTGCCTTGTTAAGCAGGAATTTCGGGCGCCTTTTGAGATGATAGCTTTACCAGTGAGGATTCTTTAATATACACTGGTTTTACACAATGACACTAGCAGTACGGTGGCGCTGAGGCGCTCGCCAGTGCCGCTGTCTTTTCACCCATAGTTTCCATAGCGTTGCAGTCTACTACTACCACTAGATCACTAAGATCTAAAAAACACTAAATTAAAACTTGAAACATTATTATTTGGATGTTATAAGATCATAACTTTTTTGTAAAGTTAATTAAAAATCATAAATTAATTGTTCCATCTATATTACAATGCGGTATTATAGGCTGGGGAGGAACATAATATGTATCTACCTATATCATATTATGATGTTATTTTAAATCCTCTCAAAATATTCAAATTTTGATAAGAGCAACTCTCTTTTTATAACTTTTGAAGCTTATTCCCGTTAATGTAAATATATCACTGAAGAAGAAGATAACACTAATAATCTTAACGAAAATATGAAAGAGAACAAGATACAGGAAAATAAATAGATAACGGTCGCAATGAGGTGATTTTCCACGAAAATGGCGCTATATAAATTAGCCAATTATTATTATTAACTGGGACACGAATCCAGAACCTCTCATCTTATCGGGATGGGTGCCTTTACCAATTCGGCCACTGCCACCTTCCATCAAATCGCCATATTTGTCAAGCTCATATTTCAAATTTTAGAATTAACAATATTATTTTCGACTAATTTTTCCATGTTATTGGCAACTACCTTTTTTTCATTGGAAACAATCGTTCTCAGTTGTCCTAGTTACGACCGTTATATTTTAATTTTTCTGTGTCTTGTTCTCTTTCATTTTTTCGTTTTGATTTTTAGTGTTATCTTCTTCTTCAATGATACCCCACTCAAAATAGTTCAAGGATTGATAAACATTATAATATTAATTTTTGATTTTTAAAATATTCATATTGAAGAATCCGTAGGATTTATTGGTCCAGCTAGGAGTTCTACAGAGCCCAACCCTCTGATATGAAAATATCTGGAGTCGGTGAATTATTTTCCCATTTGGTCTCTGGTAGGTTGACATGTTGTTCTTGTATTATTTTATATTTATTATACTTATATAGTGCACTTGCATTGCATTGCGTTGATTGACTAGATGATCATTTCTGGAAAAGTGTGTGGAAGGGTTTAGTTTTTCCTGTGAGGAAGATTTAACCCGGACATAAAGTCATTAAAAAAAGGTTTTCTTGAAAAAGCCATCTACATTTTCTGCTGGAAAAATCTTTTCAATATTCAATCTTTTCAATCTACAATAGACAAAAATATATAAAAATATTCAATACTACAAACTTTCAAAGAAATACAGCTAAATAACTTACAATTCAATATATCAGCAAAATATTAGAATATTAAATATAATATTAAAATCCCAAAATTTAATACCAAGCACATTCAAAATATCTATGTTTATCTAGGTGTAACTTATTTCAACAAGATTCCATTAATTCTGCAAGTTTTCGAAAATAATTATAATTTCCTGATTAAATTGAAAAATTACCTGAAATTACTATAAGAGTTCACAACTATTATTATTTTTTATTCATGAAATCTATTAATGATAAATCTTGTGTTTTTCTTACTTACCTTTTGGTTGTTATTATTTGCAATATTTAATTATTTACTTACATGATTTCATATAATTAAGCTTGAATTGCCCCACCAATCACAAGAGCCTCGTATCTTTAAAGAGAGGAAAGGCTATTTTTATATTTTTTTATAACACTAATATATTATAAAAGTGTACAATTATTGTAAAAAAAACAAATATTTAATAAATAACAAATAATAAAAAAAAAATAGCTCCACATTGTACATATTTATATGTCGTTATAATTTTAAAGCCTTCAAAAGAGTCCGATAGGTCAAAAACATTTTTAATGAAAAAGGTACTTGACAGCATATCAAGAAGAAATATCAGATTTTAAGAATTCGTGAAAATCGAACCTTTTAGAAATCTGTGACAAATTGATATTGAAATCGAGAGTGATAGATTAACACAAAATGAAGTAGGTACCCTAGGATGCTTCATTATTCTACATTTGTTTCTTGGAAAGCATTCAATTACTAATTTATTTTTGACCATCATTATATTTGACATTGGTTTGACATCATGTCCTTTGAAAGCATCGCTTGTATTGGGCCGCGGCATTCCGAATTTCTACCGTTTTATAATTGCTCTTGAACATTTGTTTTTAAGTAAAAAAAAAATACATATAATTTCTGAAGATAATAAACCTATACATTAGTACATTTGCCTCGCCGAAACGGCAATTGTATGAAATTTCTTCGATAGAAATGTACATTACGAAAATTATTATAAACACTTGTTTCTGTTATTGTACAAATTATGGGTGAAAAAATCACAGTTTTTCTTTAATTGCCATTTAAGACATTTTCCACGAGATTTTTGCTCTGTTTTAAACGAGTCGTTTTTTATTAAATATTTTCATAATTTTCGCTAAAATATTGCCGTTTTTAATATTAGCTGGCTCCCTCTATCATGCGTATTTGCATAATTCCCCTTCCTCTTTTTTTTTAGCTCTTACTACCGGGCCTTAATAACTTGGGAAGCGGATATGCGTACCGCCGCCCTGGGAACTATTTATTGGATAACCAACATCTTTGTCATAGGTCACCCCAAGTGGTTCGCTGCGTTTGGTGAGGTTTGTCTATATCTTTATTTATTTAATGCAATAATTAAAAACACTTTGTTTTTACCACAATAAACTTTACTAAAAAGTCGACATGTTTCGAGAACGATGTTCTCTTCATCAGGACATATAATGTACTAAACAAATGATCGAACATAGAAAGACAGGCGTGGGTAGAAATGAAAGTAGTGGGGGAGGAGAGAGGTGGAAAGGGGAGGTGCTTAGAAGATCAACAAGGGAGAGGGGGGGGGGGGGGGGAGAGGTGGAAAGGGGGGTGCTTAGAAGAACAAAGACAAAAAATTACAATGGAAATATGTTTAAGATAGGGTTATTCAGAAAATTAATTTGATTGTTAATAATATTTAAATTTCTATTGACATTTTTCCTAATTTCTAATATTTCTAAAAGATCTAAGTGAAAACCACTAACGTTGGTGTGTAAAATTTTAAAACCAGTATTTATATCAAATGAATGGTTAAATTTGAAGAAACTTTATTTATTTAACTAATTAATTTATTTTATTTTAAATGCACATTAACAATCATATATAACCAATAATAAACATACATTTTATTTTATTAAGTAATAATTGCGTTTTTGAATTGACGAATATTTAGCTGAAAAATATCTATATCAGGGAACAGGTAATTTAGTAACAGAATCATTTTTTCGAGCGGCATTAGAGTCACGAGGGGTAACCGTACGCAGTTTTTACATTGGGATTTTTGTATTAAAATGCTTTAGGTATTTTGCTCATTTTTTTGTTGTTTATTGATATGATGGATCATCTCAAACAAACATAAAAACCTTATGTAGTTCATGAATCAAAAAGTTATATAAAAATGTTTACATGCATGTCGATTACGAATACTTACCCCACGTGCGGGGTAAGTGTTCGCATACCGTAGAGAAGTGTTCAAATCAGATTAGTGGTTTTCTTTAATAGAATTATCACTTTGCACCCGTGTAACTAACAATATTTTACCAAAAATTATCATAGACCACATCGCTCTGACTCAGTTGGTTACACAATAGCACGCATCGGTAAGCAAGCATGTCGATAGCAGATGACAAAATTTAAGAAAAAGTACGAAAAACAGTAATTTACCTACCAATTTTTATTTTCAAATTAAGATTCACTGTACTCATATCCTGCTTCAATGCGACCCAAAACGCTACTGAATTGGAACGTGCGGGCGCGAAACAGGCACGACCACCTCGGAAACATCATTGCGAACACTTACACTCTGCGTACGGTTACCCTACTAATGGTAATTTAGTTCTACATCTTGGAACAACAAAAATTCTGTGTCTGCGCGCTCTTGTGAAGTTGTCGGGGACATTAAACTCATTTTTTTAAATTATATCGGGAATACAGGTGTTACCGCTTAGAAGTTTATATGCTGTTAAGCAGTTTTCCTTCTATCGGCGAGGCCATTAATACCAAGCACGCCGGACAAAAAGGCTGATGGACATAACCAGGGATAATATCCGAAGTCTCTAATACATAAATATCTCAGAAACTTCTTTTGTACTTTCTCTATCATATAAGAGTGAGTTAAATCCACTGGTTCCCGTATTACAGAACTAATTTCCAAAATGCTATGTACTAAACTATAGTTTAGCACACGAATCGCGGCCGAGCTGCAAAGATGTCTGGAGTTGCTTAGCACAAATCCTAGCATTCTTATAGTTTTGCTGCACATCGTTTCGATGTGGAGGTGAAATGTTGATGCGTATCAAATGTGATTCCTAAATCTCTCGAAATAACAATGTGCTAAATCTCTCGAAATAACAAAGTACTGAAGAGATGAATAAGACATTTTGTAGTTATGGTAAATCGTTTTGTTTGCCTTGGTGTAGTACAAAATGGAGCATTTCTTAAAATTAAATCCTAATTTATTGGTGTGACTCCATTGGACGATAGAATTTATATCACTTTTTTTAACATTAACTCCACACAGGAGGCCCTGAGGAAAATAACTTCCCTCAGGGCTTATGTCATCTTTGAAGATGCTGTGGGGAGGGTTTTTTGAGGAAAGGAAGGAGTGAACACGGGTCTTGAAGAGACCTATGTTGTAGGAGGGAGGAAACACAGAGGCCGGCAAATCGTTCCACAGCCGAGCCGTTGAACACAAGAATGAGTCATAGAAACGACCCGTTCTCATGTGACTAATGTCAAATGTTGGGCGCGTGTTTGGCGTATTTCCCGACTATGCACCGGTGCCGAGGGGATCAATGACGCTAGTTCCTCAGAGCATCCTCCATTGTAATACCGGTAGAAAAAGGACAGCATTCCCACCTGACGCCTGTGCTCTAAAGATTGCAGTCCGTCTGTTAAGATGGGAGAATCTATCAAACGGACCGCCCGTTTCTGCACAGAGTCAAGGGTGTTTTTAGGTATTTTGGAGCTCCAGACCAGAGGTAACTGCCGAATTCAAACGTGGGGCGCACATGCGATTTGTACAGGGTTAGCAGTTGTGTACTATTAAAGTATCTGCGGGCCCTGTACAGTTGTACAGTACGCCCAGTTTCTGAGAGGCTAACTTAACTCTGGTTTCGATGGAGCCCCCGTACCTGAGCTGGTCACTTAGAGTTACACCAAGCATATACTTAGTAGCTGCAAGCAATTTTCCAAAGATTTTATTAAAATGAAAGGAATCTTGGAGGCGGATGCATCCACTTACTGCGGGCCGGATCCGGAGAGTCTGGTTGGGGAGACCATTTGGCCCCAATCGTCTTGCACCGCATTGGAAAGGATGGATCCAAACGTCCGTCACTCCTGGACAAATGATCCCCAGATTCTTGCCCACCCTTCATACCGTTTTCCTTTTCAGAACTTCCTCTCCTTGCTTTCCTAAAAAGAACCTCAACACACATAGCCAAAGTTGACACAGGCCCTGAGGAGAATTATTTTCTTCAATCGCTCTATGTGGAGCTAATGTAAAAAAAAGCATAAGTAAATTGGTAGTATTCTAGGCATTCAAACGCTCTAAGTGAGGAGATCGTTAGGTATATGCAAGCTTATCATTTCTTTCTGAAGGTAGTGATTGAATTCGAATTAAATATTAAATCTAACATCATTTTTATTACCTTTTGTCAATATTGCCCGATGGAAGTCGAGTAGCATTTGAACGTACCGTAGTCTCTTCAATGGAGGTACTGGAATCCACCAAGTTCATGTCTTCAAGATCTTTAGTCATAACAACACAATATTATTGCTGTTTTTTGCTCCTCGTTTTTCCTCAATCTTTCCTTTCATGCCAAGATGAGTGGGACTGTATTTTTCATTAGAGACGATGCCAGTAAGTATGGAATTGAAGGCAGATTGGATTTTCCAGCGACAAGTAGTTTCCCCTCAAGCTGTATACGAAGCAATATTTCCTCGTTAGTCATAAATTCCATAGACAATATTTTTAGCGTTATAATAGCTTAAACAGATTCATTTTTTTATATTTTTCCCACTTTATAATTAGATAATCATCCAATTTCAAGTGTTTTTATTAGTTGTTTACATTTTATAGACATTTAGTAATTTGCAATATCGCGGACTGTGAAGGTTTCTGAATTTATGAAAAACTAGCAAAATTCCCGGCATGCGTTGCAATGCCATTTGATAAATAAATTGTTTCTCCCTGCGTGTCCTTTCCCATTCTTCCCGTTTCCCATTCCGCCTCCCCTTCCCCTCCCTTGTCCCCTTCCCCTCACGCGTTTCCCCTTCACCTTCCTTGCTCTCCCTCTCCCCTCTAACGCGTTCCCCTCCTCTCCCGCGTTCCCTATATTCAGTCCGGGTACATTCAGTTTTCAAACAGCTCGCTTGCCACCTATTGCAACTTTTTTATACAAATTTCATTTCTCATATATTACAAACACTCATTTTTATGTATTATAAGAATAAGAACAATTAATCATATTTTGTACCTAACATAAGTACTTTAAAATACCTATAATTCTTAATTAGATTCAAAGTACGCGATTTTGGTTAGTATCGTAGTTGAGTACTTCAATTAAATTCATTAATTTAAAGAGTTTATTCGAAAATTGAATTTTGATTCAGAACAATCGCTGGTTTGCAAAATGTCACTCTCAAATTGTGACATTTTCGACAGTTTCGTAAGAGTGTTTGTAATGATTAAAAATCTTTTCAGATATATTGTCATGTGGTTGCAATAATCCAGAAACCTTCGGGAGGGAGGAAAGAATATATTTTGAAAGTTTCAAAGATTTCCTAAGCAATGCATAGACAACTCACATACATGGAAATAACATCTGTTAAGTCATCCAATATCAAGTGTTTTTTTTTAATTTTCAATAGTTATTTACATTTTGTAAACATTTAATTACTTGCGATGTCGCGGACTGTGAAGTTTTCAAAATTTTTGAATAATTTGACAATAGGCCACTTGCATCACATTTTAAAAAAAAATCCGGTTTAGGCAAATATTCTAAGACATTCCGTATTTTTTTTTTTTTAATCGTATTTTTGAAACCCTGGCGATTTTTTGAAAATTTCAATCCGAAAAATCAGACCATTTTTTATAAACCGGAAAGACGGGACATAATTTTATAGGTGCGGAAAAACAATAATTTAAAAAAAGAACGTTTTCAATACTAATGACACAGGAGAATAACGAGGCATACCAAAAATATTAAATCTCATAAATATTTTTTTCCTTGATACATCTTATTGATCATAAATCATTATTATGTTCAACGTCTATGTTAATAAATCAAATGTAATATACTAGTACTTGTAGATTATAATAATAATAAGAATATTATGAAATTTGATTTTGTTAAAATCCGCACCATTATCATTATACCTCTAAAACACGTACGGACAACGTAAATTGTACGGGGTTCTCGTCATAACATCTGTCAAAAAATCAAACCAAATGATTAGTTCGCAGAGAACAAACAATAAATCTAGTGAAAGTTAAATGTCAAATTGGATTCGATTTTTGACAGTTGAAAAACACTGTTGCGTTTTTTTCGTTTTAATACGAAAAATCGAATTTTTGGCATTTAGTCAGTAATATTTTTAGTTTTTTGTCCTCTTTTGAGTTCTTTTATTGCTGACCAAGTCCAGTAAGTGTTATTTTATTTTTGTTTTATATCCTTTGGCCCCAATGGCCTTTGCCATGGGGAAGAAACCCCCTGATCCCGCTCCCCCTGACCCTTCAAATTTTGACATTGGTAGTGAGGTAGAGATAACAGACCTTCAAGTTCCATCCTCTACTCCAAAAAAGAGGAAAGTTTGCGACCTTCCAAAAACTGATTCTTCACACGTCTCAGTTCCTGTAGCTTCTCCTTTTTCTTTGTATCCGACTTCAGCAAAAGCTCCCTTCATAGTTTATGTTCAAAACAACTCTCCTGGCCACTCTTTACATCCCTTTGAATTTGGTAAATTCATTGGAAAAAAACCACTTGGCATTTCCCCAGGTGGTATCCGATCAGAGGACAGATCTCGCATTTGTGTTGAGTTCACATCCGCGTTGAATGCCAATAAATTCATAAATTCCATCGACTCCCTCTCTGCAAAAAAATTTAAAGCCTATATCCCTTCTTTCAATATCTGTCGCTTGGGTCTTGTTAGGGGCATTCCTGTAGACCTATCTGAAGAAGAGCTTATCTCGGAACTCATTATTCCAGCATCTTCGGGAAAAGTTGTTAAGACTAGGCGTCTTAATTTCAAAGATCGATCATCTGAGTCTGTAGTTTGGAAACCCTCTCAAACTGTAGTTCTGACATTTGAAGGACAGTCCCTTCCCTCTCACGTTTATTTATTTCACAACTCTCTCCCGGTGGAAATTTATTCGTACCCGACAATCCAATGTTCCAATTGTTGTCGGTTTGGCCATTCTAAACAATCGTGCCGCTCCTCTACCCGCTGCTTTAAATGCGCAGAAAATCATTTAGCAGACCAATGCTCCTCCCCTTCCAATTCCCCCACTTGCGTCAATTGTTCAGGCTCGCACACAGCCACTCATCCATCCTGCCCCGAACTTTCTCGCCAAAAAAACATAAAAAGTTATATGGCCTCCAATAGCGTTTCATACTTCTATGCCTCCAAATTAATAGCTCTTTCTAAAAAATCTTTTGCTGAAGTTGCCTCTCAACCCCAAATTAGTGCTCCTTCAAACTTGTCTTACAAGAAAACTGTAATGACAAAACAAGCTTCTCGTCATAGATAATAATAAGACATACTGCCAACAGATGACTATGAATAATTACATCTCAGCCAAGAATGCCCAAGCTGTTGCTAAACGCACATTCCGTTTCAAAAAAAAAACAGCTGGCGTAATTTCTGTACCAATATATCCCCTGCTACTCCAGCAGGGGAGGTTTGGTCCATGATTCGCAGGTTTAGATCTTCCTTTTCCCTGCCAAAGCCATCTCGTAATTCTGCTATTTGGATTGATGACTTTGTTAATAAAATAGCTCCCCCTTATGTCCCTAATTTTGATGAACTTCCTTCTTTGCCTTTTACTTTAAAATCTTCTTCATGGTTAGATGCTCCATTTTCCTTTGATGAGTTAAAAAGAGCCATTGAAATCCTCAATGACTCAGCTCCGGGCAAGGATGAAATCCTGAATATATTCATCCGTCATTCTGATGACAATTCTCTTACCTACTTTCTCTCTCTCATCAATGTCTTTCTGGATTCTGGCATTATTCCCCCAGACTGGAAAATTCAAAATATCATTCCCATTTGCAAAAGTGGTACAGACCTAGATAGGTTCGAGCTACAGACCTATCGCCCTCTCTTCTACTCTTTGCAAAGTATCTGAAAGAATGATTAAGAATAGATTGGACTGGTTCGTAGAAAAAAATCGAATTCTTTCCCCTTCCCAGTTTGGATTTAGAAAGGGTAAAAGTACCCTTGACAACCTTTCCTCTCTTGTTACAGATATGAAATTAGCATTATCTAAAAATGAATATTGCATTGCAGTGTTTTTAGACATCTGTGGAGCATATGACAATGTTCATATCCCCATCCTGAAAGAAAAGTTACTGGCAATAGGTATTCCGCCTAAATTGGTAAAATTCATTGTCAATTTGCTCTCCCAGAGAACAATTTTTGTAGATGGGTCTGAATCCCCTCCCCACATTAGACAGATTTTCAAAGGTCTCCCCCAAGGGTCAGTCTTAAGCCCGATCCTGTACAATATTTACACATATGATCTAGAAAAATCTATTCAATTCTTGTGCAACATACTCCAATATGCTGATGACTTGACTTTCTACAAAATATCCCGTAATATTTTTATCGCAGCATCAGCAATCAACAATGCTCTTAGAAAACTCTTGGCGTGGTTAAATATTAATGGCCTTGAACTTTCCCCCTCCAAAAGCAAAGTTGTCATCTTCACTCGTCGTCGAAAGCTCCCAGAAATTAAGGTGAGATTTGACGATGAAATCATCCCTATCTCGAAAGAAGTTAAGTTCCTGGGAATTTTTTTAGACTCAAAGCTTACTTGGAATTCTCACATAAATCATGTCATCATGAAATGCGAAAGCCACATCAATCCCCTTAGATTTCTGTTCGGAGTGTGGTGGGGATCACACCCATCATCTTTAAAAAATTTGTACAATGCTCTCATCCGAAGCCATCTTGATTACGGATCTTGTCTGTTTGATCCAATGTCCACTTCAATTTCGCTTAAATTAGATAAAATTCAGTCTAAATCTCTTCGCCTTATCTTAGGAGCCATGAAATCTTCCCCAATCAACGCAATGCAAGTTGAATGCTGCGAACCTCTATAACTTCTATTATTATTTTATTGTTTAGTTATTTAGTTATTGAGCATGTTTTGAAAAATATATTTTCAAAACATGCTCAATAACTTCTCATCCCTTGATTCCCAAACTTCAATTGTTAAAGTATGAGGTTAATTTGAATCCATTTTGGAAAAAACATTCCCCTCCCCTTCTCTATAATTGCTTCAACACTTTCCTGGATGTTTCCACAAACTCCTATCGCAATGAATCTCTCCCCTTATACTCTTATCCCTATGAAAGTCTTACTTTCTATCCAAAGGTGCACTAATTTATAGGAATATGTAAAAAAAATATTAAAAACTCAGTTCAATCCAATAATGCAGAATTCAACAAAATTATTGAAAATAACTGGCCAAATTATATAAAAATTTTCACAGATGGTTCCAAACTCAGTTCGGACTCCCATTGTTGGGCCAGTGTCTATGCACCTCACAGGAAATTGTGTTTCCCACACAGACTTCCCAAAGAGTGTTCCATTTTCTCTGCTGAATGCATAGCTATCATAGCTATCTCGTCAAATCTCTCAACATTAGAAACGCCCTCATCCTTTCAGACTCACTTAGCTCATTACAAAAAATAAGCGCATCCCCTCTCAATTCCATTAGTGACTCTCTTACCTGCTCTATCAGAGACCTCCTGCATTTCTTGTCGCTGGCTCACGTGTCAGTGGTCTTGGCCTGGATTCCAGGACACCTTGGTATTGTTGGAAATGAAAAGGCTGATTCTATTGCTAAGGAATCCATTGTTCATGATCCATTAAGTAGTATTCCTATTCCTGTTAGAGACTATTTTCCTATATTAAAAAATAAGTTACAACGCCAATGGTCCTCTGAATGGAAATCATCCTCTCTGTTATAAGGTCACCAGTACTCTTTAATTCAACCTTCTATTCCTGTCAAGCCCTGGTTTCACAAGGTTTCCATGCCTAAAAAATACATCTCTTCCATTATTCGAATGCGTTTAGGTCATACTTGTTGTCTTAGCCATCTCGCCAGATTTCACATAGTCAATTCGCCTTATTGTGATTGTGGTTCAGAGGATACTTTAGACCATAATTTTTTTGAGTGTCCTATCAATGACCAATTTCCAAATTTCATACCTGAATTGTTAAAACTTAAAATTGAATTCCCTACCAGTGTACCCTGCCTTCTTAGTCTCAACTCTCCTGAAATTCACTATTTGTTAGCAAAATTTATTAACAAAAATGGCCTCAACATTTAAGCATCAATCACATTTCTCTCTCTTCCATACGTATACATTTGTTTCTAGCTGTGTTATTATGTACAGTTGTACAGGTTCCTTTTTTTGGGAATCTGTACATCTTCCTACTCTACAATTTTGTAATGACTACTAATACCAACTCTGTATGTTACTCTGTATGAAAATGGAAGTATGGAATATGTACAGGTTCCTATTTTTGGGAACATGTACATCTTCCTACTCTTCAATTTTGTAATTACTATTAATGCCAACTCTGTATGTTAGTACAACTTGTATAATCATATGAATATTTGTCTTTGCCCATTGTCTATAAGTATTTGCTAATATAATGTATCTATTCCATGTAAAAAACTGAAATAGTAACTAATTTTAAAAAAATATGAAAATGTAAATAATTTTTTAAAATTGATAATGTAACTAATTTAAAAAAAAAAAAACTGGAAATGTAAATAATTTTAAAAATATGTAACTTACTTTAATAAATGGCCAAGATCACCCTTAATGGGTGAAAGCCAAATAAATAATTTAAAAAAAAAAAGTCAAATTCAAAAATTCGCCTAAAATCAAAGTGATGACATATAATAAAAATAAATCAGTGTGGAATTTTATAAAAATAATAGGAACATTTTCGGCGACGGGACATTTTCATGTAGTGACGTCACAAGCCCAAATAATGGATTTATTTATTTAAAAATAAAAATAAAACTGTGCAAACTTAGTAAAAAAATCTAGCCACACGATTTTTTCCAAGTCGTTATGAAGTTCATGCAAGTGGCCTAGATTAGCTCTAAATTAATTCGAAACTTGATCGGAATTACATATCTGGACATTTACAATTTGAAATTATATGATTTCTTTGCGAATATTTTTTCTCCGTGATTTTTCACACTAATATAACGAGACGGGACCTAATTAAATTATTAGTGTTATTTAAAACATTATTATATATCCATTACATGATGAGATGGTGATAAAAATTGAGGTGATCAGCGCCCTTGAGGTGATTTTCCACGAAAACGGCGCTATATAAATTAGCCAATTATTATTAATTATTAAAGCAATAATGCGACGTTCGCGTGCAGATTGTCGCGTGTCGGTTATCGTGTTACACGGTATATCAGGGTTTCAAGATATTGTCGGTAAGGGCGGCCGGCAAATAATAAATTATACCTTAAAAATTTGCAAGTTTACGGGGAATTTTTTTTAAGAATTGTAGTCCACCCGCTGGTGGTTTGCTACGTTTGGTGAATTAGCAATGGTGACCGGGTTCCTGCAGGGTGAGATTTGTCTAGGTCTTGGCGACGGACACGTCATCTCAACTACTACATGGCGGGCCGGATCCGGAGAGTCTGGATGGGGGAGACCTTTAGACCTGTCCAGCAGGATACTCTCGACCTATCGCCTTGCATCGCAGTGAGAGTGAAGGTTTCGTGCACAGACCCCGAGATTCCTACCCACACCTCATGTATTTTTCCTTCCCAGAACTTCCTCTCCTTTCTTTTAACAGACCCTCCACACAGCATCCCCAAAGAAGACATAGGCAGTGGCGGCTCGTGACTTTTGGGTGTGCTAGAGTGCTAATGTTGTGAATAACATAGTTGTGAATGATGAGTATTTGGAGCAGGTGGATGTGAATGTGTACTTGGGAAGTATGTTTACGAGAGATGGAAGGGCTGACAGAGATATCGAAAGAAGGGTAAATGCAGGCAACTCTATTAATGGAGGACTGAACGCCGTTGGCGCCAACAAAAAACCGTCCAAAAAAGCGAAGTTAGCCGTCCATAATGGAGTGCTGGTAGCTATCCTGTATGGCAGTGAGACATGGAACTGGCAGAGGAAGGATGAAAGTAGACTGAATGCTGTAGAAATGAGATCCCTGAGGCGTATGTATTGTAAAACCATGTACGATCGTGTGAGAATGTGGAGATAATGGAGTAATGAGTAAGATTAAGAAAGGGACGCTCAGATGGTTTGGGCATGTAGAGCGAATGAACGAAGAAAGTAGTCTAAGGAGAAGAAGTCGGGGACGCCCTAAGAAGACATGACACGACCAAGTGAATCAGATACTTGAGTCGGGCCATGTGAAGAGTCGGAATAATAGAAGAGCATGCATGAATGTGAACGAGGTAAGGAGTGTGTGCCAAGATCGAGTTGTTTGGCGGTCCGTCCTCTCTGCCTACCCTTGTGGGGAAACGGCTCGATGGTTAGTTAGTTAGAGTGCTAATATTAAAAAAAAAATGCATTACTGTTGTTAATGTTCGTTACATTAAATGTAGAGCCGTTTATTCAAAAAAATTAGATTCTTGCGAGAACTCCGAAGGGGCGACCATAATAATAATAATAATATTTGGCTAATTTATATAGCGCCGTTTTCGCGAAAAATCACCTCAAGGGCGCTGTACAAATAAATATAAAAAATAATAAAATTACTGGCTTACAACTAAGATTTACAATTATTACTAGTGACTTACATCTAAGACTTATAGCTAGTGGCTTATGACTAAGACATATAAACGCTAACCTAAACTGAACTCAATGACATACATGTTTACAATCATGACTTAAAGTTAGAGATTTACAACTAACATATAAGTATTTACATTTAAAAATACTTCTAGACATCTTATACATGTTATACTTTCGCCAGAATCATCCACAGCGCCAGAAGAAGAAGGAAGTTTTTACATAATATTACTTTTTAAGGACATGGACGCAAAAATTTGCCGCAAAAATTTGCGGCAAATTTTGGAATGGACGCAAAAATTTGGACGCAAATAAGTTGCCTATATCGGGGTGGGACAGTGGTGGGTACTTCAATGTTGTTAATGTAGCCGAAAATACTTCTTTTCTTCAAAATTTAGTTTTTTTTATAAAGAATTTAAAAGCTAAATAAAAAACCGGATTTCCGAAAAAAATACGCTTTCGGAGACAATACCTTCAAAAATGTCTTTTTTTTTTAAATATTAGCACTCCAGCACACCCAAAAATCACGAGCCGCCACTGGACATAAAGCTCGAGGGACATTTGTGTGTAATGAAAAAAGGGAAATTTTATGTTCTATTTTTACATACGCCAATCACGTTTTCTTCTTAACTAACACGTGTTTTAGAAGCATTAAATCTCAAGGTCAAAAACATATCAAACAAGTACTTAACTACATATACAACATTTGGGCAAAAAAGCTTCTTATATTGTGGTACTAAACCCTACAATCCCACTCTCACTTAAAAACCACAATAACATTACACATAACATTTAATACTCAAATAAAAAGAGATACAAAATATAAGTATGTCCGGGGTTCAAGCATGGTGAAATCGACAACTTTACAACATTGGATAGATAGGCGTATCTTCCGATGATTTTATATCGATATCATGTCCGGGGTTCTATAGCATGGTGAAATCGACAACTTTACAATATCGGATAGATAGGCGTATCTTCCGATGATTTTATATCGATATCATGTCCGGGGTTCTAGAATGGTGAAATCGACAACTTTACAATATCGGATAGATAGGCGTATCTTCCGATGATTTTATATCGATATCCCTAGAACAGTTTCACTGTTGGTAGCCGAATCGATATTAGCAGGAAATAATTAACAACTCGATATACGATGGCAACACTGGCGGATCTGTCTGCGAATTCACAACCCCAAACGTCAAACGCCAATCAATTACGTAAAAATATGAATTATTTGCCTATTTTCAATAATAACTCACCTATATATTATGCGTTGGCAGTCCGCATTTATTTTTGGTACCTAAATAGAGTCCACCTCACGGATAATACGGAACGTTCTTGTTAACGAAGTTTGATGCACGGATAATACGGAATATTCCTTTTTTAACTAATAGACAATCAAATATGACATTTGTCGGAAGTACCAATCTTATAAAATAAATTCTCGTCAAAATAAAAACAAAAACGAGCGTGCTTTAAACCACACGACTGAAGTAAAACTTCACTAACTTATATCTCCCTCTCAACTTCCGTTCGCCTCGCCCGATCACACTTTTCGTAACGCTCTCGTCACGCATTCACCAGCTTATTCCCCAAGACAAGCGTACGTAAAGAAGTTTTTCTTCAAAAACATATATTTTTTATTTTTAAAATCATCTATTGAACTGGTTTTGAATACTTTTTGGGATACCGTAAGATAAAACTACTAAAAATGAAAACCAAGGTTCGCATGAATTTCTTTAAGTGATTTTTCTTAATACAACTAGCTGGAGCCATTATGTTTACAGTTGGTTGATCTTGTTTTGTAATTTTGGACATAAATCTTAATAGTGAAAGGGAAGTCCACAAAGCTAATACAACCTAGGAAATGTACGGCCTTTAGAATTGTTAAGTAAAAGCTTAATGTTGGTTCAGCAGGTGATAAAGGAATTGAAAAAGTAACTTAGCTCCCGTGCCCCCCCCATTCTGGTCTAATACCATAATTCAGTATCAAAACGTCACCAAATCGAAAGATTTAGTGCGACCCTCACCATGTCTTTCTACTTTTTGGTATTTTTTGGTAAATAGCACGGTTGGCGGCATACGTACATGAACATTAATTTATTTATTTATTTTATTTATTTATTTATTTTCGGGAAATCAACAGTTTACATTTTTCCAGTTTGTACATGTTTGTGTAGCCAAAATAAAACCAATTATGGATTTCCTCCATGTGACTTTACCTCTGATTAAACAGCATAATAACAAATTTTAAATAATAAAATTTATAATAAAGGAGTATGAGATCAAAAATTTTATAAAACAAAATATTAACTATATAAAACTAAAATTTACATAAAAATATCAATACAATGGTAACCATAAGAAGCCAGGTTGTACATATAAATAAAATCATAACAGAATTAAAGTATAAACGATAGAAACATAGACACAACATATTCATGAAACATCAGAGAAATACTCTTTTATGTACCCCTTATATTTGGAAAGTTCAGAATTGAAAATGTCCACCTTGGATAATAATATGCTATTGTAACTATTGCATAGTCTGTTCAGACAAGAATTTCGCTTAGTTTGTCTTGCATTGATCAACCCAGAATAGGACAGAAGAGCGTGTTGTACGCGCAGGTACATTAAATTGAATTTTATTTAGCAACTCTGGGCATTGAATATTATTGTTAACTAATTTATACAGGAATATTGCATCCATATGATGCCTTCGTACACTCAATGAATCAATTTTAAAGTGTGAAGCTGCCTCTGCATAATTATTAAATCTTACATATGACTTGTAACAAAGATATTTGAGGAATTTGTTTTGAATTGCTTCAATTTTGTTTGTATGGATTTTATAAAATGGAGACCAAACAACTGACGCAAACTCCAAATGACTTCGTACATAGACAAAATAGAGTTGCTTAATGACGTTGATACTATTAAAAGTTTTGTGTTTCTTATGATAAAACCTAACATTTTAGCAGCTTTATTTGTGATTTGTTGTATATGAAGGTTATATTGTAGTTTACTATCAAGGGTTATTCCAAGATCACGAATATCTGAGACTGTTGCAATGTTGTTGTTATTTATCGAAAAATTAAATAATGTATAATGATGTTGTTAATAATAAAATCTTTGTAAAATTACGATATAATGCTTCTAAGAAAAATAACTACATACTAGGCACATTATTCGATGAGTTTTCATTGAGGCCCGGTAGTAAGCGCTCAAAAAGAAAAAGAAGGGGAGATGTGTATATACGAATGTTAGAGGGAGCGCGCTTATATTAAAAATGATAATATTTAAGCGAATATTGTGAGAATGTTTGATAAAAAACGACTCGTTTAAAATAGGGCAAAAATCTTGTGCGAAATGTCATAAATAGCATTTAAGGAAACAATGTTATCATTCTCAGTGCTTCTTTTGTAGGTTTATAATTATATTTTTATTAAGTTTATTTGTATGTTTTTTTTAAAATTACATTGTAAAACTGCATATCTCGATACAGGAATGACCTAGTGAGATATGCAGCTTATTTATTTTATTTTATTTTTTATTTAATATAATATAATGGTATCAATTTCATGTTTATATATACATGAAAAAAGTTTTTCTATTAAAATACATTAAATAATACGTTTTACACCCGAGCAAAGCTCGAGTTACAAAGGCGGATAAACGCATGTTAACTACAGTTCAGCAAAGGAAAAATAACAATTAACAGTAAATAAGAAAAAAATATATAAATATATATATTTTTTATATATATATATACAAAACTAAATAATAGATAAGAAATACAACTGACTGAAGAGGAGGAGATAAAAAGAAAGGAAAAAAAATAATGAGAGAAAAAGGATATCTAATATTATAATTGAGTTGTTGTGTTGATAAGTTATATAAAAAGAATTTTTATTGAATTTTTGTATTTTTGTAATTTGTTTCCAATCTTATTTTCAAGGGTTATTCGGTAAACCATTGAACTCCAATAAATTTGTAGAATTGTTGGGCTGTGGTGGTGTAACAGCGTGGTATAATCAAAAAACCAAGGATATTTGTTCGAAAAAAGAGTTAAGCTCACATTATTGAAACAATCTTTGTGTATTTGTAGAAGCGTAATTTTTTTATAAATAGTATGAAGTGAAAGGACTTTAAATTCTTGAAATAATTTGATGGTAGGGTACGTATGGCTTTTTTAGAATTATTTTTATTAAGATTCTTTGGATAATTTCTAAAGGCAAAAGAGAAGTTTTGAAAGCACCACCCCAGCCAACAATTCCATATTGTAATACTGATTGAATTAGGGAAAAATATATGATTCTTAATAATCCAATATTTAATATGTTTCGTATTCTAATAAAAACGTAAATTAATTTTTTTAACCGTTCTACTGTTGTATTGATTTGTAATTTCCATTTTATTTTACTATCTATAATTACACCGAGGTATTTTACATTTGTTTTAACAGTGAGTATAGAGCAGTTTGGTTTACATAGATATGACTTTTTATTACAATTATATGAGTGTATACATATGTTTAGATTCTCAGGGGTAGCATTTTTATTCGTATTACAAAAGTTTTTTCTGCATAAATTTTGATCAAACCATTTTTTTATTAAATTTATATCTAGTTCAGCCGTTTTCTGAGTTTCACTCCAGTTTAGTTCCTGAGTTAAAATCGCTTTGTCGTCAGCATATGATATTATGTTTGACTTTATGGTGAGTTTAAAAATATCATTCACACAAATGATAAAAAGAATTGGTCCTAGTATTGTCCCTTGCGGGATTCCAAAATTACTGGTCTGTGAATCACTCAGAAAACCATTTAACTTGACAAATTGCTCTCTATGAAATAGGTAATTTTTGATCCATGTTAAGGCATTATTGTTTATACCAATTTTCGTAAGTTTAGAGATAAGATTAGAATGTGATATACTGTCAAATACTTTTCTTAAGTCGACAAATATTCCAATGCATTATTTTTTATTATCTAAATATTTATATATTTCAGTTGTTAAGTCTACGATAGCATCTTGAGTGCTCAAATTTTCTCTAAAACCATACTGATGTGCACTTAACATATTATTTTCTTTTATAAATTTAAACATCTGTTTTTTAACAATTTTTTCAAATATTTTTGCTATATTTTAGGTAAGAGAAATTGGTCTATAATTATTGCTTAAGAGTGGGTCACCAGATTTGAAAATGGGCGTAATAATAGTTTTTTTGTATTTTAAAGGAAAGTTGCCATTTTCGAAGCTTGTATTTATGATGTGTGCCAATGGTTTGCAAAGTGAATCAGAATTTTTTTAAAGTATTTCTGCAGTAATATTGTCATAACCAGGGGAAGAATTACCTTTTAATTCATGAATAGCCTGTTTAATTTCATCAGTGTTAGTTCGTTGGAATTGTGATAAGGTGTTATAAGGATTGGAAAGTGATGTACATAGATCATTATTTTCGGTGTTTTTTTATTTTATTTTAAGTGCTAATTTTTCACCAACTGACCGAATATAATTGTGTATTGTAAATATTTTTTTTTTTATGTATTTCTTATTTTTCAATAAATAAATGTAAACAAGATTACCACACAACGGGCAATAGCCTAGTATGGTAGTTAAAAAATGGCAAAAACTGTAACATGTAAACAATTATGAAATAATAAAAAATAAAATAAAAATGTGTGGTATAACCATGTACGATCGTGTGAGAAACGTGGAGATCCGCTAAGAATGCAAGGCTGATGTAAGCGTAATGAGTAAGATTAAGAAAAGAACGCTCCGATGGTTTGGGCATGCAGAGCAAATGAACGAGGAAAGGAGTGTAAGGAGAATATATGACGCAAATGTGAATGGTAGAAGAAGTCGGGGACGCCCGAGAAAGACATGGCACGACCAAGAGTCAGAATAGTAGAATAGCACGTATGAGCCGATGTATGAAAGTGAACGAGGCAAGGATTGTGTGCCAAGACCGAGTCGTTTGGCGGTTCCTCCTCTCGGTCTACCCCTGCGGAAACGATGGTTAGTTAGTAAATTTTTTCATACATATAGAACTTTAATGGATCATCGAAAAAGGTCGTGCAATAATTAGTCACCTCACCCAAATATAATCCTCTATCTCATTATTGTTACCACTACCTTGTTATGGTTTCAGCCCGGCTAGCTCAGTCGGTAGAGCATGAGACTCTTAATTTCAGGGTCGTGAGTTCGAGCCCCACGTTGGGCGCCAATGTAATGGTTTCATAATAAAGTCTAACACTGCGTAAAAGAATAAGTACAACACAAGACTTATAGTTATAAATGAAAGAGTTGTGGCAACAATCAAATTATATTATTAAATAATAAAACAGAACATGATACTCTAATAAAATGATATTTTAATTCTTCAGGGTCGTGTTTAGTCCTTAGAAGAAGAAACTAAATAGTTAAAAGACTAATAAATGAATTGATAGCTTGTCGTGATTTAAAAAAAAAAAGATCTCAAGATGTTAAAATTATTATAAGGGCGCCAGTTCAAGTAGAACGAAATATTAAATGGTAAATCAATAAACTCAAAACTAACAGAAGTTATAAGCTCACAGGTAAAGACGATTCACCCAAGTATGTGCCTTTCTAATTCCTACGTTGAGACAGACTCCCGGATTCTCCGGCTGCTAGCTTGGAACTGCTCAAGAAAAATTCTCTTGTTCCTAGTATGTTTTGGTCAACAAACGAAAATCTGGATTCGACTTACTCGTAGAAAATTTTCAATTAGGAATTCAAATTTCAATTTGAATTGATACGTAGCAACCTATTGGGTGATTATTAATGGGTGCTTACTTCATCAAGTGAATATTTGGCCAGTATAAATCCAAACTGTTACAACCTACCAACCTGAAAACTTTTGTCAAATATTTTTGCCTTATTGAAAAATGTACTTTAATTAATATTTATAAAATATTTGTAAACTAGTCTGTCTCGACACGGGAATTCCTAGTGAGATAGGCAAGGCCAAAAAAAAAATTAAACCTTCTTATCTAGATGCACATAATAAAAAAAATAATAAAAAAACTTGTAAAATAACAGAAAAATACGTGTTTATAATAATTTTCGGAGTATCCTTTGCGATTTTTTTCTATCGGGGGAATTTCATATATTGCCGTTTCCATTTGACGGAAATGTGTAGAAATTATCTTAAAAAATAACATTTATAAGAGCATTTATTAAGAGCTTTAAAAATTCAAGTATTTAAGAAAAATGTGTAAAAATCGGTAGAGATGCGGGAAGCTGGGCCGCGTATTTCCAAAACCTACACCGGTTTAGTGGCTTTACATTTTCATTATCAAAATTTAAATATTTAGAAATAAAATTATTAATTTCTAATATACACATTGGAAAGATTATTTTATCTAGATTTTAGAACAATTTTTGTTTTTGCAAAGTGATAAAAAATTATCAATATAGAGGTGTATTTACAATATATGGGAATAATATTAAAATTTAAATATTTACAAATAAAATTGTTCATTTCTAATATACACATCAAAAAGATTATTTTATCTAGATTTTAGAACAATTTTTGTTTTTGCAATGTGATAAAAAATAACCAATATAGAGGTATATCTAAAATGTAAATAGTCGCTACCGCGACTGAATCGGTATAGGTTTTGGAAATACGCAGCCGGGCCCGGGTATATACCTCTCAAATGTTGAAAAACAAAATGGCTCTGAACGTCCATCTGATGTCAATGTTACACTTGAATTTATGTAAAACAATTGGCACTTAGTGTAGGTCCAAGATTTTTAGAATTTAACGAATCATTAATTTATGGATGTTGGCAGCCGTACAGTGGTTAGTCCGTATTCCGAATGTGAAACACACAACATTTAAAAGTTCGCGGAGCAGACCTCCGGTTTCCGGTGCGTGCTGTTAAGAATTTAGTTAAAATGCCCCCATGAAGGTGCTCATTAGTGCTGCGGTCGCCAGAACTAAACTGTAGTCCCAGTGCCTACTTTGAGCACTTTCCATGGAATGGGAATTTAAAATAACGACTCCGCAAATGAGTACATTGAGTAAACGAAGGCGGGTTCCTAGTACTTACTGAGAGCTGTGAAGGGAAGCCAGAGGTGCTTTGTCTAGTCGTGTTAGTACGGTAGCTTAATTCTGTTGTTTGTAAAAGTTTTTACACCAGCGAACTTTAAATTGCAAGCATAAAAATATTGGGAGGGAGAATTTGTAGCAGTAAATTGGAGCCTAAATGGCCGCAGGGCAGCTTTTCCACGTTGCAAAGCTTCTAAACTACAGTTAGAGCAGAAAAGCTCAAATTTAGTAAAAATACTAAAAGTCACGTATTTAAAGTTTTATTTTTCCTTCGAATGTTTAACATTCGTATACTTATTCTCTTTTTTAGAGAGTAAACCATACCACGTAAATTTTAACATTAAATTTAAAAAAAATGATAAGTACGAGTATATTGTCTCAACATGATTATTAACTAAAGTCCTCCGACGCATCTCTCCGTCTGTTCGCGATAAACTCAAAAACGACTGAACGGATTTTCATGCGGTTTTCACCAATAGATAGAGTGATTCATCAGGAATATATTTGGTACGAGTATATAATTTGTAAATTGGTTGAAATATTTAATGAAATGAGAATGTCTGTATGTGGTGGACGAGCGAGATTTGATTTGAATGCAAAGGAAGGTCACTGTATACATTTGATTTCGAAAACTCTGTGTAAAGTCCGGGCATCGCCGGGGACTTCAGGGACTTTGGGGATTTATTGTATTTAATATTAGCTATTTGTCGGCATGCGTTGCAATGCCACTTAATAAAGAAATTGTTTCTCCCTTTGTGTCCTTTCCTGTACGTCCCGTTCCCTTTTCACCGCCCCTTCCCCTACCCCTCCCATGTCCCCTTCTTCTCATTCATTCCCCCCCACCTTCCCCGCCCTCCCTCTCTCCTCTCCCTATCTCCCACCTCCCGCGTTTCATATATTCAATCCCAGTACATTCAGTTTTCAAACAGCTCGCGTGCCACCTATAACAATTTTTATTAAAATTTTCATTTTTCATATATTACAAACATTCATTTGTGTATATTATAAGAACAATCAATCCCGCAAGGCAGTGTCTTAGGCCCGATTTTATTCCTGATATATATAAATGATTTATGTGAACTAAACTGTCACGGCTCAGTCATTAGTTTTGCAGATGACACAGTCCTTCTATTCCATGGAAAGTCATGGGAGACTGTATTTGAAAAAGCTGAAAAAGGGATGAATCGGGTAAAACAATGGCTTGATTCAAATTCACTAACACTAAATGATACAAAAACTAATTATATTAAATTCAAAATCCACAACAAACAGACGGATAACCTCAATACAAACCTAAACATAAAAATTCATAAAGACTGTATAAACGTGAACCGAGAAACTCCTTGTAACTGTCCAAAATTGAATGAAATACAAACAATAAAATATCTTGGAATAATAATTTGATCAAAACTTAAATTGGAACTCCCAAGTGGAAAACGTGAGCAACAAATTAAATAAACTAACCTATTTTTCAAAACAATAAGAAACATTTTAGATAAAGAACAGCTAATTAAAATCTATTATGCCTTAGCCCAATCTCAACTACAATATGGTCTTATCGGATGGGGAAGCTCATGCGATTCCACTATAAAACCAGTCCTCATAGCACAAAGGGCAATTCTGAAAATTATACTTATGTCACTGAAACAATTATATACAAAAGATATTCTAATGTACGCATTCAAAAATCAGGATAACTTTACACAGACAAACTCGGGCCGATTCACAAGATCTACATTACAACATACATTCTACCAACCTACAACTAAAACGACTTTTGGACAAAGAAATATGGAATACTTCTCTGTAAAATTATTTAATTTACTCCCTCTTGCAATGAAAACCACAAAAAAAAATAGCCGCCTTCAAAAGAAGCATAAAAATATGGATTATGGACATGGGAAGGAAGAAAATAACCCAACAAAGAATAATGCTTGTTTTGTACTTTCTTTTAGATCTAACTTAATAATTTTCCTTGGCAATATTCTAACATAGATTAGGTATTTACTTATAATTCAAATAATAAAACTTGTACAATGTGTCCTTAGAACGGGGTACCCCAGTAAGGACACATTTTCTCTAAAAAACTGTAAAAAAAAAAAAAATTTGGTACCTAACACAGGTACCTATTTAAAATATCTAAAATTCTTACTTAGATACTTATCGCTTCAAGTAAATTCATCAATTTAAAGAGTTTATTCGAAAATTGAATCTTGATTGAATAATTGAACAATTTGCAAAATGTTATTCTTAAATTGTGACATTTTTGACAGTTTCGTAAGAGTTTTGTAATGATTAATAAACTTACGTGAAATATATGTCGTACTTATGTAAGAAAGCATCCGGATAGATCATTATGCACCAAATAACAAATTTAAAGCAGAGTGCGCACACTTTCACTACGGTATGCGTAAGCTTACCCCGTATAATATGACTCAAGTGTACCGAATCGACACTTAGGAACGATGTTTTTGATTTTTGAACCGTGTGAGGTTTTTGTACGTTAGTTTGAGATACCTGTTAACTTAAAGTCAGATCTTGTTAATAAACAATGACAAAAAATTGAACAAAACATCTAGATTGAGCATTTTAATACGAAAAATTCCCATAAAAAATATTGTACGGTTTTTTTTATACGAATACCGCACAAGAGTCACTAATGCATCACTAATTGGGGTATGTAGTGAGGCTGAAGGTAGTGGGGAGGGAAAGGAGATAGGGAAGAGGAAGGTGGGGAAGTACCTGGCTATTCCGATCTGGTCACCAAACACGGCTAATGCCATTTCAATCATCGTTTCAATTCTGAATGGTGGTCTTACACCAGGGCGATACTGAGAGTATCTTCCACTCTGGAACGTGACGCAAATATACTTTATATTATTTTGAAATGAATAAATTGTGAAATAACACAAATCAATCAAATAAAATTTATTTGCCACGCCGGGATTCGATCCCGCGACCTTCGGAATGCGAGTCAAGAGCCTTACCGCTGGACCACGCCGGCCGTCATAGTTTAGTTTATTGAAGTGAAAACACTAAACTATGACTACAATGTTTAGTTTATTGAAGTGAAAACTTCTTTAGCACCGTTGTGATTTCAAACTCGATGAAATAAAAAAGCGGCAGACACTTAACATCTATAGGATTTAGCCTGCGAGAGAATGAGATAGAATAATCAGTCTCCTCTTTGTGCGGTGCTTCGTAGTCTCTCCTTTCTTGTCTACTTTAGTTTTCTGAACTGCATACTTGTATGTTTTAGTCAACGTGGATGTGTTGTAGGAAACACTGGTTACTAATTTATAACAAGATTTTTTATTAATTAAAAATTTGACGTTTTAGACATCTTTTAGAGAGAGCCCATAGATAACAACTAATCGTCACCAGTGATGTGCAATAGAGCTATAAAAATGCTTGGTTTTATATGCAGAACAGCAAGTGATTTTAAGTCACTAGAATATTTGAAAATATTGTACACTTCTTAAGTAAGAAGCCAGGTAGAGTATAATTCGCCATTTGTTCCTCATTGTATAAAACACATTCCGAAAATATAGAAAGGGTACAGCCCAAATTTCTAAGATTTGTTAACTTTAAGCTGAATATTCCAATTCAAAATATTAACTATGTCCTTTTGATGAAACAACACTTAATTAAGCTGTCAGATAGGCGGATCATCCCTGACCTTGTACTATTAAAATCATTAAGAATTGCATTGACAACCCTGAAATTCTCGCCAAAAAAAAAAATTTTACGAACCGACCAGAAATACGAGGCAATGTGCTACCTTCTTCTGTGACAATTTTAAAACAAACTATGAGGCTCATACACCTATAAATAGATTACATCATTTTGGCAATAAATTTGGGAATACTGTAGACATGTTTAAAGATTTCGTATTAGTTATAAAACTAAGTCTTTATAATTACTTTAATGAAATGTATGATTTTAATTTTAATTAATTATATTTTTTACTATTAATTTAATCGTCGTATATTGTGTACTAGGTACCGGTGTATAAATAAATATAAAATATCAATCATATTATTAACAATTCTCAAAGTCAGTTGTCGGAATTCCATCCAGTATATAATACAATATTAAAATGGCAGCGCAAATACGAGAACCAACCACTATATTTCATCATCGCCAAGCACAAAATAAACAAAAGAATAACACAACTTCCGATAGACAGGTATCAAACTGGTAGACAGGCATCAATGAACACGGGAAAGCCCCGAGCTGACCGGGTGGGAGTCACACCCCCCCCCCCGGAGGAATGTTATTCAATGTTCTCGTCTAGACGGCAAAGGTTGTTAAACTTTTTTAATCATGGTCCACTTTCAGAATTTCAAAATTTTCCTTCAAAGAAAACTGTTAGAAAATAAAATAACGCTTTTTAGAAATCACTCTTATTGGTTAGTCTACAATGTTAGTAGTCAGTAGGTTAGTTTAAATTAACACTTAAGGCGCCGCATCCGCGCTCAAAAAGAAGAAGATGGAGAGATATGTAATTACGAATGTTAGAGGGGCGCGCTAATATTTCAAGCGATAAAATCGAAGCGAAAATTGTGAAAATGTTTAATAATACGCCGACTCGTTTAAAATAGCGCAAAAATCTCGCGGAAGGCGTCTTAAGTATCATTTAAAAAAACATTGTGAATTTTTTCACAACTATAACTTGTAAAATAACTGAATCAAACGTATTTATAATAATTTTCGGAACATGCTTTGCGATTTTTTTTATCGAGGGAATTTTATATAATTTGCGTTTCGGCATGGAACGCGTCTAGATATTATCTTCAAAAATAACATATATTTATTTAAGGGCTTAAAAACTTCAAATGATTAAGGGAGATATGTAAGAAATCGGTAGAAATCGGATAGCGGCGGCTTAACTAATAGACATACTTGTAACTAGATTTATTTATTAACGGTATAAATATACCTTAAATACATATTACATGTCACAAAATATTAGTTGTAGGTACATCGGAATAATTTAAAAAAAGAAATAAGTTAATTGTGGCATTTGATTAAGAAATGACACAAAGGGCTACAATTACATTCAATACTATAGTAAAAATAAAATTAATATTGATTGAAGATATATGATAGAATAGCCTTCTTGTACCTAGCTTCCGTGCAGTTAAATAGATCCGCCACATCTGCGTATCTATTACTAACGTCATGTAATCTAGGTAAAAGCGAGTGTTTCGTATACTCAGTCCTGTTGTTGTTACATTGAAACAAGATTTTGGAGCGAGTTGCTCTAGTGCCGTGGTCGTCAAACTGCGGCCCGCGGCGGATATTTGTGGGGCCCGCACAAAAATCTGGCGTTTTGTTTTTAAATATATATTTTTTCAAGTACAATTATATTATCCGTTTTCTTTTTAACTATATTTTTTTCATGTAGATACAATTAAATTATCCGTTTTTGCGGCCCACACACATATCTGCAGTTTTCTTTTTAAATATATATTTTTTTCATGTACAATTATATTTTCCGTTTTTTTGCGGCCCGCACAAATATCCGCCGTTTTCTTTTTAAATATATTTTGTTTCATGTACAATTAATTATATTATCCTTTTTTTGCGGCCCGCACAAATATCTGCCGTTTTCTTTTAAAATATATATTTTCTTCATTTACAATTATATTATCTGTTTTTTTGCGGCCCGCACAAATAACTGCAGTTTTCTTTTTAAATATATTTTGTTTAATGTATAATCAATAATATTGTCCGTTTTTTTACTATTAATTATATTTTCGTTTGAGACTTTCAGGGGGGCAGTAGAAGATCCAGAGAGAAATAGAGGGCGTAGAGATGGCACAGTGAGGGTGTAGGTAGGTAAAAAATGGTCTAAAAAGACAAAAAAACACACTAATCACGTACTAATAAAGCAAAATAACTTTAATATTGGTTAATTTTTGTTATTGTATTTATTGTAATCATTTTTATCACGTGTGCGAAAATTCACACATTCCGAAAATTGAAACTTGAAACTGAAAGATTCCAGAATTTTTTTTAATAGAATATAATGATTTTACGTGTATTATTATTATTAAGAATTGACACTATATCATGAACACAAGAAGGAAGGCAGTAGCAACCCGGTACTTACATACAAAATAATTGCTTTTTTAACTTGCTAAACAAAAAGGTACAACACCCCCCCCCCCCCCCCCGAAATCAAAAGTGTGCGGCCCGCGGTGATACCTCATATTGTCCTATGTGGCCCTTGACCAGAAAAGTGTGACGACCGCTGCTCTAGTGGGTATATTAAATTCGATGAGCTTTGTTAAATCAGGACTGTCTATTCTTATTAAGTCGGATATAATTCTTCGATCTGAGAGTTTTAATAAATTTAATTCTTTCATCAAGTAATTATAATTTATGTTTTGAATGGTAATACCGAGTTTAAAATTTATATGTCTTAGGAATTTGTGTTGAATTTTTTCGATTGTGTCTGAATGTAATTTAAAATGGAGGGACCAGATCGAGGAGTTATATTCGACTTGACTACGTACTAAGGATGTATACAAAATTTTTACAGTTGAAATATTCCTAAAACCTCTGGTATTTCGAAGAATGAAGCCAAGCATTTTTATTCCTTTATTAGTGATTGTGTTTATATGGGATATAAAGTTTAATTTAGAGTCGAAAATTATTCGCGGGTCATTAATTTCTTCGACAGAGGTAAGGGTAGAGTTGTTAAGTACGTACGGATGAATTATTGGTTTACTTATTCTGTAAAATCTTATTGAATGCCACTTATTTATGTTCAGAAAAAGTTTGTTAAGAGAACACCAATTTATTAACTTGTTTAAATTATTTTGTAGACAGATACAATCTTCGGCCATTTTAATTATTTTAAAATTTTTCAAATCATTTGCAAAAAGCAACACGTTTACATCTTTATCAAATATATCAACAATATCGTTTATAAACAGTAAAAATAAAATTGGGCCTGAATGAGACCCTTGTGGTACACCACTAGTAGCTATAAATTGATTGGAAAGGAACAAATTAATTTTTATAAGTAGTACTCTGTCAGATAGGTCTTGCAAACCAGTCTAAAAGTTTTCCATCAATACCTAGATTACGTAGCTTAACCAGTAGATTTTTATGGCATACTTTGTCGAATGCCTTGATAAAATCCGTATATATGGAATCGACTTGAGTTTTGTTAGCTAATGCGTTTGATATATAATTTTCATATAACGAAAGATTTGTTAGAGTTGACCTACCTGACAAAAATCTAAGTTGATTCGAAACAATGAGATGGTTAATACATGGAGAAATTTGATCAAGTAATAGTTTTTCGAAGAGTTTCGGGATTACAGATAGCTTACATATAGGTCTATAGTTAGTGATATCACTTTTATAACCCTTTTTTAATATAGGAGTTAGATAGGAACGTTTCCAAATGTCAGGAAAGCAACCTGTGTCGAGGGACTGGTTAAACAATATACAAATCGGCTCAGCAAGTGAATCGATGCAATTAATAAGGATATTGGGATGCACATTGTCAGGTCGGGCCTTCTTGTTTTTGTCTAGAGATTTAATTGTAGTTTTAACGTCATTTATATTGATGTGTACAGCAGGGATGCTCTCATTAGGGGAAGGAGGTGGTATATAATTATCTGAGATATCTTTATCATAGACACTTTTGAAATATTCAGCAAAATAGTTAACCTTTACTTTCATATCAGTGCTACTCTTTTCTTTGAAGTGCATTGAGATGGGTAAACCTTGTTTGTTTTTTCTAAGAGAGTTAACATGTGTGAAAAAGTTTTGAATATTAGAGGGTATAGAATTTTCGATTCCATTTTTGACAGTTTTTTACATTGAGTTCTGTAGTTATGAAATATCTTATAGTCGTTAAGGGAGGTGGATTCTTTAAAGTTTTTGTGTGCAGATAACTAGTTTAATTAGCTCTCCGCTGAACCATTTCGGGAACTTCGCTTCTTTGAAGTGTGAAAGTGGTAAATAGTTTTCAATGGCCCTGTTAATTATTGTGTAAAATATTTCAAGATTATAGTTAATATTATTGTTGTGGTGAAGAAATGACCAGTCTTTATTTGCAAGATATTGGTTCATATTGGGATAGTCAGCTTTGGAAAAATTATAAGTAAGGTTAGGCAGAATAGTTGTGTTGTCTGGTGAGTTATTCGTCGTGATGGTTATGCTTAGAGCGGGGTGGTGGCAGTCTAGGGGGAGGAGCTCGTCAACTGATTTAACAATATGAATTGAGAGATCACTACAGAATACCAGATCTAGCAGCCGATTATAGTTATTGTAGACTTGATTGACTTGATGTAAATACAGTAAGTTCGTCATATCTATTATTTCGCGGGCGTTTTCTGGCAGGCTTAGGTTGTTATAAGAGTTTTTATTCATCCAATCAATACTAGGGGTATTATATTTATGAGAAGGATGCTGTTGTTTGGACTCAGCGAGCACGCTAATTATTGTAATGTCTTCGATAAAGCAAGGCGCATGTCATATTTGACAACAAATCAGTAACAATTTTTAGTTTCTCCAGTAGAAGCTGCTCGCAATTGCCGTCGATAGTGCGTAGGTACATTGGTCGACTTTGTTATTCTCGAGTCTCATCGAAGGTAAATACTTAGTCGTCAAACGTTAAAAGTTATTCTACTCGACCAATTTTTTGTTCTAACTGCTCCCGTCTGAAGCCAGTGAGACTGGCATCCCCAATTTATTTATTTATATTTTACTAACCCCCTAGTGAGCTTTTACAAGAAAAGAAGCAAATATATAATTAACAATATTAATTACATGTATTACATAAACAATTAAACAGAATAAATATGAATGCAATCGACTCGTTAGGTAAAGAATATTACAACATAAAAAAGAAATGAAATGAAATAGTACAAGTTGTACTTATAAAAAACTAAAACAATTCAGCTTGAAATATTTATACATATTATTAACAATAATAATAAGACCTGACATAGAACAAAGTGTAAATAGAACTGCAAAAATATTATAAAGTAAGTATACATTTTACTGGTGAGGTTTAGATGAGAAAATATTTTATGAGAAAAACAAAAAAAATAATAAAAGTTAATTATTAGCAGATAGAATCGAGATTAGTTGATTTTTGAAACATTCAAAACTGTCAATACTAAATATATCTATAGATTCGCAGTATTTATTCGCAAGGTTATGGATTCTTGGAATTGGTGAGTATATAAAGTAATTAGTGTTGAGTTTATTGTTGCATTTAAAAATATCTTTACTACGAGTTTGTCTAGCGGGTATGCTTATGCAAATTAGTTTCAAAAAATTAGGGCTGTCAATTAAAGATTTTATAATTTTGTATAAAAATAATAAATCAATTAACACTCTTCTATCTGATAATTTAAGAAGTCTGGTTTCAGCGCGTAAGTAATTATAATTTATAAATTCGATTGGAATTTTCATTTTAAAATTGATGTACCGAAGAAATTTGTTTTGTACCTTTTCCAATGATTGAGAATGAACATTGTAGTATGGTGACCATACAGAGGAATTTTATTCTAATCTGCTTCGTACTAGTGAGCAATACAGATGTTTTAACGTTAACATACTTTTAAAATTTGCCCCCATTCTCAAGATAAAACCTAGTATTCTCATTGCATCGCTTGTTATTTCATCGATGTGTACATTGAACTGTAGACTCTCGTGGAATATAACACCAAGATTGGGGTATGTTGTGAGGCTAAAGGTAGTGGGAAGGGGAAGGAGATAGGGAAGAGGAAGGTGGGAAAACCTGGCTATTCAGATCTGGTCACCAAACACGGCTAATGCCGTTTCAAGCAACGTTTTTCTGAATGGCGGTCTTACACCAGGTTACCAGCTGTTTTTGGTTTTGAATAATATACCCGCCAGAAAGTGCGCTATTAATTTAACCATCGATAACCACCGCGTAAAAGAAATAAATTTAATGCTGCTAACACACACAAAACTATAGTACAACAGATTAATTATTTATTTATTTATTTGTTTACGCCTTGATGGCTTTTACAGGTAAGGTAAATTGTACAGGAGCATTATTACAAGTATGTAGCATCATAACAAGTTTATAGTACATAAAATAATAAACAGAGCATGAAAGACATAAGTAGGCACAACACAGTTAGGTATGAGTACTCGATAAGTAAACTGTTAACAAAGGAGTTCAACCAGCTAATTAATTATGAAGTTAATTTTCACGTAAAAACTATCTACCCTCTGGTGAAATATTCTTATTGGTCTCAAAGCATCTGCTTCAGTTTGCTCTACATTATGTATTGCAGCCAATACCGTCGATAAATCAGCCATTATAATGAACCCTAAAACAACTTTGTAAAAATACACGAAGCCTGTGTATCAGAGTGCGCGCGGGACACAGTCTCAGGTTAGGATACAATAATACTAGATTTTGACAGTTAAGGCGAAGACAACTGAAACTTTTTCGGAAATGTGTATTCCAGAAAATTCCAATTCTCGACAATTAACCCTCAGGTCAGCAGCAACATCAGCGATCGGAAGGTTGAAGGAACCAAAGCGCACACCAGATACTAAATTGGATGAGCGTGCTTTCGGAGCGTCAGGACCTAAAGCCTGGAATGGACTGCCACACGAGTTAAGAATGATCACAGATTCAGTGGAATTTAGAGCTAAACTTAAAACTCACCTTTTCAGACAGTCGTATGCATAAGTTTAAAAAAAAAACAACCTTTCACCTTCGCCTTCACGGCCCGCAATATTGTAAATATCTAAGTGTGTAAAAATAAAGCGAATTCTTAAAATTCTCCAGACTTTCAAAACAAATATTAACTCAACTTTGGCATTAATCTTCTTATAAATATAAATGTAAAACCAACAGTGATGAGGGTAGCAATGGTAAAATAATGCAATGTCCAGTGTTTTGAATATAATGTCCTCCACGTATCTTCGTAAGTCATATCTTCTCCAAACATAAACTTTCTAATAAAGTGTGTCCTGCAGGTAAATATGTTGCTGTATCTTTTTGTGAATAATAAAATTAGATAGAGCCTAAGATTCATAAATAAATTGTAAAGCGCCCTCGAACGGTGAATCGAGTCCCTGAACCGAGATCCTGGACTTGAACAGATTCGTAGTTGCAAATGGTATCAGAATAGACACAGCTTGTTTGAGAAGGAGGGGATAAGCTTGTCTCAAAGAACACCAAAACTCGCCAAGACTCTAGTATGATATTCGGTTCGCAATGTTTTCTTAGTTTTCCTTCGGAGCATTCAAACAAACGATGCGCTAATTACAAATATTTAGGAGTGAACGGGGGACCTGTGGACCACTGATATTCATGTCATGGACCCCACTTTAAGTGATTCTGCTCTACAGGATATTAAGAGAAGTACCCGACTTACTCCAGTGATTCCAGAATTTATTTGGAGGAATGTAGATGGCATTTGGACTCCGGTGATTTTTTCAAATAAAAACGCTAAAAATCAGTAGATATTGGAAGTTAGGGTTGGGGCGGGGGGATTGGGTGGAGGCTCGGCTGAGTACCAGTGCGACATGTGAATTTTTTTTTTCGTTTAGGTAGTGAAAAAAAACACCGGAGATCAAAATTTCTTTAGCAATTTTTACTCCTCAGGAAGACTTCGCATTTTTTTTACATTAACTCCACACAGGAGGCCCTGAGGAAAATAATTTCCCTCAGGGCCTATGTCATCTGGGATGCTGTGTGGAGGGTCTTTTTGAGGAGAGGAAGGAATGAACATTGGTCTTGAAGAGACCCACGTTGTAGGGAGGAGGAAACACAGAGGCCGGCAAATCATTCCACAGCCCAGCTGTTGAACACAAGAACGAGTCGAAGAAACGACCTGTTCTCATGTGACAAATGTCAACTGTGTACAAATGTTGGGCACGCGTTTGGTGTGTTTCCCGACTATGCACCGGTGCCGAAGGGATCAATGATGCTAGTTCCTCGGAGCATCTTCGGTTGTAATACCTGTAGAACAAGGATAGAATTCCCACCCGACGCCTGTGCTTTAAAGATTGCAATCCGTCTGTTAAGATATTGGGAAATATCGAAATTAAAGAATCTGTCATAGTTCTCGGGGATACGAACATAAATTTACTTAATTATCAGGAATCAATTGTAATGCAATACGAAAACATGCTAAATTTGGATTTTTAAAATGTATTAATGATGTTACCCGGGAAGCCATACTGACTAACTACGTAACGGCTACATGTTTAGATCATATCTATGTAAGAGAGAGAGAGACAAATGAAATCAGCTCATGCGTATGCGAAACTATCATAGCGGACCATTACCTTATTGCGACCACGATTCGTTTCTCTACTTATGAGATAGGTACCTCCAATAAATCGCACCGTACGAAATATACAGTAATATCGGAAAAAAAAGTGGATCTACTGATTGAAATCACAAATTGGAATGAAATACTAAACATAACGGAACCTAACTTAATATATGAAGAAATTAAATCTAAATTTAAATATATTTACGAAAAAAGTACCATAACTAAATCAAATACAAATAAACATCGTAATAACCAAAAAGATTGGATAAATTATAACCTCATTGAAAATATACAACTACGAGACACACTATGGAGAAAATGGAAAAACACCCCTAACAATAAATTATATGAAATCGAATACAAGAAATACAGAAATAAACTCAATAAAAAAATATTAAACACAAAAAAAAAATATTATAATAATAAATTTAATCATTGCTTTAAAGACATTAAAAAAACATGGAATGAAGTAAATCAAATATTGGGAAGGAAAAATAAATCCGATTGTGACAAAATCATATCTAAATATTTCTTAAATTCTCAAGCGGCGGATGTGACGGTAGAAAACTTTGCAAATTTCTTTGACGAGGGCGTAAATCAGTTATTACACGAATGCAACGTTCGAGCGTCCGAGTGGAATCAAGAACATTTGCAACATTCAATGTACCTACCAAGAGCTAATGCGAAACAAACTGAATGCATTATCGGACGAATGAAAAACTCCAAGACACCGGGCGTGGATTTAATTCGCATGTATGATCTAAAAAAACACGTAAAATTACTTAGTCCTATGATTACCCACCTAATAAACAGAATTATTGACACAAGCATCATTCCAGCTGAACTAAAATGCAGCATCATAAGGCCCATTTATAAAAATGGAGATCACACCGTAATAAATAATTATAGGCCTATTTCATTGTTACCGGCATTAGAAAAAATATTAGAAAAATATATATCTATAAATTTGGATAAATATTTAAATAAATTTTGCATTATTGATGAATGTCAGTATGGCTTCCAAAAAAAAAAAAGCTGTGATAAACTTCTCGAAAAATTTTCTAATTATATAAATTCACAGCTTAACTCTAGAAAACATGTACTGGTATTATTCATTGATTTCTCAAAAGCTTTCGATACACTCAGCCACACACAATTAATCAAGGTACTTGAAATCATAGGAATCCGTGGTAAACTGCTATCATTTTTCAAAAACTATTTAACAAATAGAAAAATGTACGTTAAGATTTTGAAAGAAATGAGTAATTTTAGATTTATAAAATCAGGAGTACCGCAAGGGTCAATTTTAGGCCCTAAATTATACATTATATATGTCATTGCCTTGTCTAAACTGTTTAAAATAGCCCGTAGATTCATTTTTGCAGATGATACTGCACTAGTTGTATCAAATGAAAACCCGGAAATAGCAATTAATGAATTGCAAAGAGACTTTAACGAGCTACTCAAATGGTCTCATGATGTAGGACTAATTATTAATGTCAAAAAAACTAAATGTATGTATATAAGATCACCGAGCCTGAAAATGTGGAATTTACCTAAAATAATTGCACACAATTTTGAATGTATACATAAAAAAATTGATAACATTTGCTACTGTGAAAGAATTGATTTTACAAATGAATATACTTACCTTGGCATAATCGTAGATAATAACTTTAAATGGGATAAACAAGTGATTAAAATTTGTAACCAGCTCCGATGTTTGGCGAGTAATTTTTATAAATTAAAATTTGTGTTGCCTCGATGCACTCTCAAACTTATATATCATTCTATGGTCGAATCCATACTTAGATATGGAATTCGAACTTGGGGACACTCGAGCAAAATTAATATTAAGTACATTCAAAATTTACAAACTGCTATAATTAAAAAAATTGTTAAACCTAGCATTTACAATCAAAGAAACAACCTAAAATTATTGTATGGGTCTGAGGGCCTACTTCCAATTAAAGGGCTTCTCTGGTACATTATAATTATGGATAATTCGGGAGAAAGCACGTATAAAAATTTATTGGTGCATAATCACACAACAAGATTTACTGAAAACAAAGGCCTAAAAATACCACGAATATCAAATAAGTATGGTAGCAGAACGCTCGAATATATGATACCCTTGATTTACAACATGTTAAATCAAAACATTAATTTAAAAAATAATGAGGAACCCTGCCATAAACTCACAAAAAAGTGGTTAATAAATGAACAACATATTTATCTATCTTAAATCTTATATTAAGTATTAATATTGTAACCTAGGCTAATCTGTGTTATGTAATAATATTAAATGGTAGAACCTACAGACAAGCTGATCTGTCACAGCTTTGTGGGACTACCCATATCTTATATTGTATCACATGTTATTATATTCAATTAAATAAAAAATAAAAAATAAAAAAAAGATGGGAGAATCTATCAAACGGACCGCCCGTTTCTGCACAGAGTCGAGGGTATTTTTCAGGTATTTTGGAGCTCCAGACCAGAGGTGGCTGCCAAATATTGCAGGCTGGTTCTCTGGTTGATCTGATCACGAGCAGTGTCCTGCAATCTGAAGATAGAAATACATTTGAGTTCGGGATAAATTATAAATTAACTAGCTGAACCGACAAACGTTATTCTGCCATATAAATTATTTATAGTGAATATTTTGGTTATTAAATAAAAAAATAAAGAATGTATTGTAAGTGTGTGTATTGTAAGTGTATGGGATCTATGACAGAAAGAGGAATGGAGCGCTGTAGACGATGACCGCCGATAAAAACACAAAAAAAACACTAACTAAAGTAGGAAAATGAAATAAAGAAAATCAATATGAATTTCGAAGAGGAATTGAGGGTACGATATTTTTTGTCAGTCCGTCATTAGCCAACACAAATAAGCTCGATGGTTTGCCCACGCGAGAACATGTTGCCGAATGAAATATCACAAAGACGCGACGCTTCTCGTGAATTTCTTGCGCATGTGTGGATGAAAGTTCGATGAGGCGGACGTAGCGCCATCTGTCATTCAACAACATAAATAATTTCGTTCTGTTCGAAATACGAAAGACGATTCAATTTGTTCATACAAAAATACTAAAATCGCGATTAAAAAATGGGAGGGCGAGGGTAGGGGGGTTAAAATTTGGATTTATAGGTATTTTTTGATGCCAAATAAAAAAAAATAGAAAAAATTGTCAAAAAAAAAGTTTTTTTTCTGGAGAGGGACACCTTAATCACCTAGCGGTATGAAATATACTTTAAAACCTATTTTCATATCTACCAAATATACGTACAAAATTTCATAAAAATCGGTCAAGCCGTTTCGGAGGAGTGCGACCACAAACACCGTGACACGAGATTTTTATATATAAGATTATTGTTATTGTTACCTCTTACCTTCCTATAGTAAGACAATTTGAGATGTGTTGGGTATCTTCTAAACAATGTTAAAGTTCGAAAGATTACTAGTTGGTTGATTTAGTTATCGTGAATATTTACAACGAATCTTAAACTGGACAGACGTCCTTACTAAACTAGACTCTAAGTAGTTCTGTTACTCCGGCGGAGCGCGGCGGGCGGACTCAGGGAGGACTCATCATCGTAACTGTTCGTATTTTAGACACGAACGGCGATAGATGATACTCTTCTGACAACCAATTCAGCTGCTATCTATTGGGATATAACAGTACTTCGTATTACAAACTAAGCTATCAACATCTATTGAAAGAAGTTGAAACTACATGAATAGTCAATACGCTACAGGCCGTCATCCACCTTTTCCTTCTCAGGCATCTTGTTTGAAAACGAAAAAATACAGAAGATACTAGAACGATGACATCACTTACGATCTCTTACTGGAACTAGGTAGTATACAATTTCATAATCACCATGTCCGATACAACATACAAAAAACGACCGTTAGATAGAGCTCTGCCAGTGAAAGCATCATTGTAACCTTCCTCTTGAATAGTTCACGATAATGTTATAATGGAGAGGTTACAATGAACCCTTCAGCTGGTGGGACTTTCCCTTCGTTGGTTGATACTTACAGGCTGATGATACCGCTGATAGCTCCATTATAACAAGGGGCGAATGAGAAAGAAGTTATAGCCGTGCGTCTCGGACAGCTCAAGGGGTTTTCCCTGCGTTATTGGCTACTCCACAGACTACTGCGGATAGCTCGGTTGTAACCTCTAACCTGACGATCGATAAAACCCTACATATATCAATACGATATTGACCAAATTCGCTATCTATGATCAGTTATCAATATTTGACAGCACGGTCTACAATTGTTAACAGATATTCCGACCGACGATTGTTAAATTTTAGCGCAGCCTCCATAATATATCAGATAAATTTCTGACTATCAATATATACACTTATTTTTTAATAATGTCATTCGTTATACAAAATTACTGACTTATTTGATGAACGGATTGAACTACCGAAGCTCTTAGAAATGAAAGAAGTCGTATACGCGATCCATCGACTTAAATAATGCATCTAAGACGCAATCAATTTATTCCGTTAGACCTTTGAGAAACGAAAATGGGTGAAATATGAATAAAGACCTTATTAACGAATTAACTTGTATTTGGTGTCAAAAACTAAATGCGGACTGCCAAGTATTGGTTAGTATTGCAATTCAACATTGCCAATTTATTAATATTTTTACGTAATTGTTCGGCGTTTGATATTCCGGAGTGTCAATTCATAGAAAATACCTTGAGCAATGCCAGAGTATATTAAATCTTATTTATTTCCTGTCAATGTCAGTTTAGCTATCACTTTTCGCCTTTCGATCCGATATTGTAAATTTATGGATTTCACTGTGCTCCTGATACTCTCACAAAGGATGCGGGAAACCTATAATAGGCCGCTCCGTTGAAACAACTTTTTATCGGCATACGCGTCGTTTATGATAATTAAGTGGACGTTAAAAAAACTCTGATAGAAAATGGGACTTCCCTACATTATTTGTCACACATTTGGGATTTCACTGCACTATAAGCGTATCGCGGATAGCTCCATTGTAACTTGTAACCTTTTTGTATTTTCACAAATGACGCAGAAAACAGAAAGAGAAAGATATTACTTTTTAACCGTCTCTAGCCAGTGAGACTACGGCATCCCCAATTGGCATATTGTGAGGCTGAAGGCAATGAGGATGGAAGGCGATGAGAGGAATAAAGTGGGGAAGTACCTCTATTGAGAATGAAGGAGACGATACAATGAACTCTGCCAGCAAATGTGGCTTCCCCGCATTATTTGTTATTTATAAGCGTACCGTGGATAGCTCCATTGTAACGTCTTGGTATTTTCACAAACGACTGGATAAGAGAAAGAGGTTACCTTTTTAACCGTCTCTATCTAGTGAGACTATGGCATCCCTAATTGGGGTATATTGTGAGGCTGAAGGTAGAGGCTGAGGTGGAAGGCGATGAGAAGAAGAGTACCTGGCTATTATCAAGAAGGAGACGTTACAATGAACTCTGACAGCAAATGGCGTTATTTGTTACTCTAAGCGTACCGCGGATAGCTCCATTATAACCTCTTGTATTTTCACAAACGACTAGATAACGGAAAGAAGTTAATAGTTTATAGGTCTGGAGCCAGTGAGACTATGGCATCCCCAATTGGGGTGTATTGGTGGTAGAAGAGAAAAGTTCTGAAGCAAGCTCCGAGGAAAATAATACCCCTCAGGGCCTATGCCATCCTTGGGGATGCTGTGTGGCGAGTCTTTTTTAGGGACCGGAAGGAGAGGAAGTTCTGGGAAGGAAAAAAGGTATGAGTGGTGGATAGATAGGGAGTCAGTGTATCCAGGAGTGATAGACGTATGAATCTATCCCTGCCGCAAGGCAATTTTCCGAGAGTGTCCTGCTGGAGAGGTCATAAGGTCTCCCTCAATCAGTCTCTCCCGATCCGGCTTGCCACACAGTCGGTGGGCAGACGCATCCTCCGCCAAGATCCGGGCAAACCTCACCCCATGAACCCGGGCACCCCTGATAAGTCACCAAATGAAGCGAACCACTTGGTTATCCAATAAATGGTTCCCGGTGCGGCGGTACCCATACCCGCCTCCCAAATTTACAATAACAAATTGGAAGTACCTAGCTATTCAGAACTTGTCATCAAATATCTCTGTTGTTGCCGATGCGATGATAGCTGATCATGATAACTAATGACCACAAGATTATTTTTACATTTTTCTAATAAGAGTGATAGTAACAGAGTACAATGGAGTTATCAGCGGAAAGCCCATAACATATGATATCACTGATATCAGCAAGGAATCAATGAACCCAGGGATTCCCCCTCAGTTGACCGCACCGCAACCGCCCGCCCGCAGCGCAGAGGAATGTGATTCAACGTGCTCTATTCGTATATATTCTCACGACGCGATGTCCCAACAGCGATGACGAATGACGAAACGTGGCGCAAAACACGTGTCTTCTTGTGGTTACTGGTTACGCCAATGAATGCTTTGGAGGCTAAATTAATATACAAACTTAAATGGCGAACATTCTAGGTATATATGTATATTTTTTTCAATTATTTCTGGCTTAAGAGAGATGGAAAGGCTGATAGAGATATTGAAAGAAGGGTTAATACCGGTAACTCCATTAATGGAGGATTGATTGCCGTTGGCGCTAATAAAAACCTGTCAAAAGAAGCGAAGCTAGCAGTCCACAATGTAGTCCTGGTACCTACCCTGATGTATGGCAGTGAGGCATGGAACTGGCAGAGGAAGGATGAAAGTAAACTGAAATCTAAATTGAAATGAGATACCTGAGGCGTATGTGTGGTAAAACCATGTATGATCGTGTTAGAAATGTGGATATCCGCAAAGAATGTAAGGCTGATGTAAGCATAATGATTAAGAAAGGGACCCTCAGATGGTTTGGGCACGGAGAGCGATTGAACGAAGAAAGTAGTGTAAAAAGAATATATAACGCAAATGTGAATGGTAGAAAATGTCGGGGATGGCCGAGAAAGACATGGCACGATCAAGTGAATCAGATACTTGAGACGGGCCATGTCAAAAGTCAGAATAATAAAAGAGTGCGTATGAGACGATGTATGAATGTTAGTTAGTTAGGGTGTTCTACGCCATCATTTAAAATAAAATAACTAAAAAAGGAAAGGTGATATATATATTCTCAAGAGTGATCGCCAACGTCGGGGGGACCTGATACGGCACACAAAGAAGAATATATTTTAATTTTGCAAATTTCATAAATACATGAAAGAGAGTCGAGTTCAGACTTGGAAGAGATGAGATGTTGAATAGAGGGGAGGCAATTTTAGATAATGATAACGGATATTTATTTAGAAAGGGACAAACAAAAATATGTGATCTAAATTTCCCATATCTAGACCACAGAATGTACAATCTGGGGAGTCAAGGACTTGAATTTTAATAAACAAAACTTTTAACAAAACAAAAAAACGACTTTAAAAAATGCACTAAAAAGTAAAAAAATAATTTCGTATTCTTCTACAATTTCATAATCAACTTACTTTTTCTACTCATCAATATGTAGGTACGATTGTTATTTTTGGAGTCGGTGTCAGTCATGGTAGGTTCGTAACTACATATATGTATAGTTATAAGTGAGATGTGCTTGTGTCGCACAAGCGACTTGAGGGGAGCTGTCAAGTGAACACGCCGGACCTGGTACCTTTGCTGACACCGACTCCAAAAATAACAATCATACCTACATATTGATGAGTAGAAAAAGTAAGTTGATTATGAAGTTGTAGAAGAATACGAAATAATTTTTTACTTTTTAGTGAATTTTTTTAAGTCGTTTTTTTGTTTTGTTAAAAGTTTTGTTTATTTTTTGATTTTTAGGGAATCTGACGTAAACTAACTAATTTGTCTGAATATGGGTAGACCTACTAAACGTGCTGCTCATATGAGACAGACATAATTTGACCATAACGACGTTAGAGTTAACTTAAGAGATTCGGCCGAATTTCGTTAATTTGCTCCTAAGAATTGAAGAGTTCCGTTACTTTGTCATGAATCCGATAATCAGAACCTAACCAACCTCTCATCAAACTACCTATGAAGTACATCCTTTCCAATAAAAAAAGAATCATCGAAATAGGTTTGCGTGATATTGAGTTATTCATCCATTTGTCGTGCACATACTTAATGCAAATTTAAGACTTATATGGTTTTCTCATGAATGCCATTGTCGGAACTGGACCAAATTAAAATGGGACTACACGCGAAGCACCAGCTTTCAAATAAAAAAAGAATCATCAATATCAAAGGTGAGACGCAACGGAGCAATGTCCGATTTTCATTCGAATAAGTGAGGAAATTTATTTTTTTGGAAAAATGGGTAATTGTTGAAACCACGGTTTTGATGGGATATTCCTTTGTAATGAGGCTCCCTTGGATTAACTAGCAATGTTCCAATACTCTGCCCAAACATTCCGGGATCTATCTTTGATGTTTATTTTTTAATGTATGAAAACTTAAGTCTTACTTTTTTTGATTTATTATAACAATAGTCGGAGCAGGTGGATGAGTTTGTGTATCTGGAAAGTGTGTTTACTAGTGATTGTAAGGCTGATAGAGATATTGAAAGAAGGGTAAACGCATGTATCTCCATTAAAGGAGGAATGAATGCCGTTGGCTCTAACAAAAAAACAGTCCAAAGAAGCTAAGCTAACAGTCCACAATGGAGAGCTGGTACCTAGATGTATGTGATAGTGAGGCATGAAAGCAAAGAAAGGATGCAAGTAGACTGAATCCGGATCGCTAGTCAAGGGACTTTCCCCCGACATTATAAATATAAACAACAGAAAAGTTTGATATTATGAACTGCATTACTGTTAATGAATCGCTCATTTTAGTATTAAATAATTTCGCTGCCCGACCTGGCACGAGTTTTTTCATCATCGTGTCTGCAATGACGGAGTGTATTACATCACATTCCTCTGCAAGTGGCCCCGGGTCCGGCTGCTGAATTTAAGAAGTATAGGGGCTTTCCCTGCGTTCAATGAAACCTGCTTGGCAGTCGTGTTATTATTTTGGTAATTATTGCAACAGAAGATGATGAGATACTTAGTTGATTCTTGCAAGAGTTCGCAAGCTGTGTAATATGATGCAGCTTTCGTTTTCCTTATGATATGGATTACAAAATGCAGACGAGCAATATTTTTACAGGTAAATTATAATAATTTGTCTCGACGCCACCTAGTGGGAGATTTAGCACTTATAATGGCGAAAGTTTGTATGGATGTATGTTTGTTACTCTTTCACGCAAAAACTACTGAATGAATTTAAATGAAAATTTACAATAATATAGCTCATACATCAGAATAAGATATAGGCTATAGCTCAGAGCTCTGGCATTATGAAATTTGTAAAAAAAAATTGCAATAGGTTGCACGATTAGTAAGATATCTATAATTCTTTATTCGATTCAAATTATTAGGGAAGTACTTTAAATTATTGCGGGAGGGGGGTGGGAGGATGGAGGGGGAGGAGGAGTGGGTCGGGAGAGGTGGAACCCCCCCTAATACTAGAAAAAGCTAGTATAAAAATAAAGTTGGTTGTTTTCAGGTGGAAAAATGTAATAAGCAGTAATTGTTGAATGAAACGCTATAAATAGTATATATTGAATTATTTGGCGGGTAATTGTCGATAAGCCGACGTAGCTCAGTGGTAGAGCATTTGACTGGAAATCAGAAGGACGCGGGTTCGAGTCCCGTCGGCGGCATGTATCTTTTCTCGGGAGATTTTTTCAATGTAGATGAGTGTTTCAGGCTAATAATTATTATATTTTTTAATGTAGCTATTACTTTGTGGTTATCCATTATAATAAAATGAAACAATACAACTTTGTATAAACCACTTATAAAATGTGCAAATCCGACCGGTTTCGGAACAAACGTTCCTTCGTCAGGGAAAGCTTATACTAATTTGACAGTTTAGAACAATGTTTTATTATGGTAGGGGTGGAGCCGTTGTTAGTTAATAATGTAGATTGGGTGGGTAGGTATTAGTGTAGAGTGGGTGGGTAGGGGAACAAATCCATGATTGGGCTAAATTCATAAAGACCATAAATTGACTAATTCCGGAATATATAAACTCAAATGCAATGATTGTCCCTTATTTTATATTGGAAAAACAACTCGTAATTTTGAAATCAGAATCAAAGAACATTTAAGGTGTCTTAATAATAATAATTTTTCTGAGTTCGCTAACCATATCATTGAAAAAACCATAGTTTTGAAAAAAACACAGGGATAAATATTGTTCATATTTATCATAAAGGAAAACGTTTAGATAACTTAGAAGCTTTTGAAATTAAAAAATCCCTTAAAAATAATGAATCTATTATCAACAAACAAAAAATATTGTCATATAGCCCAATCATGGATTTGTTCCCCTACCCACCCACTAATAACATCCCACCCACAACACTAATACCTACCCACCCAATCTACATTATTAACTAACAACGGCTCCACCCCTACCATAATAAAACATTGTTCTAAACTGTCAAATTAGTATAAGCTTTCCCTGACGAAGGAACGTTTGTTCCGAAACCGGTCGGATTTGCACATTTTATAAGTGGTTTATACAAAGTTGTATTGTTTCATTTTTTTATAATAATTATTACTTATAAAAATTATAATTGTATATTTCAAACCTCATTGTGTACCGAAATTTCATGACTTATAAAATGTAGACAAAAAAGGTCTAAAAATAACATGACGTAAAAGATCACTCTTCGTTCTGGGAGAGCTTTAGATTCATTTATTAACGTCATTTTCAGCGACTTTTACATGGGAATAGTAAAAAAGCCTCAGCGACCACTTTTTGTATTAGTTCAGATGTTATACATTTAAGATGTCCACTCACTCGCCATAATATAATTTCACACCGTTAGTTTTCTGGGCAATGAAGAATACATATTATGGTAGTTAGTCCAAGCACTTCTGCACTGAAACAAAACCCTATTTCTAGTATTATTATGTCGAATAAGTGAATTATGGAATCTTATCGATGCAAGCATTTTATCAACGAAACTTATCGACGAAAGCTTATCAATGCAAGCATTTCTGGACTACCAAATGCATCGTTTAGCATTTTATATGGAAATATCAATGTCAAAGACAATCCTTCCATCCGACATGTCAAGATTATTCATATCCTTGAAAATAGTGTTTTAGTTAAACAAAATTGCTGAATTTTTTTTTTTTTACATTAACTCCACACAGGAGGCCCTGAGGAAAATAACTTCCCTCAGGGCCTATGTCATCTTTGAATGCTGTGTGGAGGGTCTTTTTGAGGAAAGGAAGGAGTGAACACGGGTCTTGAAGAGACCCATGTTGTAGGAGGGAGGAAACGCAGAGGCCGGCAAATCGTTCCATAGCCGAGCCGTTAAACTCAAGAACGAGTCATAGAAATGACCCGTTCTCATGTGACTAATGTCAACCGTGTACAAATGTTGGGCGCGTGTTTGGCGTGTTTCCCGACTATTCACCGGTGCCGAGGGGATCAATGACGCTAGTTCCTCGGAGCATCTTCCATTGTAATACCGGTAGAACAAGGACAGCATTCCCACCTGACGCCTGTGCTCTAAAGATTGCAGTCCGTCTGTTAAGATGGGAGAATCTATCAAACGGACCGCCCGTTTCTGCACAGAGTCAAGGGTTTTTTTTAGGTATTTTGGAGCTCCAGACCAGAGGTGGCTGCCAAATTCAATTTGGGAGGCGGGAATGGGTACCGCCGCCCCGGGAACCTTTATTGGACAATCAACACCTCTGCCATAGGTCACCCCAAGTGGTTCGCTACGTTTGGTGATTTAGCAGAGGTGCCCGGGTTCATGGGGTGAGGTTTGTCTAGGTCTTGGAGGCGGATGACCAAGACACACTGAACCCCAGATTTCTACCCACCCCTTAAACCCTTTTCCTTCCCAGAACTCTCCTCTCCTTCCTTTTCCTAAAAAAACCCTCCACACAGCATCCCCAAAGATGACATAGGCCCTGAGGAAAATTATTTTCCTCAGCGCCTCCTGTGTGGAGCTCATGTAAAAAAAAAAAAAAATTCAACCGTGGGGCGCACTTGCGATTTGTACAGGGTTAGCAGTTGTGTACTATTAAAGTATCTGCGGGCCCTGTACAGTACCTACACCCAGTTTCTGAGAGGCTAACTTAACTCTGGTTTCGATGGAGCCCCCGTACCTGAGCTGGTCACTTAGAGTTACACCAAGCATATCGGTGGACGTACCATTTTACCATCGTAATACCATCGTACCATCGTAATACCCATTTTAAAAGTCTACGGACGGATTGTTTTACAGAATTTGAACAATTGTTTGCCGGTCGGCGTAGCCCAGCGGTAAGGCTCTTGACTCGTATACCGAAGGTCGCAGGATCGAATCCCGGCGTGACAAATAAATTTTATTTGATTAATTTGTGTTATTTCACAATTTACTAATTTAAAATAATATATAGTATATTTGCGGCACGTTCCAGAGTGGAAGATACTCTCATTGGAGGGGACCCCACCCCTTTCCCAACGGCGTTATAAGGAAACATATGATTTCCTCCTTCACCGCACACGTCAAGACTCTACTTTTTTTTTAACAAAGCTACATTTATTTGAACGACTCTAGACCCTCCAATGTCCATGCATACGGGGTTAGTAAGCAGTATGCAAGTACTTACATAAACATTATACAAAAGATAAATAAAGGTAGCAGCCCGTGGAATAATTCTTCTGAAATAGGTAACATCAAAAAGAGATAATAGTGAAGATACTCTCAGTATCGCCCTCGTGTAAGACCACCATTCAGAATTAAAACGTTGCTTGAAATGGCAATAGCCGTGTTTGGTGAACAAATCTAAATAGCCAGGTACTTCCCCACCTTCCTCTTTCCCATCTCCTTTCCCTCCCCACTACCTTCAGCCTCACAACATACCCCAATTGGGGATGCCATAGTCTCATTGACTTCAGACGGGAGCAGTTGGGACTCTTGTGCGGTATTCATATAAAAAAATAAAAATTAAATTCATCAAATTTCGAAGTTAATTTTCAAGTAAGTAATATCTTTATGTGGTAGTTGCTCCAAAGAACTGAAATAATAACGTAATTTGAATAGAACTATCACAGAACTTGAAAATTAACTTCGTAATTTGATGAAAAGTCCCCGTTAAATGCCGATTCTGAGTGCGTTTTTCTGTCACATTGTAAACGCTGGCCAAACTTGCTTACTTACTTCTTGCCAAATTCCATCGTGAGTTTGTGAGACAATGACGAGCCTGCATTTTATATATAACGCCATTGTATCAAGTGGGCTAAAATATTTTTGGAAGTACTTTTTTCAAAGTAAATAATAACGCTGAATATGTGCCATAAAAGTGATCTAAACAAGTTTAGATAGAAATATAATATTTTTCATCATAATACGAAATAAACATTTATCTATTTTTCGTGTGATGGAAATGACACCCTCAGTCAGACGAGGGAATGATAACGTTACGATGAAGGGGTCTCGCTCGAGGGTAGGTTCGGCGCCAAGTGCTGGGTGACGGGTGACGGGTGACGGGTGACGGGTGATGGGTGGAGAGACGTCCCTCAATAGTACGTGACCCACATCTCCCCCTCCACCTTCCTCCCTCTTCCCCCCCCCCCCCCCGATGAAACTGTCACCGTTGTGTCACCGGCCACTGGTCACCAATCACCCGAGGGTGTCACAAAGGTAAAGTGATTATCAGAGCTTTTATCTGTTAAGTGCTCATCTATGTATGTAGGGGAAGGTTGTGACCAATGGACCAGCGCGACGAATGAAGTACTTGATTACTTTAGAAAATAAGCGTTTTTAAAGTCAAATGTCATACCAAATGCAATACCTTCCTCCGACTTGCTTCTCTACTTTCAGTATCTCCGCGTCTTCCATCAGAGTGTTTCCTCTTCACACAAGAGGCCTTGAGGAAAATAATTCTCCTCAAGGCCTATTTCATCTTTGGGGATGCTGGATGTGGAGTGTCTTGGAGAGGAAATTCTTGAAAGGAAAAAGGTATGAAGGGTGGATAGAAACCTAGGGGTCAGTGTGTCTAAGAGAGACTGACGTATGACTCTGTCTCTGCCACTGCGGTACAACGCGAGTTCCGAGAGGTCAAAAGGTCTCCCTCAACCAGTCTCTCCCGATCCGGCCTGCCACGCAGTTGGTAGGCAGATGCATCCACCGCCAAGATCCCATCAAACCTCTCCCCATGAACCCGGACACCCCTGCTAAGTTACCAAAAATAGCGAACCACTTGGTTAACCTATGGCAGAGATGTTGATTGTCCAATAAATGTTTTATATATAATAAAATAAAGGTTCCCGCGGCGGCGCGGCGATATGGCAGTCTATTGCCAAAGCTCCGGATACAAAATTTACACGCAAATGTGATATTACTCATTATTTCGTCTGGAATTTTCTGTGAGCTACTACTACTTAAAACTACTGTCATTTATTATTAGATATAATTGAAAATTCATTTAAGTTTTAATATTACAAACATTTTTTCAAAGAACACCTAGTTTTAAGGAATGGACGCCACACTGGCTCCACAATGGCAAAAAGAGGGCCCTAATACGAGTGGAACGAAATCAGCCTGCACTTGGCATTGCAATCCTTGCCTCATAATCAAGTTGGTCTAAATTCTAATCGCAGCAAGTAGGGTGTATGGAGTATCGATAGCAACTCTAAAACGAAAACTCCATGGCAGAAACCAATCCGCGAAGGAGAATCGAAAAAATTGTCTCCATTGTTCCACTGAAGATATTTTTATGCTACAGTTTCAAAAATGTTAATATTTTTAAGCTTTGGTTAATGAGAGTAAAAAAAATGTATCCCGCCAGCAAGAATTAAATTCATTGAAAAAAAATATATGGCCGAATTTTTATATTTTATTCCAAATTTAGATTACATACCGCCATTTTTAAAAAATATGTATTTTTTAATGAACGAATCAAGAAGAACGTTTCCTTCGAGACGCAATAATTATATCCACAAAAAAGATTTAAAACAAAAAAAGTGTAAACAAATTTTACGAAATGTGCAAATTAATATTTTTTCCATTGAATTATATTCGGTTTTATACTTTCATTGGGTTTCTTTTTTAATTGTTCATTTTGTTTCTTGTAACTTTTCCAAAAGAAGTGTTTTATTGTAATTTTCATCGCCGTGGTTTTTTTAGATTGTAATTAATTTTTTATGTTTATTATTATCTACTGCTGTTATTGAAAATATTAATAAGTGTTTTTGCTTCCAAAATACTTTGGTCCGATCATAGAAACTCGATGGTCCAAACAAAACGACAGTGGTTCAAATCAGGCAACCGTTTTTTTTATTTGTACTGATAAGTTTTAAAATTCTGTGACTTATTCTTTATTATTTGAATAAACGGCGAATTTAATGAATTCATTTCTTTTATTTAATTAAATGAAGACAATATTATAATTTGAGATTTTGTTCATAAAGTTATTTTTTTTTTAAATTAATCATTTCTTTTATTGTATGTACCAAGACTAAGGAACTAATTACAGAGTTAGGTAGTCCAATCATCGCAACCTTCCCCTATCTACCTAACCATGTGTATGCATTGCAATTTGGGAAGCGGGAATGGGTACCGCCGCCCCGGGAACCTTTATTGAATAACCAACACCTCTGCCATAGGTCACCCCAAGTGGTTAGCTACGTTTGGTGATTTAGCAGGGTGCCCGGGTTCATGGGGTGAGGTTTGTCTAGGTCTTGGAGGCGGATGACCAGGACACACTGAACCCCAAATTCCTACCCACCCCTTAAACCCTCTTCCTTCCCAGAACTCTCCCCTCCTTCCTTTCCTTTAAAAAAAAACCCTCCACACAGCATCCCCAAAGATGACATAGGCCCTGAGGGAAATTATTTTCCTCAGGGCCTCCTGTGTGGAGCTCATGTAAAAAAAAAAAAAAAAATATATATATCAGTGACGTGCGGCACTATCCATCTAAATCAGGGGTCCAAACCAGTGGCCCACGAACGTTTAAAATTTCAAGGGATCCGTAGAGAGAATGGAAATAATAAACTAAGTTGAGGTCTAGGTATTAAACCATGTTTTTTTGGTAACAGGACAACTCAGAATCATTCAACTTCGACACTTCTAAAAATTTAAAAATATTTTAAAAGTTGGTTAAATAAGTTACGTTAGATTAGGTCAGGAATCGGAAAAATCGGCTCTCGAGCCGCATGTGGCTCTTTGCATAGATATTGTCCATATCCCATACATATGTATATTACATATATGCGACACTCTGATACTTTTTTCACTTGACAAACTGCCGACCCCTGGGTTAGGTTATGGGCTATTTTTCTTCTTTTTTTAAATAACTGTTCGCTACGTTTGGTGACTTATCAGGGGTGCCCGGGTTCATGGGGTGAGGTTTGTCTAGGTCTTGGAGGCGGATGACCAGGACACACTAAACCACAGATTCCTACCCACTCCTTAAACCCTTTTCCTTCCCAGAACTCTTCTTTCCTTCCTTTCCTAAAAAAAACCCTCCACACAGCATCCCCAAAGATGACATAGGCCCTGAGGGAAATTATTTTCCTCAGGGCCTCCTGTGCTCATGTAAAAAAAAGCTGTGGTCTATTTTACTTTTTTTTATAATAATTTTTTAATGAGTTTTCGAAGGGATATTGAAATTGCATGATTCTAAGTTGTCGTTGAACCATTTTTTTATATCTTGGTATTGAACAAACGACACATATGAGAAAGTGGATTGAAGTAGGAATATTGATTTTGCTAAATAATTTAAGATGGGATGTATTATTCAAGCTTATTACATACATTTATGTACCTATACAGCGTGTAACAGCACGATCCCAGAGTATATTTGGAGAAAAAATGGAGATGTCCTTTTGCTGTCTGTTCAGATTTTTTTTTTTCAATTAAAACGTTAAAAATATTTTTCCTTCACACGTCGCAAACGAGTATTCAGGATAGTAGCGCGTTTATAGCTAAGCGGGTCACACACAACGCGGTTCAAATCACAGCGGTGCTAAAGAAGTTTTCACCTCAAAAACAGAATGTGCCATTCACACGTAGCAGAAGTGAAACCTTCAGAAAACTAAAGTAGACAAGGGTGGGAAGGCTACGAAGCATCGCACAAAAGGAAACCGTTTGTACTATCTCGTTCTCTCACAGGCTAAATCCTATAGATGTATGTGGTTGTCTCTTTTTTTTTTCAAATCACAACGGTGCCAAAGAAGTTTTGCTTCAAAAAATATCCTCGGACAGCAAAATGGCATCTATACTCATTTTTGTAAACAAAAAGAGGTCAGGAATCGCTGGTTAACATCCTTGTAAGTGCTGTTACAATCTGTACCTACGAGTATATATGTAACATAAAAATGTGTAGCACGTGATCACTATTACAAGAACCAATACTATTTCAGGATTTTGCTTCGTTCTTAGAAATTCCAGAGGTTTCAAGAATATTTCAACTTTAAAAATTTTGTATACATCCTTAGTACGTAGTCAAGTCGAATATAACTCCTCGATCTGGTCCCCCCATTTTAAAATACATTCAGATTCAATCGAAAAAATTCAACACAAATTCTTAAGACACATTAATTTTAACCTCGGTATTCCCATTGAAAACATAAATTATAATTACTTGATGAAAGAATTAAATTTACTAAGACTGTCAGATCGAAGAATTATATCCGACTTAATATTAATGTTCAAAATTGTAAATGGTAGAATAGACAGTCCTGATCTAACTAAGCTCATTGAATTTCATATTCCCACGAGAACTACTCGTTCTAAAATCCTTTTTAAATGTAACAATAATCGGACTGAGTATACGAAACACTCACTTTTACCTAGGTTGCATGAAGTTACTAATAGATATGCAGATGTGATAGATCTATTTAACTGCACGGAACATAGGTACAAGACGGCTATGCTATCATATTTTTTTAATGACTATTAATTTTATTTGTATTATAGATTTTTGCATGTAAATGTATCTCTGGTGTCACTTCCCAATGTATCGTCACAATTAACTGTTATAGCTGTACTGTTTTACCATTACTAATATTTTTGAATATGAATTTGTGACATGTAATTAATGTTTATGGCATACTTATGCCGTTTGTATTAAATAAATAAATAAATAAATAAGACGTTATTGAAAAATTATAAATACTTAGGATCAAAAATAATTACAAAAAATACATCATTTTAATAGTTTTATCATCACACGTTTGAACATTTTTTAATATAGGTATAAATCAAAGCAAATTCTTATTGAAATAAAATTGAAATTGAGTAATTATTTAAAAATGCTGGTACGGAGAATAATTAATCTTTCTCATCGGGACCGCCCTGAACAGTTGCAAGGGCGCAATCGCAAGACCGTCTTTCGACGAAATTTTAACTCTCGGCCGCTGGTTCGCCCTTATGTATTTTTGAAGTCGATTTTTAAATTGGTAAATAATGCACAAAAAATTATATGGTTAAATATTATTTCGGAGGGCAATTGTCGGCGGATCAACTTTCACCCAATTAAAAATACATGATAGTTTGAAAACGTTCATGGAAAAAAATGATTAATAATAATGTTTTATATACTGACCATTTATTAATGCTTTTGATATTTTGTTTTGACTCATTATATAATTTATTTACCGTTTTTCCTGTAGACAAACTAATTTCAAATTTATTTTCGGTAAACAACTAATTAATGATTTTGCATAAATATTATTTTTTTGTTTACACTTGTGTGCTTTATGTCTGGAGCCTATTTAGCATGGTGAAATCTATAACACGGTTTCACCGTTGACAACCGAACTGATATTGACAGGTAATAAATAAAAAAAATCGATATACGCTAATAGCACTGAAAGTATTTTATACGAATTGGAACTACGAAATGTTAAGCGCAAAACAATTACGTAAAAATATATATTAATAAATTGGCAATGTTGAATTAAAATACTAAGCTAAATATGCATTGACACTCCGCATTTACTTTTTAACACTAAACGGGAGTTCATTGGTTAATGAGGTTTTTAGTCATATTTCAACCATTTTATTTTCTCAAAGATCGAACGAAATATTTTTGTTACATTAGCTCCACACAGGAGGCTCCGAGGAAAATAATTCCCCTCGGGGCCTATGTAATCTTTGGGGATAAACCTCACCCCATGAACCCGGGCACCCTGGCTAAGTCACCAAACATAGCGAACCACTTGAGGTGACATATATATTATGTATGGCGGAGGTGTTGTTTAACAAACAAACAAAAACATCGGGCATTTGCAAGTATTTTATTAACGTACTTGCTAGTTAGGAACGGCTCACGCGCATTGTGTGGTATGGTAATTGGAGGAAGGTAATGCGGTAACATCCAAGAGTCCCAAAGCTTGGCCCAGTGGAACTTCCGGTTGGGGAAGGAGAAGGTTTTGAAAACATGCAAAGTTAAAGTCATTTCAAACAAAGATGGTGGTCTCTTATAAGGGTGTTAACGGAAGCATCTTCTGCCCGGAACAGAGTGCTAAAGAACTCGTCTCTCTTTGCTGATAAAGACATTTTTAGAGTTTTTTGCAATTTCCCGGAATTAAAAGGTTTTTTGTGTTTTTCCAGCAAGAATGACTTCTGAAAATGCTGGGTAAACAGCCTGAAGCATGACTGAACTAGTATGTCAGTTTTTTTCTTAGAAAAGGCTCTGTAAAAAACATTTTTTTCAGAGCACGCTAATAATAAATTTTTAAAAAAATAAACGATGTGAAACAAGAGTTCTTTTTTAATTTATTTATTTTTTATTTATTTTATACATTTTACAAATATAAGACAAAAAGTCCCGATAAACTACTTTTTTCCCGATAAAGTTCTTTTCATTAAAGATCTTATTATAGCTATTTAATAGTTACATTTTTACAATTAAAGATAAAAAATTAAATTAATTTTTTTACAGAAATATACTTAGATACATTTTTTAAATCATAATATTATTTAAAACAGTTGTGAGAAAATCTTACAAGACGTATATTTATAATATAATAGCAAAGTTTGTTTCAGAAGTTTTTAAGAATAAATTTATTACGTCTGTACGCGTCCAGACAAAAATACAATTTCCGGATAGCGATAAAATAGTCGATACAATTCTTGGCCACGAATACGACCTTACCGGACATAGCGCCACGGGGTCCAGAACGGGAGGGAGAAGAGGGTGGCTCTAGGTTCTATGAACCATGAACATAGTTGCTCTAAGATATGAAAGGGGAGCTTAATTAAAAATAACGCCCCTCGCCGAGCAGTTTATTCACCGATAGAACAATTAATTGCGTGTAAAGCTGCACGAGATAATAACTCATATAATTTCCTTGTCCTCGGAAAGTTTCCCGCTCCCTTTCAACCCCTTATTCGGCAACTTTCCGCGCTGGTGAAAGCGAAAGCTAATAAATATATAATATCGATAAGACAGGCTTTATTTCACTTTCTATTCAATTAAGCAAAGCCAAAGCTGGCGAGTTCATAAAGCGGTGGAATGTGGATGGCGCGGATTCTAGGCCGCTAATTTAATGCTTTTCCAATAACAAATAGAATATCATCCGGTTAAATTTATTATTTCGTTTGAATGCTGAATTCCCTGGAATTCTAGAATGCTGAGTCAAATCAGGGAAGTTATTGAAGTGAATTTCGCTTTCTTCGGCCTTTCAACAGATTTATTGTATAACAAAAGATGACGATTGGTTCAAAGGTTTAACTGTCTTGTCTTTATTTTACCTTCTTGTCGTTTTTTTTTGCTCTCCTGAACGCGAAACGAGAGCTTCATAATCATAACTCAAATGCGGAATGTCAACAGATAAAAAACCACCCGTGTTTAAATTTATTTTATTATTTTATCAAGGTAGTTGTTATAAAATACAAAAGCCTTTGCACAAAGGACTCTGAACCTGTTTCGCGGAATAAACGATTCAATTATTTCCTTTAAGATAAGCCTCAACAGCGAATATAAAATCCCAAGAAGTTTGTTTAAGATGAAATTGTACGTGAAATCCTATTTAGATACTATTTAGATTAATCTGCTTACGTTATGAATCAGCTTACAGTATGAACAAAAAATATGCCACAAATAAATTGAAGCTTTTACTAGCTTTTGTATTGAAATTATAATGAAATTATTATTTACATAACAAAAAATATAAGCGTAAACCACGAAAAAAATGTTTTTCATGACTTAACTATGAAGTAATAAAGAAACAATTTTTAAAAAATATCCCTTCATGGCTAAGACTATTTTTGAGGTTTTGTATGTTCTAACTTTTTTTCATTCTTATAAAATTATGCACGTAATAAATAAAAACCACTTTTTCGCTTACTTGCCTCGTGCAAATAAGAAGTTCGATTTTAAATTTTGCAGGCATGAGATTCCGATTTTCTACCGATTTAAAACATGTTCTTAAAAAATATATATGTTATTTCTAAAGATAATATCTACTTATTTGCATAGCCGAAACGGTAATTATATGAAATTCCATTGATAGAAAAAAAAGCAATCTATGCTGCGAAAATTATATAAAAAAAAATATTGTTATCTTATAAGTTATAGATTCGAAAACAATCACACTATATCTTTAAGTGTAACTGAGGCATTTGTCGAAAGATTTTTGCTCTATTTTAAACGAGTCGGGTTTTATTGAGTATTTTCACAGTTTACGCTTAATTATTATAGTTTTTTTTTTTATATTAGTGCTCCCCTCTAACATTCGTAATTACATATCTCTCTTTCAAACCATCTTCTTCTTCTTTTTGAACGCCCACTACGGAGCTTCAATAGAAAAACATGTGCTGTCATTTTTTACAAGACCTATCGGCTCTTAGGACTAGCTCTTTCAAAATATGAGATACAGAATGTTCGTAGGTCTGTTTCCTCGAAAGGAAAAAAGTTATCATTTTCTTTCATCTACACCGTGATGTTTCCGTAGACCCCTACAATACCACTAGCCGTGAAGATAATTTTGTTACAAGGATAATATTGTATGGAATAATGTTACAAGGAATAAATATTTATTATTTGAAGTGTGAGTGAATACCAAAAATTCAAATACGTCAAATGTCAATGCGCTGATAGTTTTGCGTTTGTTCTTAAAATCAGTCGAAAATGAGACAAACGGTGAACGTATGACTGCACCTCCACAAAGGACACGTACAAACATTATCATACATCTCCCTAACACGCATAAACAAAATGAAACAAAATTCACGTCGCCGTAGCTGAGCCGTGATAAGATATATGACATCTATAACTTAATAGTTCCGCCTCTCGAACTAGATCACTAGCGCTCCGCTACGACATCAACCGACTGAATGGCGCGCATTTTAAAAAGGGAAGTTATGCTTCCGCACCATGTATTTGAATATTTTATCAATTTCATTAGATGTAGAAGAATAAAATTTACTTCGGACACGCCCACAGCCCACTTCTAAAAGTAGGTACATTTAATGAATGCCTAAAACATAGATAAGAAAGTATCTACGGTAATAATACGAAAGACTACGTACAATAGAAGTTGAACATTTTATGAAAACTGTTATAATTTCAGCGAAGTTTGGCAAAAGAATAACTTTCTCTGGGAATCTGATGAGAGCGCGCCCGGGAGAGAGCTTAGTGCAGATAATATCCCCGGAGGTCGGCAGAACTTGTTATCGGAATTGCTCTGAATTATTGACGAGGATGTTCCCGCCCTCCCATCCCCCCCCCCCCCCCCCCCCACCCATTCCGGGTGGACCGTTCCATGACAAAACAGAACAGCGACAAAATAGAACATTGAACAAATCGACGAAACAAGGAAATAAACTTACCCATCCAAAACAAAATAATTTTTGGCCGTGAAAATCTAAAATCGTATGTAATCTTATCTCTTATTATTTTTAATTTTTAAACTAACGTTTAAGACAAGATTTTTATGCATAGCACAAAGGATAACAATTATTATAAGCAATAATTATCAGCCTGAAACGCTCATCCACATTGAAAAAATCTTCCGAGAAAAGATACATGACGCCAACGGGACCACCCGTTGGCGTCACGTATCTTTTCTCGGAAGATTTTTTCAATGTGGATGAGCGTTTCAGGCTGATAATTATTGCTTATAATAATTGTAATCTTATCTCACCCAACTGAACCTACCCCAACCCAACATAACCTAATTTATTATTTTAATGTTGTTCTGTTTCGATACTGTAAAGTTTTTTCCGGTTATCAAGAAAAACATCTAGTTTTATCCGATTTGATAAATAAGAACATGGACAAAACAAAATATTGAAGTGAAAGACGAAACAACGAACATACTCGTAACCTACCCTAACCTACATTTTATCATGTTCTGTTGTTTCACTGTTTAATTTTATCCGGTTATTTAGAAAAACTAATAATTTTATTATCAAATTTTGATAAATTAAAACAATGATAAAACAGAACAGTGAAAAAACAGAACAAAGTAAAAAAAGAACAGTGTAAAACAAAACAGTTTCAAAACAAAATAGTAACACAACACAACATTTTCAAAACAGGACAATATTAAAACAAAATAGTTACAAAACAGTTTAGTGACAAAACAGAACTATGAAAAAACAAAATAGTTACAAAACAGAACAGTGCCTACACATATCAGTATCAAAACAAAAATGTTATAAAACAGAACAGTGTCAAAACAAAAGAGTGACAAAACAGAACAATGGCAAAACAGAATACTAACGAAACCGACCAATGTCAAAAGAGAATAGTGACAAAACAGAACACGAAAAGAGATGAAAAGAAATGAACAAATCCAATATAATCTAACCTTACCTATTATTTTATCGTGTTCTATTTTGTGTACAAGATCCGGATAAAACAGAACAGTGCTATTTTATCCGGGTACCATTAGCGGCTGGGGGTGTAGAGGCGAGGAATGCTGGAGATGTATGCGTCGAACATTACCGAGATGAAGAATACGGGACATTCATAATACTACACAATCATATTATTTGCCATCAGCCATCAGCCATCAGCCATCATGCTGTCTGGAAATGTAATCGATTATTGCATTGTCATTATCATTATATCGTTAAATGTTTATTAAATGTTTATTATTAAAACATGAAAGTAATTTGGAAAATTACACAAAACAAAATCATTTCGCACAAATAACTTAGAAAGTAACTTATAAAAACAAATACCTTAGTTTACATCTTTTTATTTATGTATACACAATGTACACGTTTCGTTAACAATATTTAGGTACATCATCAGGAGGAATTGAAAAAATAAAGTTAAACAGAGCAAGGGGTTACAATGTCATTACAGGGGATAGACCGGTTAAGTGGAAAAATGTTTAAAACAGGGTTAATATTTTTTTTGCTTAGTAATTAAATCTGCTGTGATGGCTAACATATAACTTATAGACTATATGAAGTATTTTTATTCCTAAAGTTTTATCAAAAGTGTGATAAATTTTCATTATATGATCTTCGAAATCAGATTATTTGTCTTTTCAAGTTATTTGCCTTTTTAATAAAATAAATAATGCCATCAGGAAATGAAAAGCTTTTAGAAGTTTTCTTCGAAAAATTGTTAATGTCTACAGGGGAAAATGTCAACTGAGTAATGGTAGTGTAAAAAATACATACGAGTAACTTATCCATACGTTTTACCGGGACAACGCTCTACCGCTGAGCTACACACAGAACACAGTAGCTCAATAATCAAGGCTTAGAAACTGTTATGAGGCTGTCGTGCAGAGTTGTTCCGGGCTGCAGCCTCAGGGTGAGCATTGCCCTGATGATAGGCAACCTCCGATAGGAGAAAGCACAAATAGAGGAAAAAAACGTAAGCTCTTGATTAAAGAAAGCATTATTCAAAAACTTTATCTCAAAACGCTACAAGTATTGTGTCATTTTAATTGAAAATGAATAAAAGTAAATTCAAGTAGAAAATTATTCCAAATCATTAAATTAGTCGTTTAAAACCATATCCAAACATTCATTAGCCTTGACTAGCTTTTATACGCAGCTTCGCTCGCATGGTATCAGACGGGTGCCACGCACAGCTATAAAGATGTGGCTTGACCTATTTCAGCATATCGCTCGCCATATACTTCCATTTAGAATGTACGGCGAGCGATATGCCGAAACACGCCAAGCTACATCTTTTATAGCTGCGTGTGGCATAGGTCTTAGGGAGAAATTACTGTACAAAGAAGTTTTCCACGGCTATTAAATATTTTACCGGAATGAAACATAATTTGCATACCCAGTCTTCCAACAACGCCTATGCAAAAAATCAAGTCAATTAGTGTGAAAAATGGACAAACAAACTAACACACATTCTTTATAATATTAGATGGGATTTCAAAATAAAAATTACATTAAATCAGTAATAAAATCCAAATAAATGGAATATATCTGAACGCATCCGAAAACTAAAAAACGTTTTTGAAAGGTGATGAAAAACACTTTCGAATGTTATAATTCGAAATAATTTTTTATAATGCAAACATGAAAAGTTTTAAAAATAGCTCAACTGTGTGTCACTATGTTTTTTCTAACTAAAATTACTGATGACGAAAAAATGTAGTATAAATGTTATAATAAAGACATTTTTTTGTCGTCTTATGTAAAAACAGTTAATAGACACAACAAACTAACAAGAGAGATACAACGATTTCTATGAGACCTGTATGAGTTGCTCCGAAAAGCGAACAAATTAGGCTGAGGGGTTAAAATAAACATATACTAAAAATACACAAGCAGTGAAGGTGGGAAATAAACAATCTAACTTCACAAAACTCTCTTCAGGGGTACCCCAGGGATCCGTTTTGGGTCCACTTCTCTTCATCCTCTTCACAAATGATGTCGCAAGAATTATCGAGTCATTTTATAATAATAAATGAGTATGTTTATAATAATAAGCTAAAATAATATTATTTTTGTTTGAACCGTTTTTGTTCATCTTCCTCTTGCCAAATCTACAGCATGTTAAATTATATACATATATTTATTATTCACAACTTAATCCTTAAAAAAAAAAAAAAACTTTATTTTATTTTATTTTAAATCAGATCTCAAAACTGTGGTCACCCTAAAAGTCTACATTAATGTAGTACCTAGCGCCATCAGTTTAGTAGGTACCAGTAGGTACCCATAATCTAATCTCAATCTGTAAGAAATACAACAATATTGTTCTTTCAAAATCTGTATAATTTTGTGTTATTTTGTTAACTTGTATAATTATTGTTAACCTCAACACAGGCTTGTCCTAGTGAGGTAACAAATTGTTTTGTAAACATTTTTACCTACAGTGTAAAGAAACGATAAATAAATAAATAAATTTGGTCTCCTTTCTCACTGTTATGCCAACGATCAGCAAGTCTACTTTTACTGCACACCAAATGAGATCACCGGCCTTAAAATTCGCACAGTTGAGTGTCTAGAAGCAATTAGTCTCTGGATGTCCTCAAACAAACTGAAGCTCAATCCATCAAAGACCGAATTTCTGTGGGCAGCCATAAATAGACGTCAACATCTAATAGACAACTCACCAATTGCTATTTCCGGCAATGACGTAATTGCGAAAACAACTGTCAAACTTCTGGGAGTTTATCTAGATTCAGACCTTTCATTGAAAAGTCAGGTGAATAGGACCGTTAGCACAGGGTTCTTCTACTTAAGACAACTTAAATCAGTTCGTAGGAACCTTTCAACAGAAGCAACTAAGCTTCTTGTGAATTCATATATTGTATCACGTCTTGATTACTGCAATGGTATCTATGCAAGTCTTCCTAAATGTCAAACTGATAAATTACAATCAGTGTTCAATGCCGCAGCACGACTAATCACTGGGGTACCCAAGTTTTCGCACATTTCGGAACACCTCCGAAATCTTCACTGGTTGAAGTGCCCTGAAAGGATCCAGTATAAGTTATGCTGGATGGTGTTTAAAGCTATCAATGAAATGGCTCCACCCTATATCTCTGAACTATGCATTCCGGAAAATATAGGTCCAAGGCAGTCATCTCTTAGATCAGCGACATCGTCTGCAATTGGAAGGTTGAAAGAACCCAAGCGAAATCCGAACACTAATTTTGGTGATCGTGCATTTGGAGTATCCGGCCCTGAGGCTTGGAATAAACTTCCCATGGAATTGAGATGCATAACCAACACAGCGAAATTTAGATCCAAACTAAAAACTCACTTTTCAAATACTCATTTCCATAAATTCCTCATTTGGTTTAACTTGATTTAAACTTCGTAATTTTTATTTTTTATTTTTATTTCTGTTTATTTATACTCTAATAATTGTTTATATCCACGAATATATACTATTTTATTTGCTATTCCCTACAACTACTCTTGAAAAAGTCAAAATTTTATTGATCTACCTACCAATAGACTGTCAGTGATAATCTAACACCTCAATCTGTTTAATGTTGTGCGGTGAATCATCTTAATAGGTAAAGATTGGCGATTAATTTCAATAATTTATTTAAGATATCCGTACGTTTTCATAAATCCGATAATTTTTGCGTCCATGTCCTTAAAAAGTAATATTATGTAAAAACTTCCTTCTTCTTCTGGCGCTGTGGATGATTCTGGCGAAAGTATAACATGTATTAGATGTGTAGAAGTATTTTTAAATGTAAATACTTATATGTTAGTTGTAAATCTCTAACTTAAGTCATGATTGTAAACATGTATGTCATTGAGTTCAGTTTAGGTTAGCGTTTATATGTCTTAGTCATAAGCCACTAGCTATAAGTCTTAGATGTAAGTCACTAGTAATAATTGTAAATCTTAGTTGTAAGCCAGTAATTTTATTATTTTATGTATTTATTTGTACAGCGCCCTTGGGGTGATTTTTCGCGAAAACGGCGCTATATAATATTATTATTATTATTATTATATAATACAGTTTTTTTTGTCTAAAATTATTAGGGATATCTAATATTACGAGACCGCTTTATTCTGGTACCACAAGGCCAAGTTTTGTGAAATTCCTTGAGATATTGAATTATCGAAATACGTACGCGGCAGGGAATGCCACTTTTCGGAAAGCGTCTACTAGTTTCAGAATTCCGCATCATCCTGTCCACATCTATCATCATCTATCTAAAATATTCCCATAATAATACAGTGGATACATTTATATGGCCAAGCATACTCGTATATAGGGTCCCTGCCTGGGAACATATCCTTCGAAGGATATCGTCTCGTAGTGCAGGGATGCCCAATAAATGGGATTTTTTGTAATTGTTGAGACATTGTTCTCTCAAAAGTTTTAAAAAATTAACACGACTTTAAAAAAAAATTACCCAATTTAAATTCTTTTATTTATTACTAGCGAGTACCCGGCAAGCGTTGCAATGCCACTACAAGAAAGAAAGATGCCGTTCAAAGATTATAGAGTTCGCTTTTCGGCTCATACAAAAAGGACGCTCGGGAGAAAACACTTATCTACATCGAAAATTGCACGAAAAAAATATTTTTTTACATTGCCTTCTAGAAGGTAAAAGCTGTGCCGGTAGGTTTTTAAATTTTCGATGCGTTTCGTATTAACATAAACATTCTCTGTCAAACATGTATAATCAATTTATCGTAAAATATTATTTAAGGAAAAAGTGCTGCTAATTCTCTTACAAAATATAAAAACACACCGACATAGCTTCTTCTTTCGAGAACATACATTTTTTAAATTACAATTTCGTAAAAGATTCGGTGTAGAAATTTTTTTCTCCCTAAACCCCTTACCGAGGGATTTCTGTGGGCATATAAGAGAGTTTACGGCAGTTGTCCCGATCGCACGTTTTACGGGTGAGCTTGTTTGAGCAGGACAGAGTAGTATAATGAAATACCTAAACGTTCCGCGTTTGGTTTTCAGTCTAGCCTCTTAACTACTTTTATTGAAGTGCACGAATTGCTGACACGTGAGCTGTCATGCCGACACCTAAAGCTGGCCGTATGAGAAGCATGGATTATCCAAATTTACTCCCTGCTATCGCCTACCGCTACTTGTCTCCTTTGCAATCCCTCCCTCCACCCCTCCCTCGTCCCCCACTCCTCCGCCACCCCTTCCCTGTACATCCTTCACTCCCGCATCCCCTTCCCTCCCGCTTTCCCTCTTCCAATTTCTCCCTCCTTTTTCCCCCCCTCCTACGAATCCTCTCTACTTAATTCCCCTCGCTCTACCCGGCTTTCTCTAACTTTCCCTCCTTCCCTCCCTGCCGCTAAAATTTATGAAACGTACACATTTTTCAAACAACTCGCACGCCAAATATTGTAATTTATTCACACAACTTTCATAACGTCAGAGCTCACCGGTTTGTGCTCACCTTTACGGGCGTGAAAACAAAAACTCACGAAAGTGTCATCGCAACAGGATGAATAGTATAGGAAATAATTTCATAAAGACAGAGCTCACTAATATATTATTTAGAAACAATCGCGGACATGCGCACATCAAGTCCCCAAAGTTTCATCGCAATCGGATGAATGGTTTAGCAACGCAAAAGGGAGAAACAAAGAAACATTCGTTTTTATATATTAAGAAGATTATTATTATTAAAAAAATATAAAATTGAAACTGTTTAATCAGTGATAAATAGTTAGGATACAGGCGAATTCTCTAGTTATTGTTTTATATTGTCTTGTTAATTACTGTCTGTATCTGTGTTTTCACCTAAATAAATAATAATAAAAAAATAAAACGTTTCTTTAATGTATTTTGGTAATTTAAAGTACCCTGTAAAAGGTTGTGCTCGTGGGTGGAGGGTTTAACACTAGAATACTAAACTATCGTAAAAATTACGAAGGGAAAATGACGATTCCTAGAAAAAACAATGTTCCTGTCGCTTCACAGCACCTTCTAATTTGTTCCGTCAGTGTGCCACGCGCTATCATTGTGGTCGGGTGTCATTCGTCTGTTGACTTATAGCAAGGGCGTCGTAAAATTTACGAAAGTTAAGTTTTTATGATAGTTTAGTATTCTAGGGTTAAAATGTATGAAATTTGGGTTGGAGAGGTCACGTAATAATGATTTTTTCATTTATTTTTTATTCTACACAGTTGGGACACATGTTCATGTTATGCGCCCTACATACGGCTCTTTTTCATTTCATGCAAAAGTTTTCATACATATTAACCCTAGAATACAAAACTATCGTAAACACTAAACTTTCTTAAATTTTACACAATATTGCTATAAGTCAACAAACAAGTGGCACCCGACCACAATGACAGCGCGTGGCACACTGACATGACGGAACAAATTAGGAAGGTACGGTAAATTAGAGTGTGGAATCGTCATTTTGCCTTCGTAATTTTTACGATTGTTTAGTGTTCTAGGGTTAAAAAAAAGAATTAATCACAGAAAAATAATTATGCACTTACTAAAGGAAGGAATAAGACCAGCATTGTTTATTCTGCCTTATATTTTACTGGAGTTGGACGTATTATTATTTTTAAAAGGATATTTGCTCAAATACAGTATAACCAATCACACAGAAGAAAAGTAATGTGATCGAGTTTGGAGCAGTATTAAGAAATAATTGTTTTTTTTTCGTGGTCCGTCGCTTGTCCATTAATAAATTTATAGTAAATCTCCTCTTAGGCAAGTCTGAGTAACCCTGCCGTTGTGCCGTTGTGCCGTTGGTCGCGAGAAGTGGGGAAGGGATAATGGAAGGGAAGGGCCACGGGGAAGGAAACAAGGAAGGAAGCTGCGACACGGGAAGTGGATGTATCTTATGTGGCCATCTATAGATAGTACTTCGCCAGAAACATCTCCGGAACTAACACGACCAATGTTTTCTCATACTCTAGATTATTTGGAAACAGAACTTACTTTATGGGATCAGGAATAAATATCTATTATCTGGAATTTGTTTATTACTGAAATTTGAAAACAGAGTTTGGAATAAAGTTGACCCATAAAGGAAATTTACGAGTATGGAATATATGTTTTATTATTGGTGTTAAGTTTATTTTAACTCCATTTTAATTTATTTATTTATTTTATAATATTATTATTCAATGTATAAAAACAGTTTATTATAAACAAGTTCTGCTTCTGCTTCGTAATTATTATTATGCGTTACAGCTGTTTCGCCTTCTGAAGGCATTATCAAACTGTGGTTGTTACCACCTACAGACGTTGTATTTATGTCATTTCTAGACAGGTACTTTATGATGAAAAAATGAATAGCTTTTATTTTTGTTACCTACCCCTATTAACTCCAAAGTAAAATGACTGAAATATTAATGGTTAAATTTCCCAATTACTGCATTGTTTAAATTTGACTGAAGTTCGTTATCATGTCGATAATTATTCCATAAAATGAAATGGAATATATTCGTATATTCATGTGGTTAGGGTAAGAGAATTATTGTACCTAATTGTAATTTATTTATATGCATAAAATTTTATTGGATAACCAACACCCTGTGCTGTGTCATCACAAGTAGTTCGATACGTTTGGTGACTTAGCTGAGGTGCCGGGTACATAGGGTGAGGTTTGTCTAGGTCTTGGCGGGGGATGCTTTTGCCCACCTACTGCGTGGCGGGCCGAATCGGGAGGGACTGGTTGAGGGAGACCCTTTAATCTCTCCAGCCGGACTCTCGACCCATTGTCTTGCACCGCAGTGGGAGGGATGGATTCACACTGTCGTCACTCCTGAACACATTGACCCCCAGATTAATACCCACCTTTTATATATTTTTCTTTCCTAGAACTTCCTCTCCTTTCTTTCTCTAAAATACCCTCCACACAGAATCCACAAAGATGTCTCAGTCCCTGAGGGATTTTGTTTCATAGGGCCTCCAGATAATTTAAAAAAAAGTAATAAAGAAGTACTTAGAAGCAGTGGCGTAGCTAGGGGGCGGGGCGGTGGGGGCGGCCCGCACCGGGTGCCACCCGATGGGAGTGACACCCGACCGTGAAAAAAAACTTACGAAGGTACAATATTGCCACAAAAATATTTTACACATGACCACTGTCTGTTATTTATATTTTTGTAACTTTATAGCTCGATCGATCTGGGATTCCCCAAAAATTCTGTTGTTTTATTTAGCTCTAACTATTGCTCATTTGGGGATTCCCCTAAAATATTCCTCGCTTGTCATTTCTTTCGTACATTGTGATTGACGTGAACTCGTGAAGTGAATTGTTACCTATTGATAACGTGAATTAGTGACGCAGCAGCTAGTCAACTTCGAATGAATTAACACAGACTGGGGTAGTTTCCAGCCTTCGCCGGGCAAGCGATTAATTCTTCGATCAAATGTAAGAGCACCTCAGATTTCGTTTGGCTGTCGAATCTTTGGATAAAAGGCCACCCTCGCATTACTAGCGCCGCCAATCATAATACCTAAATTATTTTCATCAATATCAGGTGGGACATTACCTAAAAACTAATTTGAGGATTAATAATTCTTGGGGTGACACCATGTTCATGCTAGGGGTGACACCACGATCATTCTTGGGGTGACACCATGTTTTACGCACCGGGTGCCACCCATACTAGCTACGCCACTGCCTAATAATTATATTTAACTAGCAGACCCGGCCACACGTTGCTGTGGCTAACGAAACACAACGCCATTTCCCAACCTTTATAAAATCCACACCACCCGCTTCCCAGCTGCCCGCTGCCCGCTGCCTGAATTGAATATTTGAATTTCTCGGCTTTTCTCTACTATAATAAACATGTATTATACACATAAACCTTCTTCTTGAATCACTCTATCTATTGGTGAAAACCGCATGAAAATCCGTTGCGTAGTTTAAAAGGTCTATGCGCACATACATTTTGACCGACTTCATTTTATACTACGTAATAATGATAATGAAGTTGAACGTAACCTGCCTCACTAGGTGAACCTTTAGTATTACCTTTATTACCTATCTAAGGCACAAATCGAAAAACCGAGTAGAGTGGAGGGACTTTTTAGGAAAGGAAAGGAAGTTCTGGGAAGGAAAAAGATATGAGGATTGGCTCGGAATCTGGGGGTCAATGGACGGACGAATGAATACACCCATCCCACTGCTGTGCAAGGTGATGTCCTGCTGGAGAGGTCAAATGGTCTTCCTCTACCAGTCTCTCCCGATGCGGCCCGCCATGCAGTAAGTGGGCAGCCGCACCCGCCGTCAAGACCTAGGCAAACCTCACCCCATTAACCTTTAACTGGGGTGAGGTTAGGAGGGGCCGCTATGTCCTAGCAATAATAATAATATCGAAATACTCCCCTCCTTTGTGCGTGACGCATACGCCGTTTCCAGTATCTTCGAATTTAGTGGCGCCTGAGTCATAAGTTTTAAATTTTAAATTTTTAAAGTTAAATGTCTATAAGTAAATTCATTTCAATTTTTTTTGCGGGTCTCTCTGACCCATCGTCAGTACTTACGTGACTTTTTTAAAGTTGATTTTTACTATATAAAAATAAACATAAACAACTTTACAAAAGTTTTATATATATAGTTTATTTGAGACACTGTTGAAATATTGTAAGAAAAGTGAGTTCATTGTTTTTATTTTGCTTAATAGATAATACAGACTCATTTTTGATGTCAAGTGATTTTTTCCAAAAATGATTATGTAATATCCAAATTTTCAAAGATAAGTTACTTAACAATACAAAAGTATTTTATTTTATTAAAATATATTTAAATTGCCTTATAAATAATAATTATTATTTAACATATAAATTAATAGACCGCCCAGGCCCTTACGTTAGAGTATACGTAAAAAAAATCACGTCAGCAGTTAAAGGTTAACCTGAGCACCTCTGCTGTGTGACCCAATGTAGGGAACCACTTAGAGTGACCTATGGCATGGGTGTTGGCTAAGTAATAAATGGTTCCCGGGGCATCGCGTCGGTACCCATACCGCCACGCAAATTGTAATCATAGTTACAGCAAATACCCAATAATTAATATTTTAGGGTAATTGATTACAGTCACTCACAGAGTTTGATGATGAATGATGATAATATATGTTACGTTACGTTATTTTGTATTCTTACACACACTTTCACAATATTCTTCCCCAATCACACACCTACATATTCATATCCGAAAAAGCTATACAGGTAAATTATTGTCCTGTTGACAAACTTCTGCAGGAACCAGTTTTTAGAGAAACGGGGATTTGAGGTCAAAATACCCGGATAATGTATGAGATCAAAGGTACGAGTACCTACATATTATATTAAATACTCGTATCTGTAAGGATATGAGCTACTCTATTTGTTTTTGTTTTAAATTATGAAATATTTGCAATTAAAGACTTCAATCATTCATGATTTTAGTGGCGACTTAAGTAATTATTTGTGAGTAAATGATAAAATAATTTTACTATATTTACGATTAAAAAATGATAAAATATAAAATAAAAGTGATTAAAAACGGCATTTTGATGGACGTAAATTTAAATTACAAATTACTTAACTTATAAGGATCACAAATTTGTGGTAATTAAATTGAAATTACTCCCCAAAAAAACAGCCATTTTTAGATGTTATAGTTTTACATTTATTTTTGATCAAATTGAAACAGTAACAGGAAAGATATATTTTTGAATAATTAAAATTTCGTCACAAAAAATGTCCTCCTTCAAAATCAAGCTAAATTGTTTTTTTTTTTTACATGAGCTCCACACAGGAGGCCCTGAGGAAAATAATTTCCCTCAGGGCCTATTCCATCTTTGGGGATTCTGTGTGGAGGGTTTTTTTAAGGAAAGGAAGGAGATGAGAGTTCTGGGAAGGAAAACGGTTTAAGGGGTGGGTAGGAATCTGGGGTTCAGTGTGTCCTGGTCATCCGCACAAACCTCATCCCATGAACCCGGGCACCCCTGCTAAATCACCAAACGTAGCGGACCACTTGGGGTGATCTATGGCAGAGGTGTAGGTTATCCAATAAAGGTTCCGGGGGCGGCGGCGTGCGGCGGTACCCATTCCCGAAAAATACCTACGTATGATAATTTAAAACATTTTTTTTTTAAATACATATCCGTTCTAAATATTCGATAAAGCTTTTAATTAAAAAAATATTATTCAGTTCGGTTGTGTATTTTGGCCTCAAATCCAAATATAAGTTTTCTAAGAACAGAGCCATACTTTGGTAGGCGGTTATGACCATTTATTGGATAACCTACACCCCTGCCACAGGTCACCAGGGGTAAGGTTTGTCTAGGTGTTGGCGGCGAATGCGTTTGCCCAACTGCTTGGTGGGCCGGATTATGAGAGACTGGTTGAGGGTGACCTAACCTAGACCTCTCCAGCCGGCTCTTGCATCACAGTGGGAGGGATGGATTCAACGTCCGTCACTCATGCACAGATTAACGCCCAGATTTCTACCGCCCCTCATATATTTTCCTTCCCAGAACCTTCTCTCCTTCCTTTCCATTAAAATACCCTCCACACAGCATCCGCAAAGATGACATAGGATTGAGGGATTTTTTTTCATATTGGCCTCCTGTGTGGAGCTAATCTAAAAAAGGACCGCGCAACCGTTCCTCTTGGAGAATAATAAAATAAAATAATCACAATTTGGGAGGCGGGAATGGGTACCGCCGCCCCGGGAACCTTTATTGGATGACCAACACCTCTAACATAGGTCACCCCAAGTGGTTCGCTGCGTTTGGTGATTTAGCAGGGGTGTCCGGGTTAATGGGATGAGGTTTGTCTAGGTCTGATGACCAGGACACCCTGAACCCCAGATTCCTACGCACCCCTTAAACCCTTTTCCTTTCCAGAACTCTCCTCTCCTTCCTTTCCCTAAAAAAAAACCTCCACACAGCATCCCCAAAAATGACATAGGCCCTCAGGGAAATTATTTTCCTGAGGGCCTCCTGTGTGGAGCTCATGTAAAAAAAAAAATCTCTTTCAAAAACAAGTCTCCGACAGTAGCAGCACCTCGTTTCTGTGGACCGTACGAAGAACAAAGTTGGCATATAAAATTATGTAGATAGGAGACATTCGAATTTAAATGTGCATAATTCGCATCTAAATTGTGTGAGTTGACGGTATACCTTGTCCCGTCTTTCGTCCTCCGGTCATGTAACAATTCTGTTATTCCATCTCGATATTAGATTCTGGTCTAAATGCTGCATTGACAATATTCTACTCGAAAAATTCGACAACCCAGAACCCTTGCCGATAGGTCGAAAGTTACGATATAATAAGATTTATACTTCTTATTATTAAGATACGATTATATTTTGTGCTTCGACCATCTCATACAACGTCAACAATTTTGAGAAGATACGAACATTGGTAGTTTAGGATTTTCTTTACATTGTCTAAATCAGTTGTTTTCGACCTTTTTTTGACCAGGTGTCCCTGACATGACAATTATTTGTTCTCACGGGGACCATGAGGTACAACAATGCTAAATTGTGAATCGCGTAACTAAACGCGTCCTTTCAATGACTATCATTTTGCAATTCAATGTGCTTTTCTTGGAGTTCTTCAGCTACCTAATACTAAAAGGGTTACAATCAGTTTTTGGACACTTTCCTATGTAAATGAATAAATGTTTCATGGAACACATTTAAGATCTCTCACCACCTGTCCACGGACCACCAATTGGGAACCATTAACACGCCATTTTTTGTTTTGTTTATTAACCACACTGTACACAAATTTTGGAGATGTAATATGCTTTAAAAATTTATTTCAAAATAAACGTATAACTTGTGAAATATAAAATTTTTGAATGCAAACATAAAAAATGGCACACTGCACGTTTAAAAAAAAACGTACACATATTTTATAAGAAAAACGTGTTATGATCGTTATCATCAACTCGCTTTTTTGTCGTTTCATGTAAAATCTATATATACACGGTGTTAAGGGACATATTTGACTTACTTTAACCAGTGATTCGTGACATTATTTGGAGTAAAAAATGTAAATGAAGTTTTGGTCTCCGGTGACATTTTTGATGTTTTTTTTTTTCTACAAAAACATTAAAAAATGGTAGTTGTTGAACAGTTGGAGGCGGGGTAAGAGGTTCGTCGGACACCCGGCTGAGTGACCAGTGACGACGTGTGGAAGAAATTTTTTTTTTGTTTGATTTTGAAGAAAAAATTTTGAAAAAAAAAAAAATCGTCAAAAAAAGTCACCGGAGACCAAAATTTCATTTACATTTTTAACTCCAAATAATGTCAGGAATCACTGGTTAAAGTAAGTCAAGTACCTCCCATAACACCCTGTATATACAGGGTGTTAAGGGACGTACTTGACTTACTTTAACCAGTGATTCCTGACATTATTTGGAGTAAAAAATGTAAATGAAATTTTGGTCTCCGGTGACATTTTTGTTGTTTTTTTTTTTTTTTTTTTCTACAAAAACATAAAAAAATGGTAGTTGTTGAACAGTTGGAGGTGGGGTAAGGGGTTCTTTGGACACCCGGCTGAGTGACCAGTGACGATATGCAGAAGAAATTTTTTTTTGTTTGATTTTGAAGAAAAAATTTTTGAAAAAAAAAAAAAAAGTGGTCAAAAAAAGTCACCGGAGACCAAAATTTCATTTACATTTTTTACTCCAAATAATGTCAGGAATCACTGGTTAAAGTAAGTCAAGTACGTCCCTTAACACCCTGTATATATATGTAAATTAAAAAGTTTCATAATTTTTTTTTCAAATTGCAGTCGGAAACTTTGGTTTCATAAAGTGTACATTTAAAAAAATTATAGGTTAACTTTTATTTTAATAAAAAGCGTAGTGTTTACTCTTTCTAAATCCGTATAAGTAGATCATATTTCTTACCATGATAGTAAGGGAGACAAAAAGATTTCTATGAGACCTATACCAGTGGCTCCGAAAACTGAACAAATTAGCCGGAGGGGTTAAGACATACACAGATACAAGTAGTGATATTGCATTTTACATTAAATTACATTATTACACTGTTGTATTGTAGAACCTATTACGCAAGTCCATATATTATAATATCAATAGGTAATTTTGCCAGAGATGAGTTCTTTATCTTATCTAATGAATAAAAGAAGAATAATAATAAAAAATAAGAAAGTGTGTGGAGAGATAAAGAGAAATTTTGAAATCAAGAATTATATGCTCACGAACTGGATTTGACTGTTCATAAAAGTTTAATGTAAAATTAAGTGTAAGTAGTTTTAAAATAATTTATAATCCTATTAATATTATAAAGGCAAAAGTTTGTATGGGTGTATGGATGTATGTTTGTATGGATATATGTTTGTTACTCTTTCACGCAAAACATACTGAATGGACTTTAAAAATTATTTCACTAATAGAAAGCTACATTATTTGCGAGTACTATAGGCTGTATATATTGGTAAGTTCTGGCGTTATGAAATTAACTGTCCAGAAGAAAATAAAAGCATTGCTTGGTAACTATAATTAATTATTTGACGTGCGCTGTCGTTTTGCTACATGTTTAGGTTACTATGGAGATCCCTTTGATAGTTAAAATTATACTGATCTATACTAATATTATAAACACGAAACAGCTTGTTTGATTGTTACGCTTTATTAGGTGGCACGCGAGCTGTTTGAAAAATGAATGTAACGGGCATGGTGGGGTTGGTGAGGTTGTGGTGAAGGGGGGTGAGAAGGGGAGGGGGGAGAAGGGGAGTGGTGAGAGGGGAGGGGGGAGGGGGGAGAGAGGGAAGGGGGGAGTGGAGTGGGGATAGGGGAGGTGGAGGAGGCGAAGTGGGAACCCCCTAATACTATGCGAGCGAAGCCGGGGGCAAAAGCTAGTATTTAATAAATTAGTTTTTTTTAGCGAGGAGTCACGAAAAATGTTTCTGTGAAGTAATTTTTCGTAGTGGGAATGTGTTGTGATTGCGCGAGTTGAGTAATTCAATAGTTGAGTAATTATTGATGAATTATTTTTTTGCTGCATTGGTTGTGTTGGTTTCTATATGAAGAAGCATAGTAAACCTTTGCCCCCAATTACGTATTATTATAATAATATGTATGTGATCTATTATTGAACGTTTTTAAGAAGGATTATTTCAAATTTCTTTAATTAATTGTATGGTTATATGCATAATTTCGTAAAAGTAAAACCTTTTTCTTACCTAAATAGTACCTATCTACCTAATTAGGCAGTATATTGAAAATAATACAATAACAAAATGCGCATAAAGTATGTGCGAAGTTCATTAATTGGATGTACTAGTATCTGCTAAATATTAACACCATACGAGATGTAGACATTTTCAAATATAGCAGGTAGCAGATTATACCTCGAAAATATATACAATCTAACTGGCTGAAGCTATCTGTTAATGAAAAAAATATGTATACTGAGTTTCATTTTTTTAATGTTCTTAATTATTGTTTATTGGTTCGGTTGTTTGCGTTTTATTGTTTGCAATGTTATTATATTATTGTTTGTGATTTCATTATTTTCAATGTTCTTCTTATTGTTCACTTGTTTCCTTGCTTATTTATTATTTTATTTTTGTTTACATTAAAGCGCAAACATTCACCAAATATAAATATCGATGAGTATCTATGTAAAATTATTTGATTACACAGTGGAGAATTTGGATGATTTGGCGCGACGCCATTCTCGGCGTACAAACATTAGGTTTGGTTAGTTGTTGTTTTTAAGTTAGTGCCAATATGAAATGCTGCTATATTTTTGTAAATTCTTATTAACCAAATGTTGTAAACGCTTTGAAAGCTTTTTCAAGGAGTTAACACCTAACTATTGCGCTAGATACTGTAAATTTTTAATTTATTATAATGTTTCAAACACTGATTATAAAAATATGAAATTAACATAAATACAAAATGTAATAAATTATCTTTCTTTGACATAAAGAAGTCTAGATTAAAATTTAAAAACAGTGAAAATGCAATCTTTCCTTAAAAATGTTATTACTTTAGTAAGTTTGACTGTAGTCTAAAGATGAGCGTCCGTCTGTCCGCGCCGGCCACACGCACGCACGGCACGCAACGGATTTTTCTATATCTTTATATGAATTAGTACAGCACTGCGTTTTCTGTCGGCACATACCGGCGGTCGGTACGGGCAACGGATTTTTCTATATATAGATATAGAAAAATCCGTTGCGTGCCGTGCTTGCGTTGCGGCCGGCGCGGACAGATGGACGCTCACCTTAAGGGTTTATTTTTATATGAATACCGCATAACTGTTTCCGTCTGGAGCCAGTGAGACTATGGCATCCCTAATTGGGGCATGTTGTGAGGCTGAAGGTAGTGGGGAGGGGAAGGAGATGTAGAAGAGGAATGTGGGGAGGACCTAGCTATACAGATCTGGTCATCAAATAGGCTGACGCCATTTCAACAAACGTTTCAATTCTGAATGGTGGTCTTACACCAGGGTGATATTAAGAGTATCTTCCACTCTGGAAAGTGCCACAAATACACTATATATTATTTTTAATGAATTGATTGTGAAACAACACAAATCAATCAAATAAAATGTATTTGCGCATGCCAGGATTCGGTCCCGCGACCTTCTGCGGAATGCGAGTCAAGAGCCTTACCGGCCGGGAACCCATCGGTAAGGCTCTCTCACAAAAAAACCCAATTGGGGATGCCATAGTCCCACATTAAAAAAATCGTGTACCAAAAAAGATAAACCATTAATATCCTATTAAATATTTTTAAGATTCATAGAAACAAGATAAAAATATGTATTTATTAAGAATGGCGGTCGGGGAACCGGTAAAATAAAAATAATACGGTAAACATTAATAGGTGGCATGAATATATTATAATCTTAATGAACACAGAATTAAAATATCTTTACATAGGCCATACGTGCCAATAATACGTGCCAATACACAAGCCCATACCATTCATTACATAAGGATTTTTCAAAAATAATTGGTGCATTTTTCGTGTTTTTTTTTTAATATTGTCATGTGTTTTATTATATACCTACTGTACAACCCGTACTTATATTTAAACAAATTTTACTGTATTATTCATATAAAAGAATACAAAAGGTTATTTGGAATATAAATGCCCTTTGTGTTTTCCGGGATCTGTGGAATTTAAGAACAATTGTTTATAGCACTATTATGCTTTACAATAATCTTTTGAAAGCCCTCAGCCAGTTTTCCTCGCTTTCAAGAATGAATAGGGGTAATATCGCCCTACACAAATATGTATTGTGAAAATACCAACAAACAGAAAACAGAAATTACCTGTACAAAAACAAAACCAGTACAAATTCTGGTTTTATTGGATCAAATATGAGTGATTATTCGTCTGCCATGATACGGACATGAGCCTGGTATGGTGGTCGTGATAATGCAAATGAATATTGTAATGTAAAATTCATACGAAATAATAAATAAATAAAAAATTTAAAAATTAGATGTACCTATCGGCTAAACTCTCAAAAACCGAGCGTACCACTGTACAGGGCCGCAGATATTTAATAATACACAACTGCTAACCCTGTACAAATCGCAAGTGCGCTCCACGGCAGAAATTGGCAGCCACCTTTGGTCTGCTGGAGCCCCAAAATATCTGAAATAAACCCGAAAAATAATGATGTATGCAGAAACGGGCCGTCCGTTTGATTGACTCTCCCATCTTAACAAACGGATTGCAATCTTTAGAACACTGGAATTGTTATTTTTTCACGAGAATTAATATAATTTCCCTCAGGGCCTGTGTCATCTTTGGAGGTACTGCGTGAAGGGTCTTTTTGAGGAAAGAAAGGTTCTGGGAAGGAAAAAGGTATGGTGGTAGGTATGATTCTAGTGGTCAGTGTGTCCAGGAGTAACGGACGTATGAATCCATCCCTCCCGCTGCAGTGCAAGACGATGGGTCGAGAGAGACCAGCTGGAGAGGTCAAAGAGTCTCCCCAAACCTGTCTCTGCTGATCTGGCCCACCAAGTAGCTGATGGACAGGCGCAGCGTTACCCAATGAACCCGGGCACCCCTTCTTAGTCACCAAATGTAGCGAAATACTTAAGTGACCTATGGCAGAGGTTTTTTCCAATAAATGGTCCCGGGGCGGCGGTACCCAAACCCGACTCCCAAATTACAATTTTTTGCCTTCTACTGCAATGTCCTAACGAAGGGTGGCTACCATCAACAAATACATGGCACGATAATGTAATTATATTTAAAAACTACTTGGTTCCAAAAAAATTATCAGAACATCTTCAAATGGCATCATTGTTAAATGACAAAATTACAATAGGTGGAAGGCGAGCTGTTTGAAAACTGAATGTACCGGCACTGAATGTATGGAATGCGGGAGGGGGGAGGGGAGGTGAACTAGAGTAGGGGGTTCGCGTGAGGGGTATGAGAACCAGGGAGGGCGGAGGGGAACCTGGGAGGGGGAGAGGGGAACTCAGGAGCTTCACGGGTTCGCGGGACGGGAGAGGGGGCAGTGGAGTGCGGAGAGGGAAGGTGGAGGAGGCGGAGTGGGAACGCGAGATGGGAAGGGGACGCGGGAGAGGAAGGGGAGGCGGAAGGGTAACGGGACGAATGGGAAAGGACATGCATGGAGAAACAATTTCATTATTAAATCGCATAGCAACGCATGCCGGGAACCAGCTAGTTAGATATAAAATGCTTTCATGACAAGACTGGTTACTCGTTACACGACGTTATTGTGAAGGGCGTGATTAAGGGCTCCATTGCTTAAGGGCTCCACTGTTTAGATTTTCAAACGCTTTTACCATATTTCTGATAATAGTTGTTTAACAGTTTTGTTTAGTTTAACTGCGACGAAAGAGCCGTTAAAATATTATCCAGGAGTAACTTTACGGCTGCAGAATGTTGTCATAATAATTTGTCGTAAAGTTCAGTTCAGTTCCGGTGGTGTTGTGAACAGAAAGGAGACTGTCAGCGTGTGGGGTGAGGGGGGATGGGTGGTGCTGGCTGGTGATGGGGGGAGTGTGTGGTCAATCGCTGGGTGGCGGGGTGAGTTAGACCCCCATTCGGCGCCGTCGGGGCGCGCCCTCGCAACTTTACTGTTTTGCCATTTTTAGTGCATATTTTTGGCCATTTTCCATTTTGGAAATTTTTGCATATTTTGATAAACATGTTTCAGACTGTAATAGGCACTGTCATAACGCCTTTCCAAAAGATTTGTTTGCTAATGTTTTTTTATGTAGGTGGGTACACAAATATTCCTACATTTGTTTTGTGCTTTGTAAGTAGGTGCCTACATTAAAATGTATCTATTTTATTTCCATAATTTGTACATTAACTTTTCATGTGATGCCGCACACGGAACATCAATTTTAACGGAATCAGCTTCTCTATTTAGAGACATTTCGTGAGACTGGAGAAAGGTGGTGGAAGAGTAGGTAAGGTCCAGGAGGTACCGGGATACTCAGATCTGGTCATTAAAATCAGAAACATTGTTGATAAAATCCAGTTGTATGTAAATCTCTTAAGGGCCCGCAACCCGAATTTCTACCGATTTCTTACATATCTCCCTTAAACACGTTAAGTTTTAAAGCGCTTAAAAAATATATGTTATTCTTGAAGATAATATCTAGACATTATATAAAATTCCCTCGATAGAAAAAAATCGCAAAGTATGCTCCAAAAATTATTATTAACACGTTTGTTTCAGTTATTTTACAAGTTATATGTATGATAAAATTCACAATGTTTCTTTACATGCTGTTTTTGCTTTATACGAGTCGTGTTTTATTAAACATTTTCGCAATTTTCGCATCGATTTTGTCGCTGTAAATGTTAGCGCTCTCCTCTAACATTCGTAATTTCGTATCTCTCAATCTTCTTCTTTACGGGCCCGGTTGCGGAGCCTTAAACAAACTGACATGTAGGTACTCACTCAGCAAGCAATAAACACACAGCACATAGTTATGTCCCTATTATATTATTAACGTGCGACTTATTATATTATTTAACTTTTATCAATGTGTGCAATTTTATATTATTTAACTATGAAAACATTTGTACCAAATTATATTATATGTAGAACTATTATCTTATTATATTATTTAACTATTACCACATTATATTATTTAACTATTAATAATATTTACTGTTGCGGCGTTTTGTGGACTTTAATTGAATTGCGATTATGTTTTAATGTACAATTGGAAGCGAATTTTCAAAATCTTCAAACACAGGTGTGTACTCTCCACTATGCACTGAGTTTATTTCACAGGGATATTTTAGCGGTGCAGTTTTTAAGGACTTGTGTCCTTTGCGGCGAGATAAATTCAACGGAGTATTGAGCTGGAGGGCAAACCATATTGAATTATTTAACTATTAACAATGTGAACCATACTACAATTATTTAACTATTAACAATGTGTACCAAACTATATTTTTTAACTATTAACAATGTGAACCATATTATATTATTTAACTATTAACAATACGTACCATATTATATTATTTAACTTTTAACAATACGTACCAATAATAGCAATAAACACACAGCACATAGTTATGTACCTATTATATTATTAATGTGTGACATATTATATTATTTAACTATTAACAATATTTACCATATTATATTATGGTAAATATATATTTACCATATTATATTATTTAACTATAAAAAAATTTGTACCAAATTATATTATATGTAGAACTATTATCTTATTATATTATTTAACTATTACCACATTATATTATTTAACTATTAATAATATTTACTGTTGCGCCGTTTTGTGGACTTTAATTGAATTGCGATTATGTTTGAATGTACAATTGGAAGCGAATTTTCAAAATCTTCAAATACAGGTGTGTACTCTCCACTATGCACTGAGTTTATTTCACAGGGATATTTTAGCGGTGCAGTTTTTAAGGACTTGTGTCCTTTGAGGCGAGATAAATTCAACGGAGTATTGAGCTGGAGGGCATACCATATTGAATCATTTAACTATTAACAATGTGAACCATACTACATTATTTAACTATTAACAATGTGTACCATACTATATTTTTTAACTATTAACAATGTGAACTATATTATATTATTTAACTATTAACAATACGTACCATATTATATTATTTAACTTTGAACAATACGTACCATAGTATATGTGTAACTATTAACAATAGGTATAATAAGTTATTATATAACTATTAACAAAAAAATTGTGCGTTAATGTACACTCTTACAATAGAAGAATTGTAAATATAATCTAAAAGTTTCATTGCAGGCACAACATCTTTTCTACATTTATAGATGCAACACCAATTCCAATCAAAATGAATTTATGAAAACGACGTGAAACTGCTATAGCAATAAACTTGCAAAGAAAGATTAACATGACGACATATTCACTGCTAGTTACTATAGTTACAGAAGTTCATTGTATCGCATTCTGGATGCGAATAACACAAATTCATGATGATTAAATTAATTATATATATATATTATTTTCGTTTTACTTGCGTGGCAACATCCCCCTCCCCTTTCCCGTCCCAACCCCATACCTAATTCCCAGTATATATTGGTATAGTTATAATCATAAATATTTTGTTGTTTCACACCTAGTGAGATGGGAAATACGTCATTACTGTAATCAAATGTAATATTAAAATAATGAAATAAATAAATAAATGATACAGTACGTAACTATAGGTATATGATGTCTGTTGTATGTCCATTTTCATTATTTTTTACTTTTGCTACTAAGTTCTGCTTTATATGTTTTACTTTACATTAATTTAGTACTTAGTTTATATATTCTCAGTTCTCATATAATCACTTTGGGAAGTGGTTATGGGTACTGCCGCCCCGAGAACCATGTATTGGATAACCAACACCCTTGCCGTAGGCCACCACAGGTGCCTGGGTTCATGAGGTAAGGTTTGTCTAGGTCTTGGCGGCCAATGCGTTGGACCACCTAATGAGTGGCTGTCTGGATTGGCTGAGATTGGTTGAGGAAGATTTAACGAAAGACCTAAGAATTCTCCAACCACCCGCATCGCAGTGGTGGGGATGGTTTCATACGTCCGTCACTCCTGGTCACACTGACCCCCGAATTCCTACCGACCCCTCATACCCTTTTCTTTCCCAGAACATTCTCTCATTCCTTTCTATAAAAAGACTCGCCACATAGCATCCCCAAAAATGACTCAGGCCCTGAGCGATTTTTTTCCTCGGGGCCTATGTGGAGCTAATATAAAAAATATTCATATTTCTAAAACCTATCCGTGAACATTATTTGATCTTTTATTGTCTACCACCTCTGAATATTTTATTATTAAGACTATATATGTTCCTAAAATAAGTAAACGAATATTCCGAGTGGTACTCTCTTATCAGGTCGATAGTGAGAGAACTTTCACCCTGTAAAAGCACAAACTTATAACTTATAATTATAATTTCCGGACGATGAAAAGTATACATAAACTTTGAAAATAATACTCGAACTTTAAAATTAACACCGCGAATGAAATGAGAAATAGGAAACAAAGGAAAATTAGAGTTGAAGAAGTTGAAATTAATTTGGAATAATATTATGTATATATTTTTTTAACGTTTTGTTTTAGTTTATTACGAAAACAAACAGTTATACATATTTTATTCAAATAATTATATGTTACAAGGTTGCTTGAACTGTGAAGTGTCCGAATATATTAAAAAATATAATTAAAGAAAAATATAAAGTACAGCTGACACAAATGGAAAATCTTGAAAAAACACACAGATTAAAAATTATGCAGATAATGTCAAAATTCTAAGTATCTACATATACATTACTTACATCGTGAAATAATTTTGTTCCTTAACGTTTAATTGGATCACGATGGGTTTGTTCTGTTTCACATACAAAGGCCAGAATTCAAACCTATTGGTGATATTCGCACACTGGGTGCCTACTCTAGCTGATAACTGCCCGCCGACAGCCGTTATCAAGGAGACATATAAAAGTGTCTTCTCATCGTAACGCTTCTTTCAACATCTTACCGTTTTTATCGAGACCAGCTAACCGACTCGCAAAGTAAAATTAACCCCGGTAATTCATCTTAATCGTTATAAAACTGACTTGCAACTGCCAGTGGCTCATCCAAACAATAGCAGAATCGACCTCGAGGGATCCCCAAACCGGGCAAGATCACCAAATTATCGTAAGTACCCTTGTGAAATTACCTTTGCTATTTGTTTCAGTAAACGTACCATATCGAGATCCACAGGCATAGCTCGTATAGAGTGAACATTCAGCTACACTCCAAATGTAAGGTAGTGCCATCAAATGTTTATAATAATTTGTGTTTTAAATGAAAGATACAAAAAAATGATTGAAGAAAAATAGAAAGTAGAGCTGACAGAAAAAGAAAATCATAAGAAAACATACAGATTAAAAGTATTTAGATAGATAATGTTAATTTCTAAATACCTTTATAAAAATTACGCGTTATTTACATCTTGAAATAATGTTGATAATGAAAAAAAACAACATAATGCAAATGAGAAAATAACTCACAGTAGAGGTAGGGTTTGTAACTAACATTTAGATTTAATTCTTTCTAATGCAAATTTAGTAAAGTGACTCGAGGACAAATGATTTTTTTTTTTTTAAATTATTTATTTATCTTGTGAAATGTGCATCTATATAAAAAGGTTTACTTATATTTTTTTGGCCTTGCCTGTCTCACTGGGAAATCCTGTGTTGAGACAGACTAGTTTACAAATATTTAATAAATATTAAATAAAGCAAAAATATTTGACAAAAGTTTTTAGGTTGGTAGGTAGTGGTAACAATAACGAGATAGAGGATTGGGGTATATTTGGGTGAGGTGACTAATTATTGCACGATCTTTTTCGATGATCCATTTTTTGATCAGGATAAGAGAATTACTGAATTTGTTCACATCCTTCTGAAAAATTTATGTTGGTATATACTTAGTTTTTGAGTGTGGGATGTGAAATAATTGGTTTGATGATGCATTTCGTAAATTGGATACTGTGAATTAATGTTTACTTCGGTCAGCTATATTTCTTCTGGTGGCCGCACGACAATTCAGAATGAAGTCAACATCTCCTTTGAAAAGTCATTAGAAGTGACGAAAAGAATATATTAAAAAGTGGTTAATTATGTAAGGTTAGTTGTTCCGTAAAGGGACGTCCGTTTTAGAAGTATCTTGTATTATGTTTGGAGACTGTTGACGTCATCTTGATCGGTAATTAAAATAATGGGGGTTGAATCACAACACGTATTATATTATCTTCTAAATACATTCATCATTAAAATGGTGTCACGATGAAATTATACAGGCGTGAATTTTACGTAGGTACCAATATTAAACTGTCAGAATTACACACGGTCGGAAAATAACACAAGGACATGTTGGTACGAATATTGGAATTAAGACGTCAATATACCCTAAAATATATTCAGAATCTTAACGACGTAAGTAAAGAAGCCGTGTACACAAATTGCGATTCGCGACCCGTGTATTGGACGGACCTACTGTCGAATTTGCCGTATCAAAGAAAAGAAGAAGAAATATAATGTGGGAATCTTAACGACGTAAGTGAAGAAAGCGTGTAAACAAATATACGCCACGGCACGGCGTATTGGACGAACGTACGGTCGAATTCACCCTAGTAGGCCTGGAGATTCGACCTTTCTGCCGCGTTCATAAGGACACATTGTACAAGTTTAATATTATATAATTAATTCTGAAGAACGTGTTACAAATATTTAAAATGTGTCTCCAAGTTGTCCTCCCGAAGTTATTAATTCATCGTCTAGAAAAATAAAATCTGGTGCTTACCGCAGTTGAATAACAGGTTATAAAGTTTTAAAATCGTTGTGCGTAAAATATATTAATGTTAAGATACTGTTTTTATTAATCTAAAATATAAATAACTCGCATTCCTTGTGCAGTATGGAAATAAAAAAGTTATACTATTTACGAATTCGCCGGAAATGATTAAAATGTGAGTTTTGAGCAAACAAAAATTATTAGGGTTGTGTACCGCCTTAACAGGTTTAAATTTTGTGTGAAATTGTTGGGTGTGCTAAATTAATTAGTATTTAAACAGGTATGTATAAATACTAAATGATATATTTAAAAATATAAAAAAGTAACCGTCGCCCCGGGAACCAACCAGGGGTGGCCGGGTTCATGGGGTCAGTTTTTTTAATTTTTTTTTTTTAATTGTACAACAGATTGTTATCCAATACTGTACAATTTTCTCATTTTGACAGTCTTAACATCTAGGAAGATGATTATTATACAAAAAAATCTTAAGGCTATCTAAAGAAGAGTTATATATATCTAGTGTTTCCGATATTTCGTTCAACAGCACCATTCCTCTTGTCATGCTGTGCTAGAACATCTGTTCTGCCGTATGGCATTTTGAACAAGTCGTGTCGACGACTACGACTGAAATTTTCAGGCACGTATAAGCCATAACATTCCAAGAGGAATGGGCTGTCAATGTTTTGTCCGGGTCTTGGCGGCGAATGCATCTGCCTACCGGCCGCATGGCAGACCGGATCGGGAGAGACTGGTTGAGGGAAACCCTTTGACTTTTCCAGGGGTATTCTCTTGGAACATCGCCTTACACCACAGCGGGAGGGATGGATTCATGTGTCCGTCACTCCTGGACCCACTCCAGATTCCTACCCACCCCTAATACACTTTTCTTTCCAGTACTTCCTCTCCTTCCTTTCCTAAAAACTCCCTCCACACAGCATCCCCAAAGACGTCATAGGCTCCGAGGGGAATTATTTTCCTCAGAGCCTCCTGTATGGAGCTAATATGAATAAACCTACTGGAAATAACAATGGAAACACTGTAATTTCCAGTAGGTTTAATTCTAGTAGGTACATGAAATTCAGTACCAGCGAAACCGGTCAATTTACTTGGGAGGGCACGCTTGGTACCGTCGCCCGGGAACCATTTATTGGATAACCAACACCCCTGCCATAGGTCACCCCAAGTTTAATTTTAATTTTTTTTATTTTGTTACTACATATTTTAATTTTTTTACATTATTATTATTACGTGTGTATTATATATAATAGATAGTCGTAGTCCCCCTCACTAGGAGATTCTGTGCTGAGAGGGATTGTGTTTTGGATAAATTTTCAGCGACTTGAATGGTTCAACTTCATGTTTTGGGTAAGGTTTGCCAGAAACTTCTACGACGATGTTTTAAGTATAGGTACTAGTAGTTAGCTGTGTTTGGTGATTTAGTAGGGTTGTCCGGGTTCTTGTGCTAGGTGAGGTATCTCAATGCGTTTGCCTACCAACTGCGTGGCGGGCCGAATCGGGAGAGATTGATTGAGAGAGACCTAACTTAAACCTTCTCCAGCTGGACTCTCTCGACCCATCGTTTTGTACCCCAGCGGGAGGGACGGATTTACACCTCCAAATTGACCCCCTATATTCCTACCCACCCTTATACCTTTTTCCTTCCCAGAACTTCCTCTCCTTCCTTTCCCTAAAAAGTCCCTCCACACAGCTTCCCCAATACGGGCAAAAAAAAGATGACACAGGGTCAAAAAAATTAAGTTGTGCTTTAAATGTATATTAAATATTACCATAGAGGAATATTTAGAGAAAATTCACGCCAATTTTCCAGAAAATCGGTCAATAAGAACTTGAGGTTTTGTGAGAAACGTTTGGGAAAAAGTGGTTTCGAGTAAAATGCGCTTTAAGTTTTGCTCTATTTAGATTCTAGTTAGATTCCGTATAAACTAGTTTAACAAAAATGGCTATCAATAACTTTGAAGAGTTGAAAAATTCTCAAGGAGATATTCTTGAATATCTAAACTATCGAAATATGCAGAATTTTTTTTTTCTAGACTAGAATACGCCCTTAAGTTGCCTCAAATCCAAAATTAAGTACGTAGCCTTTCTCCTTAAAATGTCTACACACAGCACAACAATACTAACTCATTTACAAAGCTGCTGGAATTCTTCACAGATAAGTTAGTGGAAAAGTTACAAATATTATTTCATCTCAGTATCATCATAGTTATAGAGAAAGTGATAATATTTTTATCAAAGGTAGATGAAAGGTTTCAAAAATAGATTACATTTCAAGAATATTATTTGGCGGTGTTCCAAGAAAGAGTAACACACAAACACGCTTCTTAATTAATTATACATATTGTCATAAGTAATTCATAAACTTGCTCGTAGCTCATTAATTTGCGTTTATACGTAAACTAGGTTAGCTGGAAATTCCATATCCTAATTGATTTTAATTATACATTGTGTAAGAAGTTTATTTCGTACAATAACTATTCCACAATTTATTGATTGAAATATGAAACATTACAGTAGAGTAGTATTCATAACTAGGCTAATAGGCTTTACAATTTGGGAGGCGAGTATGGGTACCGCCGCCCCGGGAACCATTTATTGGATAACTAAAACCTCTGCCATAGGTCACCCCTAGTGGTTCGATACGTCTGGTGATTTAGCAGGGATGCCCAGGTTCATGGAGTGAGGTTTGTCAGGGTCTTGGCAGGTCAGATCGGGAGAGAGTGGTTGAGGGAGTCCTTTTGACTTCTTAGCCGCACTTTCTCGGAACATCGCCGTGCACCGCAGTGAGACGGATGGATTCATACATCTGTCACTCCTGGACACACTGACCCTCAGAATCCTACCCACCCCTAATACCCTTTTCATTCCCAGAACTTCCTCTTCTTCCTTTTATAAAAAGCCCTTCTACACAGCATCCCCAAAGATATGACATAGGCCCTAAGGGGAACCTCAGGGCCTCCGGTGTGGAGCTATGTAAAAAAAAAAGAAATTATTCTTGGAGGGTCTTTGTGAGGAGAGGAAGGAATGAACATTGGCCTTGAAGATACCCATGTTTTGTAGGAAGGAAGAAACCCAGAGGCCGGCAAATCGTTCCACAGCCGAGCTGTTGAACACCAGAACTAGTCGAAGAAGCGACCCGTTATCATGTGACAAAAGTCAACCGTGTACATACGTTGGGCGCGCGTTTGGTGTGTTTCCCGACTATGCGCCGGTGCCGAGGGGATCAATGACTCTAGTTCCTCGGAGCATCTTCCATTGAAATACCGGTGGAACATGGATAGCATTCCCACTTGACGCCTGTGCTCTAAAGATTGCAATCCGTCTGTTAAGATGAGAGAATCTATCAAACGGACCGCCCATTTCTGCACAGAGTCGAGCATTTTTTCAAGTATTTTGGGACTCCAGACCAGAAGTGACTGCCAAATTTAACCGTGGGGCGCACTTGCAATTTGTACAGGGTTAGCAGTTGTGTACTATTTAAGTATCTGCGGGCCCTGTTTCTGAGAGGCTTACTTAACTCTGGCTTCGATGGAGCCCCCGTACCTGAGCCTGTCACTTAGAGTTACACCAAGTATATCAATGGAGGGCCTGTTGAAGGAGACTAGATTTTCATTTCAATCCCTTTTAGACATAATAAGACGTGATTGGGTCTTTGAAACATTAAATTCAACAAAAGCGAACGTCCGAAGGACCCTTCTCTCCTCATGCCAAGGTCGCTAACGCGATTTTTCCTGAAGTTATGTATTATAACTATTATGCCGTGTCAACGCTATTCTGTATTTCAGAGCATCTCAAAACTCTTCACTGGCTCAAAAGTCCTGAAAGAATCCAGTTCAAGCTCTGTTGGATGGTATTTAAGTCCCATAACAGAATGGCTCCGACTTACTTATCGGAATTGTTTATTTCAGAAAATTCCAATTCTCGGCAGTCAACCCACAGGGTCAGCAGCATCATCAGCTATCGGAAGTTTGAAGGAACCAAAGCGCACGCCAGAAACTAAATTCGGTGAGTGTCAGGACCTAAAGCCTGGAAAGGAGTGAAACATGATTTAAGAGTGATCAAAGACTCGGTGGAATTTAGAGCTAAACTTAAAACTCCTTTTCAGACAGTCGTACCCATAAAGTCAAAAACCTTTCACCTTCACCTTCACTGCCCGCGACATTGTAAATAACTAATTGTGTAAAAAATGTGAAAAAAATTGTTAGCTTTTGTATAAAGGTCATTTCATAAAAATTCTCCAGCCCTAAAGAGTCATAAATTCTCAAGTCTTTCAAAATAAATATCAACTGTATTTTTTCAACTAACCTTCTCAGAAATGTGATCTAATGTTTTAAATATAATTTCCTCCACGTGCAAAGCCGTATCTTCTCCAAGCATAAACTTTCTAATTAAATTGTGTTTATCGCTATATAAAGCTGTGCTGTTAAAACATTTCGCATCTGTGTAGTAACCCTTGTAAAATATGTACGAGTATATAACTTCTGATAAAAAATATTCGATTCTGATTCATAGACTGGTTTATATGAAAAACATCACAAACCATGATATACTTATATAGATAATCTGTAATCAGGTGATAGTAGAACTCATTTAGGTTAAAGGTTGAAAGAGACAGCCATAAATAAACATTGGTACAAAATTCGTTAGAAGACACGATGCGAATATATTACGTGCTTTGTGTTTTTCAGATTTTCGCGGTTTTCGGATCAAATTTTTTAAGTCTCATCCACAAAAGAAGTTTTTTTCTCTGTACAAATTTTACCATCTTAATATTCAATGGAATTTTTCACCGCTCACCTCCTTTTGATATCTGAAATACAAGCATTGGTACAGAAAAGGCCAGAAGAGACACAGTAGTTTACATGTACGTATTAAAAAAAATATATATATTTATATAAGTGTGTACAAACAGGAGAAATTACTGATCGGTAATGCATTTACATGTCGTATGTTTAAATGAAGCAATAGTTTAAACACCATTTTTATTTACGAAATCTGAGAGAGTATACTTATAGAGTAGAGAATAGAATAGAATATACGTGCAGACAGTGGCGTAGCGAGATGGGGGGGAGGCCCGCCCCAGGTGCCACCCGATGGGGGGGGGGGTGACACCTGACATACGAACACGGTCTGTTATTTATATTTTCATAGCTCTATGTCTCCCCGTGGAGCGCCCGAATTTTGTGTCGCTCGGTCTTTTTATAGGCGAAAATGGCCTATATTTGTGGAGAAATTTTTATCCCTGAAATTCTCAAGCCACCCCCCCCCCCTTCCCAAGGATGAACCAATTTTATGTAGTCGTAATTAGCGTTTTGAATTTCTCAAGTCAACTTTAATGGGGGGGAGGGGGGTGACACCACGCCCCGGGGGGTGACATCCCGCCCCGGGTGCCACCCATGCTAGCTACGCCACTGCGTGCAGAGTATATACATACTTCGAGTGCTGTTTGTGATGCCTTTTATTTAAAAGTAAAACAACAGGTTTTTCCTCATATTGTACTTTTTTATTCTGTGAATACCGCACAAGAGTCTCAACTGCTTCCGTCTGGAGCCAAAGGGACTATGGCATCCGCAATTGGGGTTGTTATGGGGTTGTTGGAGATGGGGAGGAGGAAGGTGGGATAGTACCCGGCTATTCAGATCTGGTCAGCAAACACGGTTAAAGCCATTTCAAGCAATATTTCAATTCTGAATGGTGATCTTACACCAGGGCGATACTGAGAGTATCTTCCATTAATTAGTGATTTAAATTAGTTTATGAATAAATCAAATAAAATCAATTAAAACCTATTTAACTAAGCATCCCAAGGATATCTAATAAATAATAAAGTATCTATGAAGAGGGTACTGTTTTTAATATGTAAAAAAAAATATTTAAAAAATTATTTATTTAACCATTTATTGTATTCTTTATATTAATCATAATCCATTATAGCTACAATAGTACGTCAATGGGAAGGTGAAATGCATTTCTCATAAGATTTACAAAAAAACACGGACACATGTTATTATTTTTAAGAATTGAAAAATATAGTAAAATTTAACTGAAGTAGTAGTAGTATCATCTTGGTTTTATTCGAGGTGCAGAGAATTCAATCTCTATTTCTCGAGAACTGAGGGTGTAAATGTACCCGGGGGATAGTTTTTTTCTACCCGAAGTGTGGGCTGCCTATAGCAACTTATGGGGCTTTAAGGGCCCGCAACCCGGATTTGTACCGATTTATTACATATTTCCCTTAAACACGGTAAGTTTTAAGGCTCTTAAAAAAATATATGTTATTCTTGAAGATAATATCTAGACTTTGCCCGCGCCGAAACGCAAATTATATAAAATTCCCTCGATAGAAAAAAAATCGGAAAGTATGCTCCAAAAATTATTATTAACACGTTTGTTTCAGTTATTTTAAAAGTTATATGTATGAAAAAATTCATAGTGTTTTTTTAAATGCTGTTTAAGATAATGCCTGCAAGATTTTTGCTCTACTTTAAACGACTCGTGTTTTATTAAATATTTTCGCAATTTTCGCATCGATTTTGTCGCTGTAAATGTTAGCGCTCTCCTCTAACATTCGTAATTTCATATCTCTCCATCTTCTTCTTTTCGGGCCCGGTTGCAGAGCCTTAATACTATTTTTTTGTATTATTTTTTTTTGACGTACGTATTTTTGATTTTTGTTGATTTTTGATTTGTAATACTATATTTTTTGTATTTTTGGTTGCATTTTGTGTTAATTTCAGTCCACACTTCAAGGGGGGAAGGTAATGGAGATGGGATAGAGGAAGGTCTGATTTTCGTCGGGTCTTAGACGCCCGAGACAAGCTATACTGGGGTTTGGATGTATAGGAAGTTTTGCAAAGAAAGGTTTGGCCAATTCTACCATATGTTTTTTCAGGGGTGGTTATTTGTATCGGAGTTAATGATTGAGTTACGGACAAACCAGGGACTTTTTGTAAATTTTCTAAGTGTGAAGGGAAAAACAATTACATTATATAGGTTTCTGAAATAATGTCATTTTTAGAACTGCAATGGCCAATCTGATAGATTCTTTCCCATTGTTCGGTAAGAATACCGCAATCGTAGGATAAATCCCTCTCAAAAGCAAATCAGTGTTTCTAGTTTGTGAGAGAGGGTAGGTAGGATGGTGGGAGGAACATTGATTTGCTCTCATAGACACGACACACGGCTGGGATTTTGATGGCCCATGAGATTTGAATGCTGTGACTAGCGGAAGAAGAGTTATGTTTCTAGAACAGATATAATATGGATGGTGGAGACAATCTCTCATTTTACTGTACAATAATTTTTTAGAAACTTATACTACGTCGAACGGTAAAACAAAGAAACATTTTCATTTAAAAACTCTTTAATTTTGAAATTTCTGACAAAAGAAATGTTTGGGTTCGAAACCTTATGGAGTTCACTAATTATCTCAGCTTGTTTAACCATAGAATGAATTAAGAAAAACGCTTCAGCTGTCATATTGCATTCTTAAATGTTTACAGAACCAAGTGATAAAACATTCATAAACGAAGAGGCCATTATTTATTATTATTTAAATAAATGAAGACAATATAAGCGAAACTCAATCGAAAATCTGGAAACAGAAAAATCAGAAAAACATATTGACACCTCTGGGACTCGAACCCAGGACCTCTTGCTTTCCGGGCAAACGCGCTAACCACTGCGCCAGTGTCGATATGAAATTCGGTCATGTTTAACTATACCATACTTCGACTAAGAACCACCTACATTATCTTCATTTTCTTTAACGCATATATTATTGGCAACTATCTTTATGTATGATTGCAAGATTCAAACCCGAACTAAATGCTCTCTAGATAGTGTCTGGATAAATCTTTATCCATTTTATTTAATATGCGACATCTATAAAAAATTAAAAATTTAAGTTAAAAATTAAAAATAAAATATTCATCCTAGACTTGCAGATAAGTCGATAGATGAAATAAAATATTTATTATTATTATCAACGAAGGCGGAATCGTCTAAAAATAATATGTTGGTTTATCCGGTACAATCTACGATAATTTCAATACGATAAGAAGATCTTCAAATAACTATGCAATTTTCAGAGATTAAACAATAAAATTATTTAGCTTTTTTAATACGTACACCACAGGCATGGTACTGTAATCATGAAGTACACACACACCTCACAATGAAGGATATCATATACCGATGTCACTGAAGGTCGACTCTGTTTCAAGTTGACAGGTGGCCGCATCTTCCCGGATAAGTTTTTTCGGTGACCGGCCAACTCTGAATGAAACCAACTCAGAACTACCTCAGAAAGGTCATAAAAAATATTTAAAATTGATTAAATGGTTGGGGTTAACGGCTATTTTAAAATATTTTTTTTATAGCTCTTAATGAACCTGTTATTTCATAGGTTCCCTTATTCCCAAAGACAAATGCAGAAGAATTCCAAAAAAAGGATATGAGCGCTTCCTCCCATTCCCAACATAACACAAATAGACACGTATTTACATGGTTGCTGATGTTGACGAAAACATGCAATTTTAGTAAGGTTTTTAGTTTAAAAAATTCCCTACCAATGGAATACAAGTCCCCTAAGTCTGTAATAGCCAGGTAATATTTTAAATACTCACATGAGGTAAAAATTGCGAGGCGCAATGACGCCGTTTTATTTGTAGAAAGAACAGTTGATTTAATTTCAGTAATTTAAATGATCCAACCATATCATCTTATATATAAAAATCTCGTTTCACGGTGTTTGTGGTCGCACTCCTCCGAAACGGTTTGACCGATTTTTTATGAAATTTTTAAAGTATATTTGGTAGGTATGACGGTATGAGAAGAGGTTTTAAAGTATATTTCATACCGCTAAGTGATTAGAGTGTACCTACCCAGAAAAAAAAAAAATTTTTTGAGAATTTTTTTTTGTATTTTTATTTAATTGGTATAAAAAAATACCTATAAGTCCAAATTTTAACCCTCCTACCCCCACCCTCCCGTTTTTTAATCGCGATTTTTGTATTTTTGTATGAACAAATTCAACCGTCTTTCGTATTTCAAACAGAACTAAATTATTTATGTTGTTGAATGACAGATGGCGCTACGTCCGCCTCATCGAACTTTCATCCACACATGCGCAAGACATTCACGAGAAGCGTCGCGTTATTTTGATATTTCATTCGGCATCGTGTTCTCGCGTTGGCTTATCGTGGGCTATCAAGCTTATTTGTGATGGCTAAAGACGGACTGATAAAAAATATCGTACACTCATTGCTCTTCGAAAATCATATTGATTTTCTTTACTTCATTTTCCTACTTTAGTTGGTGTTATTTTGCTTTTATCGGCGGTCATCGTCTACAGCGCTCCATTCCCCACACACTTACAATACATTCGTTATTTTTTATTTAACAACCAAAATATTCACTTGAAATAATTTATATGGCAGATCAACGTTTGTCGGGTCAGCTAGTGCTAAAAATAATCTAGTAGATGAAAAAAAAATCTGATAAATTAACTGTCTTCTGCACTTCACTTCAAGCTTTTCCCTTTGTTTGTTAATTTTATTTATTTATCTTAAAATAGTACGTTATATAATGTGTACACCTTACACTCTGTACAGTGTACAGTGGTTACTGTAAAAATGAAAATATTAATGGAAATAATCTTACAAACTAAGTGTTTCAGGTATTAAAAATTACAAATTATAATGTTCATTGTTGGTAGTTCATTTTTCTATTACATAACATTCTAGTGAGAGGGAGGAGGGTAGTTTACAAGGATTTTATTCAGTTCATATGGTTTTTCCATGTCGTCTTTGACGATTGGATTTCTAGTTATTTGACTATTAGCAATAGACATAATTATCTCGGGTTTATAGATAAGTAATATAAACAATATGGGTTATTAATAATTCATACTACTTATAAGTAAGGTATAAGGAAACCGGGTGGAAATATAAGTTTTATGTGTTTTATTTTACAAGGTGGCGCAAAATTAATCACCCCATCGTAAGATGTTATAATTTTTGCAAATGGCGTCGTACTCATATTTGACATGTATGAACTAGACAGCTGCAGAATGCAAACAGACAAGTAATGGAGCGCTATACTCCGCAAGAGCGTGGAATAATTTAGCGATTTTGTGTCGAAAGTCATCATGAGCGACGAGGCGCATTTGCACCTAAGCGGTTACGCCAATAAGCAAAACCTTCGTTTCTGGGGCACTGAAAATCCTCGTGTGATGCACGAAGAGCCATTACATCCACTCAAAGTGACTGTGTGGTGCGGCGTTCACGCAGGAGGAGCGATTAGGCCGTATTTTTTTAGGACGCCATTGGAAATACGGGCACTGTTACTGGCGAACGCTACAGGGGCATGATAAACGACTTCTTACTGCCGGAATTGGATGAGCGGGGCTTGGTGGACATTTGGTTTCCACAGGAGCCACAATGGATATTGTGAAGGAAGCGTTTCCTGGTCGCGTAATCTCTCGTTTTGGCGATTTGGTATGGCCAGCAAGATCGCCCGATTTAACCATCCCAGACTTCTTTCTTTGGGGCTATTTGAAGTCGCGGGTTTATTCCAACAAGCCTCAGTCAATCGCAGCCCTTAAGGAGAATATTCGATAGGAATGCGAACAGTTATCACCGGAAATCTTGCGGGAAAGTCATGGAAACCAAATATATTGAATTTTGTATTTCAATATCTTAGTCTACAACTGACAACTCTTGAGGCCGCACTGGCAACTGAAACGCGCTGGAGACTACCACGGCGAGTTGCGGGTAATTGGTTAAAATTAAATGATTACATTTCGTTATTTAATTAATTCAAATGCATCGAATACTTTATGAAACAATGTGTTTGATGAAACAAGGATATCTAAACACGTAATTATTTCGAAGAAAATTTATTCCATCACCTTTCTAAAGGGCATTCGTAAGAAAATGGTCAATTATTTCATCGGTAAGGTAAATCGTAAGCCATGTGCCGCGTACGGCTTTTAAAAAAAAAATAATGCTATTGTACCTATATAAGCGCATAAACACGATTACATTGAATTATGCCATTTTCCTGAGCCTGGAATGCAAATGACAATGTGAGGAGCATTGACCTAGAAAATTGCAACAGAACATTCTGTAATAATTTGGCATCAGTAGAATATTTGCTTGGTGCACAGTTTCCCAAACATTTATGAACTTGATGCTTTTATAATCCCGTAAGGAAATGTTGTTTTGTAAAAATCGTTGTGGTGAAACGTCAAGACAAATGTAGTTTAAGAGGGAATGGCCAGACCATCGCGTTTGAGTCCCACCCAGGCGTTCCGTGTTCGATTCCTCGGCTGGCTAAGTCCTCCCATCACGACTCAGGCAACATTTTCGGCTTACGTGGCGGTAGTAGAAGATTTTCAAATATTGTCGGTCTATTCGTAACCCGGGAATGTTTGTCTTTCTTTAAAAAAAAGAGGTAAAATAATAAAAATTGTAAAAACAAAAATAAGACAAAAATTGTATCGTAAAAACGAAAATGTATAGCAAAAGGACTAATAATGTGTTTCAAGTTCCCCAAATCAAAACCAAATTATTTTTTTTTTTTACATGAGCTCCACACAGGAGGCCCTGAGGAAAATAATGTCCCTCAGGGCCTATGTCATCTTTGGAGATGCTGCGTGGAGGGTTTTTTTAAGGAAAGGAAGGAGAGGGAAGTTCTGGGAAGGAAAAGGGTTTTAGGTGTGGGTAGGAATTTGGGGTTCAGTGTGTCCTGGTCATCCGCCTCCAAGACCTAGACAAACCTCACCCCATCACCCCGGGCACCCCTGCTAAATCACCAAACGTAGCGAACCACTTGGGGTGACCCATGGCAGAGGTGTTGGTTATCCAATAAAGGTTCCCGGGGCGGCGATACCCATTACCGCCTCCCAAATTGAAACAAACACATAACAGTTTTATTGGTCCTCGTATACTTAATCTTCTACCAAAATACATACAAATGGCAGATAAAATATAACTTTACATAAAAGAATTAAAATTATGGCTGAATGATGCAGATGTTGAAACACTTTTTTACAAACTATATGTAAACCTTCATGCTTCACTTTTTAATGCAATTCTACTGTAACTTCAAGACTAACTTTATTTATCAACAAAATCAACTAACTGGTATGTGTCACTTTGTTACTATAATATTTTCAAAGATGCATACCTATATTTTTAAACTTTTACTTTGAAATTGCAAATGCAAACATTTAACAAAATTAACAAAAAAAAATGAATTAACATCCAACAAACGAAAGTTTTCCCGAATATTTTCACGGTTTTCAGCTAGTACGTATTTTAAAATACGTATAGCAAGGCAAGTCATTTCGCGAATCTATTTCAATTTCCCACTTGGGAAGGATTCCATGAATAAAAAAAGGAGTTGTACCCAAGTCGTTGCTACTTTCTACCCAAACTTTGTTTCAAGCATTCATCCTTATTTCCTGTTATTCGATCGCCCGAAAATCTTCTCCAATTTTATCCATAAGTAAAGAATTTTCTCAGAAATACAAAAAGTGCGGATTAGGGAGGGTATCTGAAACATAGGAGAAAGGAAGGGAGCGATGAGACGCAAGGCAACATATTAAATATATTATATAACACATAATGTTTGTCGAAAGAATTCAGGAAAAGTTTCTTCGATTTTTTAATTTTAAATTAAATATCCCATTAGAAATTAACTACACTTTTTTTATTAAACACCTTAAAAATACACACATTTGAGGATCGGTGAAGGATAAGCGACCTATGTTTTTTTTAAATTGTAAATTCGCAAACTCGCAAATTCCTCACTTTTTACGTAGTTTAGCAAACAAATATACAAATGATATCGACATTTTCAATGTAACAATTTCTATATTCACAAACAATTTTTTTATGTCAACGTATTATTTCTGATAGTTTTAGTTTATTATTGTTATGATTTTATTTTCTTTAAATGTATCCATTTGTAAAGTACTGTAATGTAAGAAGTTATTTTTATTAAACTACTAGCTGACCCGACAAACGTTGTTCTGCCATATAAATTATTTCTATTGAATATTTAGGTTGTTAAATAAAAAATAACGAATGTATTGTAAGTGTGTGGGGATGGGATCTATGACAGAAAGAGGAATGGAGCGCTGTAGACGTTGACCGCCGATAAAAACAAAAAAACATCAACTAAAGTAGGAAAATGAAATAAAGAAAATCAATATGAATTTCGAAGAGCAAATTGAGTGCACGATACTTTTTATCAGTCCGTCTTTAGCCAATACAAATAAGCTCGATGGTTTGCCCACGCTAGAACATGATGCCGAATGAAATATCAAAATGTCGTGACGTTCCTCGTGAACGTCTTGCGCATGTGTGGATGAAAGTTTGATGTGGCGGACGTAGCGCCATTTGTCATTCAACAACATGAATAATTTCGTTCTGTTTGAAATACGAAAGACGGTTAAATTTGTTCATACAAAATTAAAAAAATCGCGATTAAAAAATGAGACGGTGGGGGTAGGAGGGTTAAACTTTGGGACCATAGGTATTTTTTAGTTTCAAATAAAAAAAAATACAAAAGAAAATTTCATCAAAAAAATTTAATAATTTTTCTGGATAGGGACACCCTAATCATCGAGCGGTATGAAGAATACCTTAAAACCTATTCTCATACCTACGAAATATACATTAAAAAAATCATAAAAATCGGTCAAGCCGTTTCGGAGGAGTGCGACCACAGAGACCGTGACACGAAATTTTTTTATTTTATTTTTATTATTTATTTATTACATAAGATACATTTATACAGTAAAATAACATAATAATAATATTTCAAAATAACTGTAACTATTAAAATGGGTACAAGTGTTATTATGTCTTGTTTGTCTATATTAGTTCCTAGCTAGGCAGATTGCCCGTTCTAAGGAACCAAATGCTGGTGAAAAATGCAAAAAAATGTATTCTGAACAAAAAAAAAAAAAGAGTTTTTTTTTTTTGTAGATTAAATATATACTAAATTCTTACTGATTGTGGCATTTAATAGTTAAGCATTTACAATTTTAAGTTTTAAGTGACGTTATTTAACAATTTTTCAGACTCAACCCTACCTAAGCCAATCAATTATTTTATTTATTATTGAACCGATGCATGTTTTTTATATTTAATTCGGGGGGGATTTTATTATATAATTTCGGTCCCAGATACGTATATGTCTTTTGGAACTTCGACGTATTGCTCCCTGGGACCACAAGATCCTTTCTGGTGTGACTTCTTGTGATGTATTTATGATCAATTTTATCAAGTTTTTCTAGATTTTTGTGTACGTGGATAATAACCTTTTTTATATAGTTTTGACGAACATCAAGTACATAAAAATTTTTATAGAGCTGATCGCTAGAAAACCTATAGGGTTTACGCATAATAACTCTAATTATGGATTTCTGGGCCTTCAGTGGATCTAAAATTGTTCTACCTGACGCTCCCCAACCAATACAACCATACGTTAAGATGGGGTTGCATAATCCGAAATAAATTTTTCTTAGATCTTGCTGTTTGATTATATTTCGTAATACAAAGAATATATGGATCAATTTTCTTACCCTTTTTGTGAGGTTGTCAATGTGATATTTCCACATAAGGTGATTGTCTATAATAACGCCTAGATATTTGATGTTTTTCACGCTTTCCAAAACTTCACATTTGCAGATAGAATTAATATTATCGGAATTACAGTTACGCTTATGTATTTTAATTGTATATGATGTACTAGGTTGTCCTTTTATAGTTGAGCTGAATCTTATGTATTTAGTTTTTGATGTATTTAGTGTAAGTAGATTTTTGTCAAGCCATCCTATAAGATTGTATATAAGCCATTATAAGATTGTATTTTACTAACCCTTGGGTAACATTGTGTACCAAATGTAAAAAAGAGTAAATAAATTAACAATAGGATAGGTACATTAAATTAATGGTTTTAAACCTTTTAGGAGGCTGGTATCGGTACCGCAATCCCGTGAATCATAAATTGGATAACCAACACCTCTGTCATAGGTAGGGTTGCCAGGCGTCCTTTATTTTAAAGGATGTCCTGTATTTCAGACCCAAAAATTGATCTTGTTCTCCAATTTGAAATCTTCAATAGAGGACAATACTTTGTCCTTTTTGGAAAAAATGAATCAGCGTGGTCTCTGTATATTAAAGCCTCTCCTGACGAAAATTATAGACGATAAGAAGTGTGAAAGTGTTTTTGAAAATTGGATTCAGACTCTCAAATCTATGGATGAATACAAGAATCTGCTAAAAATAATACAATACAGTTAGTTAGTAGTGTTAGGGTAGTAGTACGAGCCCTTTGATTGCAGATATTTTTAATAGCGGTGCGCTTTTAATTAAAAAAAGTTTATTTTTAGAAAAGATATGTCGATGATATAATATGTATTTGGTTAGGAACAGAAAGGCAACTGAACATGTTCTTGAATTTTTTAAATAAATTTCATAAAAACATTCAATTCACACTAGAAATAGGCAAAGAGAAGAGTTTAAATTTCTTAGATTTAAATTTAACTTTAATAGGTAATAAAATTGATTTTAATATTTTCCGTAAAGATGCGTACACCCCTATTGTCATAGATAATTCATCAAATCATCCTTATTCTCAAAAACTCGCGGCCTTTCACTCTATGATTAATAGATTAATTACGATTCCTTTGTCTGTTCCAAATTACACTTTGGAATTAAATATTATTAAACAAATAGCAGTTAATAATGGTTATTCTACTAAATTAATAGATCAACTAATAAATAAAAAGAATAAACAGAAATTCTTAAAACTATATATTTACCCTTTTTCTAAACAAATAAATAAACAATGGCGTAGAATTCTATTTGTTAATACGTCAAAAATAATTAGTAAAAATATTCCCAGTACTATACATCCAGCATTTTATACAAATAATAAATTAAAAAAGTTCATCCTTAACAACAAAGATAGTGACATTAAAACAAAAAAAAACAGGCGTTAAAGACTGTAATTACTTTTATATAGGTAGAACAAATAGAAACTTTGAAGTAAGGGTTAAAGAACATCTGAGGGCATTAAATGGCAATAACGAATCTGAGTTCGCAGATCATTTAATAAAAAATGATCATAATTTTGACAAAAACCATGGACTTAAAATATTACATACGGGTTATAAGGCATCACAGATAAATAATTTAGAGATTTTAGAAATTAGGAAAAATGTAAATAATAAAGCAGACTTAATTAATAAGCAACAAATTTTTATAAACCCTCTTTTGAACCTTTTCCCACTTAACCGGTCTTTCCCTGCTAATGACTTTGAAATCCCAATTGTCCCCTCAATCTTACCCCTTCCCCTTCCATATGTGATCTATGTTTAATTTTTAAGTTTAGTATACATTTGATCCTGATGATGTGAACATCGTTCACGAAACATGTAGATTGTGTACAAATAAAAGTGATGTAAACAAAGTTGTTTGTCTTTTCTTAAAATACAATACTATTTTCCATCTCAGTTTCTAACGCCCAAGCTGAAAGGATTTTTTCCATGTGTACCAATACGTGGATCAAAAACCGAAATAAGTTAGATATTGACACTGTAAAAGCAGAGCTACAAGTAAACTCGAACGTCAACATGAAATGCAAACAATTTTATAATTTCATTATAGAAAACGAAGAAGCTCTTAGAGCAGCCAAAAGTAATACGAAGTATACTTTTAAACGCAAAAAGACTTATTAAGGTGGTACTACTTACATGGCTTCGATTAACAACAAACTACGTTACATTGCGTATTAACATTGTTTTTTTCATTTTATTAATAAATGTCGCTACTGATACCATAACAGGATTTTATTAAAAAAATATTGATGTCCTTTATTTTCATCCTATGTCCTTTATTTAATCGTATCAAATCCTCTAATACATAAAACGGGAGCTGGCAACCCTAGTCATAGGTCACCCCAAGTGGTTTCCTAAGTTTGAAGAATTGGCAAGTGTAGCCGGGTTTATGGGATGAGATGATGGTTGGGAGATGCCGGTTGAGGGATATATACAACAATAAATATCATTGACAGCAGTCGAGTTTTTTTTGTGTCCTACTAGAAACTTATAAAAAGAACAAATAAAACAGTGTATTTAAACAAGTTTCAGTGTTCTGCAACATAATTTAGTGCACTACGTTTATTTATTAATAATCACTGCAAAATCAACCTAAATATTCAACATTATTATCAAAATTTGTAAATCAATTTGTTCACTAATCATTTGTGTGCAATGTTCCCTACGTCTCGCTCTAACAAGTGACAGGATAAGGTAGTGACATATCTCTCCCTCGCACTTACTGAATAACACTTGTAAACGCTCCCACTACCTACTATTCCTAATTACCTGTAAATTGCGAGCAGGGTTGTCACTCATATTATTTTCTTAAAAAAACAAAAAAAATCTCACTTTCAAAATGAATAATAATGAAGCAATTGCTTTCTTAAACAAAGCTAAGGAGGAGATTAATAGCATCCACAATGCCATTACCGATCCTGCTTTGAAAATAACCAAAGACCAAATGGCAAAAATATTTAGTAAACTTTCTAATCTCTCTGGAACTATGCAAGACCTAGGAGTAACTGTTGGAGTTCTTGAAGGAAAAGTTATGACATTCGAAAAAATCATCGAAAAGAAAGTATTTCCACAGGAAACAACACCAATTTGTGACGTGCTCGCTGAGATAGAGGAACGCAAGACCCGCTCGAAGAACGTCATTTTACTCAACGTCCCCGAGTGTAATTCGAACTCAACCACGGTGAGCGTCTTGGAGGATGGAAAAAAGGTATTAGCAGCTATTAGTGAAATTAATAGCGAGTTCAATCTAGAAGATGTGAAAATTTACAGGCTTGGAAGTAAAATTCCAAACAAAACCAGGCCAATTAAATTAGAATTTGATGAAGTCAAACAGGCAAAACTTATACTCTTTAACAAAACTACTCTGTCCAATGGAATTATAATCAAACCTGACAGAACTCTACAACAAAGACAACATTTAACTGACCTCTGGAAGGAATTAGAAGAGAGGAAAGAAAAGGGTGAAGTCGATTTACGAATCAAACATTTCAATGGAATTCCCAAAATCATCAAAACTCAAGCAAAAAACTGAAAAACAAACAGAACAGATTTTCTAGACTTACAGGATATTATCAAAATGTACGGGGAATGCGTACGAAATTGCACCAACTTAAAACTAACTCCCCAATATTCTCACACGACATTCTGTTTTTAACTGAAACATGGTTAAATGCTGATATCAGCTCCTCAGAATTAGGCCTACATCACTATACTACATATCGTTCTGATCGAAATTCTATTACAAGCAAAAAGTCTAACGGAGGAGGTGTGATGCTGTGCGTATCCAAGAATATATCATCTACTAAATTACCGGTTAAACACAAAAGTGTTGAACAAATTTTTGTATTGCTCAATATACCCAATGGAAAAATTATTATCGGCTGTGTCTATATCCCACCTGCATCGGATTTGCAAACATATAAAAATCACAATGAGGACATAGAAGTACTCAAATTCAAATATCCTAAAGCAAAATTCATTATTGCCGGTGATTATAACCTTCCTAACTGGACCAGCCAAGATGACAATGGACCTGCTACAAACCAAGCCGAATTACAGTGTGCTAAATGCAGTGAAATTCGTGATATGTCTTTATTCTTGGGACTAACTCAATCAAACAAGATTTTCAACTTTAACAATCGAATGTTGGATTTAGTGTTTTCAAGTGATTCGAAAATAGTAGTTGAGCTATCCGACGAATTATTATTACCGTTAGATCAACACCACCCACCATTGGACATTATCATAACAAATTTGCCTTTAACATCTTCAAAAAAAACAAGTGCCCCATCGTATAACTTTTCCAAAGCTGAATACCATCATATTACTGAGTACCTTATCCAAACAGATTGGTCCTTTTTAGATGAGGATAATCATATAAATGATCAATTAGAACACTTTTACACGATTTTAAATACCTCTATAGAACAATTTGTTCCCAGGGTTAGCTTCACATCATATAATTATCCGAAATGGTTTTCAAGGTAATTAACTAATTTAATTAATAAAAAAAAAATGTATCCACAGAAAATATAAACATACCAGAAATCCTAACGATTATATAACATTTACTAAACTACGAAAACAATGTAAAGAATTATCAATAAAATGCTATAATAACTATGTTAACGTAATAGAAAATGACGTACGTCGTCACAATGTGAAAAAATTCTGGAATTTTACTAAATCTCAGCGAAACGACAACTGTGGATATCCTAATAGCATGTATTTTAAAGGAAAATGTGCCGACAGTATCGAAGGTATAGTTAATCTCTTTGCTGACTCATTTAAAAGTGTTTACGACAAAGATATTCCCGTCAATGCAGTCTCCAGTGCTTCAGTGGAAGAGTCATTAAACCTAAGTCAATGTTTCATAAAATTAGAATCTATAGAAAGGGGCATAAACGCATCAGATAGTAATAAATCTGCTGGACCGGATGGTATTCCTCCCATATATTTAATAACTTGCATTGATAGTTTGATATATCCCTTACACAAACTTTTTAACAAATCCTTAGCATCTGGCTGTTTTCCGGCTCTGTGGAAAAAGAGTTATTTAACGCCTATTCATAAAAAAGGTGACAAAAGCGATATATCAAACTATAGACCTATTTGTATTATGTCTGCTTTACCCAAACTTTTCGAGTCATTAGTATTAGATACCATTGTAAAACCTATCAACAATATTATTGTTCCTAACCAACATGGCTTTATCAGAGGTCGATCTACCTTAAGTAATTTAACTATCTATAATAATTACATATCCGAATCCCTTAGTCTGAAACAACAAGTGGATTCTATATACACCGATTTCAGTAAAGCATTTGATAAGGTTCGACATCACATTCTTATATCCAAACTCCGACTGTTAGGCATCAAAGGAAGTTTATTGACATGGATTATCAGTTACCTCAGTAATAGAGTGCTTAGTGTCAGGATTAATTTAATAGAATCCTATGTATTCGAGGCCACAAGTGGTATCCCGCAAGGGTCCCACCTCGGCCCAATATTCTTCTTAATATTCATTAATGACATTGTAAACATATTTAAAGATGTACAAGTCCTACTTTTTGCAGATGATCTAAAATTGTTTAAAAGAATACGAAATATATATGATTGCCTAATTTTACAAGCTAATTTAGATGAATTTTTTAAATGGTGCGAACAAAATATGTTATTTTTGAATATTGAGAAATGTCAAGTAATACGATTTTCCAGAACTCATTCTCATATTTTACATGAATATAATTTAAATAATGTTAAATTAACACCAGTATTACAAATTCGCGACTTGGGAGTTATATTCGATTCAAACTTAACATTCACAGCACATATAGATGATATAACTAAGAAGGCTTTAAAGATTCTTGGCTTCCTTTGTAGAACCCTAACTGATTTTAAGTCCATGGATTGCATGAAAACACTCTACATTTCATTAGTTAGATGTCAAGTAGAATATAATTCACCTATTTGGTCCCCTTTCTATAAAGTACACTCTAACAAAATAGAACGTGTTCAACACAAATTTCTTAGGTACTTAAATTTCAAACTCAAAATTCCAATAGAAAACATTAATTATTTAAGTTTAATGAATCGACTAAATTTAATTACGCTGTCTGACAGAAGAATTATTTCAGACCTAATTTTATTGTACAGAGTTATGAACAACCTAATTGACAGCCCTGCCATCGTTTCTAGTATTAAACTCCATGTACCGACAAGGAATACTAGACAAAATATAACATTCTTTTGCAACACATACACAACCAACTATCAATCACACTCACTTACCAATAGGATTGTAACATATCTATTTCGTGAGCAGGTACTGCTCAAAATAGGTACTGTTTATTGTCTATGCTTTATTTATTTTTTCTTTTTTTTTTAACTTTGTTGGTTGGCCAAACTATCACGGCAAGGAAAAACGTCATTCGAGGAAAGATGGCGGCAGACATCACGTAATTTTTCGAGGCGAGGGGAGATTTTGGAGGAGAGTTTTTGGTGATGAAGAATTCTAGTGCGATGTAGCCTAGAATGAATTTATTGTTTCTTTCTGTGAGCGTGTGACGACTCAGATGGCATAGAAGCCTGTTTATTTTATTTTATTTCTCGCCGGATGCCGAGCGATTGTTTGAACCGCGTGCGGAAGTGAATTTGATTCTGTAATCAACGGGGGATGTATTGAAACGGTTTTGCTCTGCTTTGGCCTTAGTTTCTACACACCGCCGGATGGGTGTATATCCGCTGTGCCTGGTTGTTGGGAGTAATCCCTTTGAAGGAAACGGCTTTGCTCTGCTTTGGCCGGCGAGGTTTTCTACCTACCGCCTGATGGGGGCTATATCTGCTGTGCCTGGTTGTTGGGTGTAATCCCTTTGAAGGAAACGGCTTTGCTCTGCTTTGGCCGGCGAGATTTTCTGCGCGCCGTTGGATGACGTGCTGGACGGTGTCTTGGGGATTGCTGTCGTCTTTTGGAGGAATGTCACGACTGTCACGGCGACGGGACGTGTGCGGTATTAAAATTAATCGTAATTGGTTGACTCTCTCTTTCTACATCAGTTAATAATTGCTCAAGGTATTTATGTTTTATTTACAATTTCCTTTGTTCAATTTTCCCTTGCAAACTGCAATAAAGTCAACCTTAATTTTCACTAGTAAAATTTGCGTTTTTTATATGCATGACCTCTAAATCCTTATCTCCACTATCCTGCGATGGAGTTCTACTTGCTCTGAGAAGACAGCGGTCGGATGACAAAAGGTATAGGTTCTACCTACACAAAATTCATATTACCTTAAAATCTTACATTACATTTGGCGGCCCAACAAAAGAGATTTTTTTTAAGTTTAATAACTGGTGCTCGGATGGGATTTTCAGTTCATGCATATATCTGTAATAATGGTCTTGATAATTTGTAGGTTATCTGTATTTTACGATGTATTTTATATAGAACGCATCAGTGTGTGTAGTTTTTTAGGTTAAATGTATTACACATTTATACTTGTTTGACGTTTCTGTTTAGTTTATGTGTTGCCACATAGTTAAAATGCATAATAATATTTTTTTTTGACAATTTAAAAGTACATTGTTAGCAGTGACAGATTTTTGGGGTAAATATTTTCTCTTTACTGGTGTAGAACTATGGTTGAGTGTTGTATGATTTTTATTGAGTTCTACTTTAAAGATATAATTTGCAAAATGAATTAAGGTATGGACAGCGTTACAGGTTTATAGAACTACTGGCGTCTCTAGGAAAAACCAAACGAACGTCGTTTAATTGTCAATGGTTCTTAATTTAAAATTTTTTAATATTATTTTTATTTGCTTCTGGAAAGATCGCTAGGTACTTTTTGAAAACATTCTAAATCATGAGGTAGCAGAGGCTGGCTGCTACAGGACTCCCTCCCCAGACAACGCAGACATGGCTGCGGTGAAAGGAGGAACGGGTTGGTTGTGATGCGGCTGCTTGTGGCTCTGATGCTGGTTTGCTGGTTGCTGGTTGCTGGTTGCTGCTCGTTGCTTGTTGCTTGCTGCTTGCTGCTTGCTGGTTGCTTGTTGCTTGTTGCTTGTTGCTTGTTGCTTGTTGCGTGTTGCGTGTTGCGTGTTGCGTGTTGCGTGTTGCGTGTTGCGTGTTGCGTGTTGCGTGTTGCGTGTTGCGTGTTGCGTGTTGCGTGTTGCGTGTTGCTTGTTGCTTGTTGCTTGTTGCTTGTTGCTTGTTGCTTGTTGCTTGTTGCTTGTTGCTTGTTGCTTGTTGCTTGTTGCTTGTTGCTTGTTGCTTGTTGCTTGTTGCTTGTTGATTGTTGATTGTTGATTGTTGATTGTTGATTGTTGATTGTTGATTGTTGATTGTTGATTGTTGATTGTTGATTGTTGATTGTTGATTGTTGATTGTTGATTGTTGATTGTTGATTGTTGATTGTTGATTGTTGATTGTTGATTGTTGATTGTTGATTGTTGATTGTTGATTGTTGATTGTTGATTGTTGATTGTTGCTTGTTGCTTGTTGCTTGTTGCTTGTTGCTTGTTGCTTGTTGCTTGTTGCTTGTTGCTTGTTGCTTGTTGCTTGTTGCTTGTTGCTTGTTGCTTGTTGCTTGTTGCTTGTTGCTTGTTGCTTGTTGCTTGTTGCTTGTTGCTTGTTGCTTGTTGCTTGTTGCTTGTTGCTTGTTGCTTGTTGCTTGTTGCTTGATGCTTGATGCTTGATGCTTGTTGCTTGTTGCTTGTTGCTTGTTGCTTGTTGCTTGTTGCTTGTTGCTTGTTGCTTGTTGCTTGTTGCTTGTTGCTTGTTGCTTGTTGCTTGTTGCTTGTTGCTTGATGCTTGTTGCTTGTTGCTTGTTGCTTGTTGCTTGTTGCTTGTTGCTTGTTGCTTGTTGCTTGTTGCTTGTTGCTTGTTGCTTGTTGCTTGTTGCTTGTTGCTTGTTGCTTGTTGCTTGTTGCTTGTTGCTTGTTGCATGTTGTTTGTTGCTTGTTGCTTGTTGCTTATTAGTTGTTTGGTTGGGGCTGGCGCTGGTCGCCAACAGTTTGAGTCCTGTAGGGTTTCCCAGTGGGAAGTTGCAGGGTTTGGTGCAAGTGCGTGTCTTCATCCCAAGCTTCCAGTGGTACCAGCATATTCCTTCGGGCTGACGACCTCTGGACTGGCTGCGGGAACGATTGCTCCAACGATGCGGGTGGCGCTCTTGTCATGCTGGCGAGAGCGTGAGAGGAGCGCCACGTCAGGGTCACCAATGTAGAACTATGGTTGAGTGTTGTATGATTTTTATTGAGTTCTACTTTAAAGATATAATTTGCAAAATGAATTAAGGTATGGACAGCGTTACAGGTTTATAGAACTACTGGCGTCTCTAGGAAAAACCAAACGAACGTCGTTTAATTGTCAATGGTTCTTAATTTAAAATTTTTTAATATTATTTTTATTTGCTTCTGGAAAGATCGCTAGGTACTTTTTGAAAACATTCTAAATCATGAGGTTGCAGAGGCTGGCTGCTACACTGGCAATACGTGAATTTCAAATGTCAACTGTCACCTGCCAAATTGACGTGTTTGTTTATCAACATACATGGTAAATACTCAAAGCAAAGTATTATTATTTTTTTAGGCAACATACTCCCAACGTACAATATATTTAATTGTTTTCGATTCATCGGTTCGATTTATTCTCGGCTTTACACGGTGTCCGGTATTTCAAACTACAAAGTATATTATTTTTTTTTTAAATTAAATAATTTTAAATATTTTTCAAATAATATTTTCTATTTTTATGAAAATATATTATTATTGTTTTTTTTCTCAAATTTAAAAATTAAAAAAAAAAACAGAATGGCGATTTCTAATATTAACGGTGCTACTAAGGAGGAGATGATACAGATGTTATCTGAAGTGAATATCACTCCAGAGCCTACGTTATCAGCTATGCGGGAACAGGCTCGTATATATAATAAGAAATAATAAGAATAAATATAAAAGAATCTAAAAATAAATCTAGATATAATTATCCTCACTGAATGCTGGATAAAGGATAAATATTCACCCTTGCAAATTAATAATTACACGTCATATGCAACCAATTTGAATTACACAAAAAATGATGGTGTGATAGCGTACATTAAAGATGACATTAAAACTGAAGTCAATGAAATAAAATTCCCAAATGCAAACTGTTTAAAGATCAAAGTGGGTGATGAAACCACGATATTAGCTCTGTACCGATCACCAGCTACAACTAATATTAATCAGTTTCTTGAAACGCTTTCTAATGAACTCAATCTTCTAAAAAACACAAAAAATGTCTTCCTTATCGGAGATATAAATATTGACATATTAGAAAATGGTCATCCCAATAGAACTGATTATCTACAAACACTGGCCTCCCATGGACTCCAAAGTATGATAAATAAACCTACGCGTGTAACTAATGACAACAAATCTTGCATCGATCACATGTTCAGTAAGACTATTAAATCAACCAAATCTATCATATTCACCTCTACTATAACCGACCACTATACAACAATTTTATCTATTACAAAAAAGAAAATACAAAGATCGCAGCCCTACCCAATTATCGTGCAAAAGACAGAAACCAAATGGAATGCTTGAAAACAACAGTTACTCAATACAAACTGGATAAGCCTACTGGAAAACCTTGATGCAAATAATGCCTGGAGTAAATTCACTGAATATATAACATACACCATCGTATCAAATACCAAATCAATAGAAAAAAAGATTTCGCATAAAAACCAACATCTTAAGCCATGGATAACTCAAAGCGTTATAAATTGCATTAGAAAAAGAGATGAATTACATAGGAAATCTAAATTAAATCCTTGTGATATTTTTATACAACGATACTACAAAAGGTACAGAAATATTTGCAAAAATGTTATACGAACTGTCAAAGAAAATTATTATAAGAAGAAAATAGACGAATGTAACAATGACCCGCGCAAATTATGGAAGATCATTAATGAAATTACAAATGCAAAATCATCCCATTACAAGAACATGGAGGAATTAACAATTGAAAATACCCAAATCTCTTTCGCAAAGCATCCGGACAAAATTCTCGAATACGTAAACGAATTTTTTACTAATATAGCGTCACAATTAGCAAAGAAAATCAGACAACCAATAACTAGCATTTTACCAGAAGAAAAGGAAAATATGAACCAGATAGATAAATTAAAGTTAACTGATGTAACCAATACTGAAATCAGAAATGCAATTGTATCCCTTAATATTAATAAATCATCGGGAAATGACATAATCTCAAATAAAACAATAAAACAACTACAAAATGAACTGACCTTCCCATTGACATACTTGGTCAATCTGTCTATATCTACAAATGTATTCCCTTCATGCCTTAAAAAAGCTACAGTTATACCCATACATAAAAGTGGTAACAAAAAGGATATATATAACTACCGACCCATAAGTCTCTTAAGCTCTTTTTCAAAAATCTTGGAAACTGTAATGAAGAAGCAAATTGTTCAATTTCTTGAACAAAACAAATTACTATCACCATCCCAATATGGTTTTAGAGAAAATCTGAGCACCAATGATGCCATAGAAAATCTAACAAGCATGGCCATAAAAAACATAGATGATGGGAAAAAATGTTTAGCTTTATTCATAGATCTTCAAAAAGCTTTTGACACAATAGACCATAAAATATTACTAACTAAACTAAAAAAAATAGGAATAGCCGAATCAACAATTAACTTATTGGAGTCATATATAACAGGGCGAGAACAACAAGTACAAATTGGCAAACAAAGGAGCAAACTTCTATCTTTAAACTATGGCGTTCCTCAAGGAAGTGTACTGGGACCGATTCTGTTCATTATCTACATCAACGATTTAACTAACCTTACCATTAAAGGAAACATAATCAGTTTTGCTGATGATACTGTTTTATTATTTCAAGAAGAAAATTGGACTGATACATTTAATGAGGCTGAAAAAGGGCTTAGTGCACTTCAAAATTGGCTTAAAATCAACTCGCTTACCCTTAATATAAGCAAAACAAAATATATAACATTTTCAATGAACTCAAGGGGCCAACCAATAAAATCACTAGAACTAAAATTACATGAATGCCATGGAAATAATATACAATGTTACTGCCCCGTCATCGAAAAAACACAAAACATAAAATATCTCGGAGTAATAATTGACGAAAATCTTAGATGGGACCTACACATCAAAGGTTTTACGGAAAAACTCACAAGCCTTATATATTTCTTCAAAAATCTAAGAAACGTGCTAAATAAAAAGGATATGAAAAAGGTCTACTATGCGTTATGTCATTCTCGAATTGAATATGGAATCATAGGATGGGGATCTGCTGCAAATACGTACCTACACAGCCTGAATACGATTCAAAAAGGAATCATAAAGACCATATTGAAAGTACCAATTAGAACGCCTTCAACTGAAATTTTCAATAACTTTGACGTACCAAATGTACAACAAATATATTCCAAAAATATATTATTGAAGCTCTTCAAAAATAATGAATCCTCTACTAGACCGTGTATGCATAACACTAGATCGAATAAAAATGATATGAAAATATTCCAAGTTATAAAACCACATTTGGACAAAGAAACTATACATACTTTGCAACAAGACTCCATAACATCCTCCCCCAAGACATAAAACTAATAAAAAATCCAATTGAATACAAATCAAGAATAAAAATATGGCTTAAAGAGGTCAATGAGAAAACCCTAGCGAAGACGCTAAAAACGACATAGAAGACAAATGAACTATATTTAAATAACTTTAGTCCGCCTCGGCACAGGACCCCCTAGTGAGGAGGACTAAGAAATACAATATTTTGTACTTAATTTCACATTGCATTTTGTATGTAAATTTTTTTTATATAGTCGCTATAATAAAAAAAAAAAAAAAAAGTTTAAAACAATCCAGTAGTGATTCTCCACAACAAAATGAAGGCAATAGTGATAATGCGAGTCAGACTACAAATATAGTCAATAATTATTATCAATCGATAAATACAAATACATCCGTACATTCTTGGGCTATTAAATTTTCTGGTTCTTCTGATGTTAGGGATTTTATACAACGTGTGGAGGAATTATCTAGATGCCGTCATATAGAACTGTCATCGGTTGTGACGTCCTTTGCTGATCTTTTGGAGGGGAAAGCTCTCTCTTGGTATAGGACTATTTATAAAGATTCGTTATCTTGGCCTGACTTGAGAAATCTCCTCATAGCACGTTTTGACCGTTGTATTAATCAAACAGAGGCCCTAAAAGCTTTATTCGCGATGAAACAGAAATTTAATCAAAGTGTTGTGGATTACGTTGATGAAATTAAATTAGCTAATCTCAGATTAGACGTTCAACTTACGGAGGAACAGTTGGTAGACCTAGTTTCTGATAGTCTGTTACCTAATTACGCATTGGCTATCGCATATTTTGCAGAAAAGGACTTATCTTCTTTGGTAAATGTGTGTAGGAGATTTGAAAAGCACTCCGTAGATAAACCCTTACCGCATTTTACTTCTCCTCAAGCAACTCTTCTCCTACACATTCTTCTTCTTCGAATAGTAGAAAAACTTTAAATTGTTTTTATTGTAAGGCGCAAGGTCATACAAAACCTTTTTGTAGAAAATGGAAGTTTGATTCTCAGAAAAATTCTAACAAACGCCGAGATGACCCCGCTCGCACAAACCCAAAAAACTAGAGTGTGATCCTCTGCGTCCTGCTAGCAAGGATGCCAGGAGATCATCACCCTTAGTTTATAGCTCCAGTAACCGGTTCTTCAGGCGTGACATGGACGCATGCATGCCGATGGCTAGTTCTGGACAAGATATAAGACCCCATGCGAATATTTCGATTCAAAATCTTGTCTTTTCAGGTCTTTTGGACAGTGGTGCGACTGTCAGTTGTTTTGGCGGTTCTCTTTACAACTTCTTTATTAGTTTAGGGTTTAATTTAGATAAGTTAGAATCGTACGTTACCACCGCTGATGGTGTACGTTAAGATGTAATTGGTACTATGCGAGTACTAGTTACTTATAATAATTTTAAGAAATATGTTACCTTTTTTGTTATTCCGTCTCTTTCACCTGTGATTGTTTTGGGAGTCGACTTTTGGAAACAATTTGACATCGCTCCTCAATTGTTTTCAAAGGCCAACAGTGGACGTGATGTTGAAGATACTATAGGCGAAATTCGCAAGATCACGTCAGCTTCCCTACTGTCCCCTCAAGACAATCGTAGATTAAATAATGTTATAGATAAATTTAAGTCTATTTCTTTTGAAAAATGTGGATTGGGTCGTACTCATTTAGTTCAGCACAAAATTAACACGACGGGAGATCCCATTAAGCAACGGTATTACCCTTTGTCTCAAACACGTCAGCAACAACTTGAATCTCAACTTAAGGAAATGTTAGATTTAGGTGTTGTTCGCCGTTCGCGTTCGGCTTGGTCCAATCCGGTTTTAATCGTGCCTAAGAAGGATGGTTCTGCAAGGTTCTGCTTGGACTCCAGGAAGCTTAACAGCGTCACGACAAGAGATTCGTACCCCTTGTCGTATATTTCGCGTATTTTAGACAAGCTACGTGGTGCACGCTTCATATCTTCTATTGACTTATCTAAAAGTTTCTGGCAAATCCCTTTACATAAGGATTCTTGCTGCAAAACGGCTTTTGTAGTACCTGGACATGGCTTGTTTGAATTCGTTAGGATGCCGTTTGGGTTAAAAAATGCTCCTAGTGAACTTCAGCGTCTGGTAGATGCACTTTTTGGTCCAGAGTTCGACGAAAACGTTTTTTGCTATTTGGATGACCTAATTATAATTTCAGAAGATATCGATTCACATTTAGAGCAATTAAATAGGGTTTTCTTACGTCTGAAAGAAGCAGGCTTAACTGTCAATTTGAAAAAGTGTGAGTTTTGCAAGGATGAATTGAAGTATCTCGGTTACGTTGTGGATGCAAAAGGACTTCGCACAGACCCAGTTAAGTTGGAATGCATTCGTACTTACCCCATTCCAAAGAATTCTAAACAGGTAAAAGCTTTCATTGGCCTGTGCGGGTATTATAGGCGTTTTATAAAGGATTTTTCAACCATTGCTGCTCCCTTAACAAAACTCACTGGTTCAAGGAAGGGAATTAGTAATTTTTCTTGGTCTCCTGAAGCGGAGATGTCTTTTAAGAAATTAAAGAAGGCGTTGACTTCTGCCCCTGTTATTAATTGTCCGGATTTTTCGCTTCCTTTCACGATTCACTGTGACGCGAGCAACGTTGGGATCGGAGGTGTACTTACACAAATTTTTGAAGGAGAGGAGCACCCTGTATCTTATTTCTCTAGGTGTCTTAATGTGCATGAACGAAACTACGGCGTGACGGAGCGCGAACTCCTAGCGGTGTTAGATTCAGTCAACCATTTTAGGCCCAACATAGAAGGTGCTCACTTCACTGTGGTAACGGACCATTCTAGTCTACAATGGTTAGTCTCACTATCTAACCCGACAGGTAGACTGGCTCGCTGGTCTACTCGTCTGTCACAGTACTCTTTTGACGTTATTCATAGGAAAGGTAAATTAAATACGGTTCCGGACGTTCTTTCACGTAAAGACGTTTCTTTAATTTCGGCCATTGATTCCGTTCCCACGAGTACAGATACTTGGTATAATACCTTATTTTCTAATTGTAAATCAAATCCACAACGTTTTAATAATTTTCAAATTAAGGAAAATAAATTATTTCGTCACACTAAATCTCGTTTCGCTCTGCAGGAGGACACAGCTTGGAAGCTTGTTGTTCCTTTTGAGGACCGTAACGCTGTTCTATCTAAAAAACATGAGTCGGTTATTTCTTGTCATCCAGGAGTTTTTAGAACATATAAGAAGGTTCAACTTCATTATTTTTGGCCAGGGATGTATAATGATGTCAAAAATTTTGTCAATAGATGTAAAACGTGTAAGGCACATAAAATTAACACTGCTGCGCCGGCAGGCATTTCTACGAACCCGAAAATAGTTACAAGACCTATGCAAATGCTGTCTATTGACCTTGTCGGTCCTCTTCCGCGTAGCTATGCAGGATTTATGTATATTCTAACAGTCGTTGATGTATTTTCTAAATATACCTGGATTTTTCCGCTTAGAAATGCAACTACTAAAAGCATTGTTAAAAACATTGAACAATACATATTCCTTGTACACGGAGTGCCGCAAACGTGCGTCTGCGACAACGGGAAACAATTTATTTCAAAAGACTTTAAACAATTGTTAGCAGAGTATAACGTACCTCCGCCTTTTTATAATGCTTATTATACTCCCCAAAATAATGTGGTCGAACGCTATAACCAAACCATTGGAACTGCTTTGTCTATTTTAACCGAATCTGACCAGCGTAATTGGTCAAGATTTCTGCCTCAAATTCAATCAGCTCTCAATAACACGGTTAATTTTGCAACCGGCTTCACGCCCTTCTTCCTCATGCACGGTAGGGAACAAATTATTGACGGAAACTTTCATAAAAATAACTTATCTTCTGGTGTCGTAGACACCACGTTACAACAATCTAGGGACGAATTCGCTAAGAAGTTGGAGGACTTAGTTCCAATTTATGAACAAGTTTCAAATGCTTTGTTACAAGCTTTTAAGAAAAATGCCCAACACTACAATTTACGCCGTAAGACGGTTAATTATGAAGTAGGCGACGTAATCTGGAGGAGGAATTTCGTTCAATCCAGTGGACTGAATTATTTCTCTCACAAATTGGCCCCTAGGTTCGTTCGCAATGTTATTAAAGGTAAAGTCTCTAATTTGGTCTATACTCTAGCTGATATGAACGGTAGAATTGTAGGAAATTTTCATGTAAAGGATATTGTTCGCATTGATTAAATATTTCTTACTCTTTATATATAGATGAAACCAACGTAACAGTATGCGGGGCTACCAACCCTGCATGCTGTTCCATTTGTTTCGTCAGTGGTTTTTCTAGTCACTTGCTTTTGAGGTTTGGTACCCTCAAGTGGTTATGTCTAGAATTTTCACGAAATTTCCTCAATCTTGCTACCTCATTATTTATTTTTAAAATTGTTTTCTTTAAATTCTTCGGAATTTTTTCTATATGAGACGTCGTTTACAATAAATGTCGTTTCCTCTGATCCGTGTGATCAGTGGCGCCCAATATTTTGTTTAAGTCATATTTGGTAATTGGCTTAGTCTTTGACGAGATTTTTTTTATTTTAAATCTAATTAATTTTTTGTACGTAACGAGTTGTTTCGCCTTCCTTATAGGCTACAGTTATACTTACACACTGATGCGTCCGTAAAATAATAGGTTATCTTGTACTATTTTAGTGTTTAAGTCTGAATCCTTCTTCTCAAGTTCGTTGGAATTTTCTCCCGAATAATGATTTTCCAAGGACTTGGAAAGAATGATTCAAAACTTCTGTTTATGAGAGATTTGAGCGACTTTCTTGTGTACAGATTGTTAATATTTCAAAAATTAGTGATTAAGTAAATTTTTTCATAAATATACCATAGCTATGTTAAATAGATTAAGTCTGGTATAACTTTCCTTAAAGTCAGTTAGTTAAGTTTGTTAAGAATATTTGTTAAGGAATTTTTTTTCTTGTCACAAACAAAGGTGGTACTGCTCTGGCATATCTACCCATTAAAGTAACTCATATTTGAAGTTTATCACCTTACCTCTAATACAGGAAAGTGTATTTTGTCTTTTAGTTTTAAGTTAACATTAAGCATTTACATATATAGGTCTCTCACTGCTTAAACCAGTGTTGTACTGTTAATTTTGTCTACTAGTGTCGTTCATTTGGATATTGTTCATCACACCTTATCTAGTGTCGATTATCTAATAAGTATATTCAATCACCAATATATCATTGTTTGTTCAAGAAATTTATGACTTTTCACTTACTTGATGTATTAAGTGTTATTTTTTTTTGAAGGAAGGCCACCTGGGTTTATCTTCAGTCTTTTCTTGCACAAGCAACGTCCTCTGAGGATGGTTATAATAGTTACATCTTGTATTTTTGTATAAAATCAAGAGTACTTTTTGAGGTTCACTTTTATAATAGCTAGGTGTTTTGTTTAATTGTAATCCCTAAGCTCTAAGCCTAACATTCTAGATCCTGTTTTGCTTCTGTGTTCCTAATGAATTTTTTTCATAATTTTGATGGATAGGTATTTAAAATATGTAAACCCTAATCTAACCTCTTTTATAGATAGGTAGTGCCTTGGTATTGTAAAACCTGATCTAAAACCGTTTGACAGATAGGTATGTCTTTACATATAAACCCTACTCTGACCACTTTGTAATTGACAGTTTTTTTATAAAACTTGTTATACGATGGACAAGTAATAATTGTATTATACTTGATCTGACCTCCTAGACATCAATTTTAAATTGAACGAGTTAATTCTGTATATTTGTTTATACCTTGGACTAGTTTTAGTCGATAATTTAAGACGCATTAAGTATAATTTGTATGACGTTACTTTTTCCATATATCATTTTTGTTTAGAATATAAGGATAGAGAAAGAGAGAGTTAATTATATGTTAATAATAACTAAGTGTTGCTTTTTTCTATAAAGGAAAGTGGGAGCTTGAGTTCTCCATACTCACTAGTGTTTTCTTGAGAGATTGTCTCTCGTCATGTGAGTAACGTGTTGGTAATCTTACAAGCGAGCTTGTAAAAGTGGAGGTATTACCTCATTTTCAAAGTTTTTCTTTTGTATACCGTTCTGTGAATGGGTTTTTGTTTTTTTAATTTGCTACTTTAGTATGTCTTATGTTATTGTTTTTCTGATACTGTGATGTGTTATTTTCTTTAACAGATATGGAAAGAGAGAGTCTTGTTGGGCGGTGTCCTAATAATTTTACTTCACTTCGCGGCGTAAAATTTTCGGGGGTTGCGGGGAAATGTAACATATCTATTTCGTGAGCAGGTACTGCTCAAAATAGGTACTGTTTATTGTCTATGCTTTATTTATTTTTTCTTTTTTTTTTAACTTTGTTGGTTGGCCAAACTATCACGGCAAGGAAAAACGTCATTCGAGGAAAGATGGCGGCAGACATCACGTAATTTTTCGAGGCGAGGGGAGATTTTGGAGGAGAGTTTTTGGTGATGAAGAATTCTAGTGCGATGTAGCCTAGAATGAATTTATTGTTTCTTTCTGTGAGCGTGTGACGACTCAGATGGCATAGAAGCCTGTTTATTTTATTTTATTTCTCGCCGGATGCCGAGCGATTGTTTGAACCGCGTGCGGAAGTGAATTTGATTCTGTAATCAACGGGGGATGTATTGAAACGGTTTTGCTCTGCTTTGGCCGGCGAGAGTTTCTACCATGGAACTAAGATTGAAGGGAAGCGGCAATACTTTCGGAATATTACGGGGATAAGCGAAAAACCTATGTAGCTCTGCAAATTAGTAGCCGTCTAGTGGGAGGGGATAGAAACGGGGAATTTGGCTAGCTTGCGGGGGGAAGGCGGCGCTCTGGAGATAAGGGCCGAACTGTGTGAATGGGAATCATTATTATTTTTATATATTTTAAACTTTCGTTAATTTTTTATTACATTTTGGACATAAAATATAATAGCTTAATTGAAAAATAAGTAATGAAATGAGGAGAGGGTAGTAACAAGGACACTGGAGACTTATGTGTTGTTTAATTTTTATTGTTCCCTATACAAGTTATTTTAAGTTACCTTCATCTACTAGGACGTACTTAACTCATTTTTTGCGAAATCAAGATTTGTGAAGCGCTTGTCGAAATACATCGGCCTCACTTTTCACTTGACAAGTGCAAGTGGGTAAAAAAACTAGTGTTATGAACTCACTGTAACCCAAGGCACCATTCCTTGGTGCTATCATTGCTTAACTCATCAGTTTGAAATAGATTTTAATTTATCATATAAATAGTTAGTATGGTTTTTTATACGTATTTTATAAAATCAACAGACTTGCAGTGAAAATTTTTGTGCGTTCTATTCTGATGTAAGCTGGTGCTTGTGTTTTAAGAAAGGAGTGCTCGATATTAATCTTATAAAAGAACTGTATTTACAGTTTTACAATGATAACAAAAAAAAATAAGTGATAGGAACAAACACTGCTTGACTTATTTGCGTGGGCAAATAAATTTTATTTGATTAATTTGTGTTATTTCATAATTAATTTATTTAAAAATAATGTACATATTATTTTATACTAGCAGATCCGTCCACACGTTGCTGTGGCTAACGTAAAAAAATGCCACGCCATTACCCAACCTTTATAACCAACGCCATCTGTTAAATTAAATCCACACCGCCCATATTTGCCAGCCCATTGCCCGCTGCCCGCTGCCGCTTAACCAGATATGTTATATATTTCAATAAATTTACACAAAACCTTGACAAATTATATACCTAAACCTTCCTCATGAATCACTCTTATCTATTGGTGAAAACCGCATGAAAATCCGTTTGGGTAGTTTTTGAGTTTATTGCGAATAGACAGACAGACAGACGCGGCGAATAACTTTGTTTTATAATATGTAGAGATATACCATATAGTATATCACAAGAATCCCAACTGCTTCCGTCTGTAGCATGTACGTTGTGAGGCTGAAGGTAAATGGTGAGGGGAAATAAATGGTGGAGAGAAAGCTGGAGAAGTACTCGGCTATTCAGATCTAGTCGACAAACACGGCTAAATCAATTTCAAGCAACATTTCAATTCTGAATGGTGGTCTTACCTACGCCAGAGCGATACTGAGAATGTCTTCCACCTGGAACGTGCCGGAAATATATCTTATAATGTTTTTAATTATAAAATGTTGAAAACACAGATCAATCGAATAAAATTTATTTCGGGATTTGAACCCGCGACCTCCAGATTGTTAGTCAAGAGCTTTACCCCTCGACCACGAGGGCATGTCAATGTGACTTTTACATAACAATACAGTGATTATAAACTTTGAATTGACGTTGTGAACATATGTAAAAGGAGTGGTAAATTAGTAGGAAGAAAATCTAAAAATAACAGTGCAAAAAAGACAAAGTAAAAATTAAAAAAAATGAATAAGCTAAATGATAAAAAACATATACCTATGACATGTGTGAATCACAACTTTATATTTGTGCGTTATGATTAATAAAAACATAAAAGTTTTTTGGTAATTTTTAATTATTATAATTTAAGTTGACTGATTCGGCCCATCGGCAGTCAGAGTTCACGTGATAACATCGGGCTCATGGCGATGGCGGTTGAAATGAACACGCCGAAAATTATAAAATGTATATTTAAGCTATGTTTAAACACTTACATGTGAAAGGTAAGACTGTCTTTCTTCTTAAAGGTCTTCATAGAACTACTTTTACACAATTTTACGGCACAGTGGACCATTTTTCTATGTTTTATGAACGTTTTTCTGTGAGCTCTATGCGCGACCGAGGTGTAAAAGCCAATGTCAGCCATCTAAAAACCGTTCGGTAAAATTTTTGAAAAGGCATGCTTTGGGAAGAGGGGCACACTTTACATGCCGTCTCTCTAGTATCCATACTCTTAGGTTTCTACACACCGCCGGATGGGTGTATATCCGCTGTGCCTGGTTGTTGGGAGTAATCCCTTTGAAGGAAACGGCTTTGCTCTGCTTTGGCCGGCGAGATTTTCTACCTACCACCTGATGGGGGCTATATCTGCTGTGCCTGGTTGTTGGGTGTAATCCCTTTGAAGGAAACGGCTTTGCTCTGCTTTGGCCGGCGAGATTTTCTGCGCGACGTTGGATGACGTGCTGGACGGTGTCTTGGGGATTGCTGTCGTCTTTTGGAGGAATGTCACGACTGTCACGGCGACGGGACGTGTGCGGTATTAAAATTAATCGTAATTGGTTGACTCTCTCTTTCTACATCAGTTAATAATTGCTCAAGGTATTTATGTTTTATTTACAATTTCCTTTGTTCAATTTTCCCTTGCAAACTGCAATAAAGTCAACCTTAATTTTCACTAGTAAAATTTGCGTTTTTTATATGCATGACCTCTAAATCCTTATCTCCACTATCCTGCGATGGAGTTCTACTTGCTCTGAGAAGACAGCGGTCGGATGACAAAAGGTAAAGGTTCTACCTACACAAAATTCATATTACCTTAAATTCTTACATTACAGGATGCATGATTTAGGCAACAAGTTTGGTGGTATTGTAGATATATTCGCTGATTCCCTTTACATTCTAAAATGCAATTTAAACCAACACTTTGTGGAATCCTACAAATTATTGTAACGTGGGTATAATATATTTAACGATTTGATGTGTTATTGTAATGTTTTATATTATATTTTGTTCTATGGTATTGTTAAATATTACATAGTTTAAAATATTTCACAGTTTTAAGCAAGAATATACAAGTGGTTTTTTCTTTAAAAACTACTTGTATATTCTTAAAAGTTTTTTCACTTTTATAACGTTTGATATAAATTCTATGTATGTGTAATCCTCGATATGTTAAATATTATTTTATAATCTATGTAAAAGCCCCTACGGGCGTATAAGAACGATAAATAAATATGAGCCGGACTCAACCTTGCACCGCAGTGGGAGGGATGGATTCACACTCTGTCACTACTGGATACACTGACCCCCAGATTTCTACCCACTCTTCATACCCTTTTCATTTCCCTCAAACCTGCCAGCCAGGATCTTACGAGGACAGCACAACCAGAAACTTGCCCCTTCGTGAGCATGTTGGAAGCACCGCAGTATCTCGGTTGTTATACTACAAGCGAAGCCTTCCATGGCACAAAGCTCACACGAATAATTTTGTTTACAGAAATAAATGGCTTTGCCTATTTTAAGTGAACTGATCTGAATATATGGTAGGTTATTCAGCCTTCCGCTTCCCATGGAAAGACCAACAGAAATATTAAAATGTTTCTTGAAATATATGAAGCCACGTTTAATGACTGGATCGTAAAGCCAATTCTCCTTCCAATTCCCCTTCACATGCGCTTCAAATATTGGAGACGAAATACGGACTAAGGTATGGTTCCGCGACTTTTCATCCCGCGACAAAATACCCCCCGACAAAATATCGCCGACAAAATATCCTACGGACAAAACATCCTCCGACAAAATATCGCCGACAAAATATCATCCGACAAAATATCGCCGACCAAATATCCTACGGACAAAACATCCCCCGACAAAATATCATCCGGCAAAATGTCGCCGACAAAATATCCTAAGGACAAAACATCCCCCGACAAAATATCTCCAACAAAATATCATCCGATAAAATGTCGCCGACAAAATATCCTACGGACAAAACATCCCCAGACAAAATATCATTGATAAAATATCATCCGTCAAAATATCACCGACAAAATATCCTACGGACAAAACATCCTCCGACAAAATATCGCCGACAAAATATCATCCGACAAAATATCCTAAGGACAAAACATCCCCCAACAAATATCTACAACCTAACCTAACTTAACCTAACCTAACCTAACTTTATTTTTCTTTAAATAATGAAAAACAGTGAAACTATGATAACTATTAAACGGAAACTTTTTGATACCTGCATACTTCCTGTAATTACTTATGGTTGCCAAACTTGGGCACTCAAAAAATCACAATAAGAAACTCGAAACTTGCCAAAATTCCATGGAAAGAAGTATGTTAGGGAAATAGGCTGTCCGATAGAATAAAATTCCATGGAAAGAAGTATGTTAGGTAAAAGGCTATCCGATAGAATAAAACTCCATGGAAAGAAGTATGTTAGGGAAAAGGCTGTCCGATAGAATAAAACTCCATGGAAAGAAGTATGTTAGGGAAAAGGCTGTCCGATAGAATAAAACTCCATGGAAAGAAGTATGTTAGGGAAAAGGCTGTCCGATAGAATAAAACTCCATGGAAAGAAGTATGTCAGGGAAAAGACTGTCCGATAGAATAAAAATCGAAACTATTAAGAAACAAACAAGAACAAAAGATGTCACAAAAACAATAAAAAAGCTAAAGTGGAAGTGGTCACTGGTCAGGCCATACAATCAGAGGAAGTGAAAAATGGTCAAAATTAGTCATGAATTGGTTCACAAGTGACAAGAAGAGAAAACGAGGTAGACCATTTAGACGGTGGGTTGACGACATCAAAGCCTTAGCAGGTGGTACATGGACAAGAGTGGCTAATGATAGAGAGAAATGGCGACAGTTGGAGGAGGCCTTAACTTTGTCAACTAGTGACTTACAGACAGGGAGTCGATGCATGATAAGTGTTATAAATGTTATAAATAATGTAATGTAATTTACTGTCTGAATACAGGCTATTATTATTAGTATTATTAACCTAATCTAACCTAACCTAACCTAACCCAACCTTACAAAAAATGTAACAAAAATAATACAGACAACATGGAAAGACAATAAATTATTGTTCAAAAATAGTAAAATGGGACAAAAATAATAGACAAAAATAGTAAAGACAATAAAGTATTGTTTGTCTGTATTATTTTTGTCCCGTTTTACTATTTTTGAACAATAATTTATTGTGTTAAAGGTTAAAGGATGTCTGTATTATTTTTGTCCCATTTTTTTGTTAGGTTGGATTAGGTTAGGTTAGGTTTGGTTAGGTTTTAGTAGATATTTTGTTGGAGGCTGTTTTGCCCATAGGATGTTTTGGATATTACGGTTCGTACTTTAGTCAGTATGGTATTATTTTTAAAATTTGGAGCGCATAATAGTACAATTAAAAAATAAAAATATTTGTGTGTGACTTTAATAAACGTTTTATTTTTATGCACACTCGAATGAATTATGTAAATGACGGGATATTTAATTACAAACCTTCTTTACTAAATTATGGTTTAATGTCGAGCATCGTTACATTAAAACCCTTTTAAAACGTGTTTGAATTAAATTGTACTTAAAAATGTTTTGCGTGTGTTTTATTCTGTGTAAATAGTACAATTTCATTTATGAATATTACTCACTTGATCACAAACATTAAATCTTATAATATTTTTAGCGCAGACCCGTGAAAAATCACGGCACAAATTTCAAAAGAATAATTAAAAAAAAAATAATAATCCTAATAATATTATTAAGACGAAAGTTTGTATGGATGTATGGGTGTATGTTTGTTATTCTTTCACGCAAAATATACTGAATGGCGTTATGAAATTATTTATTATACATTTTTTATCCAGACGAAAAACAAAACGTTGCTATAAGTAATTATTTGACGTGCGCTGTCATTTTATTTGTTTAGGTTACTATGGAGATCCCTTTGATAGTTAAAATTATACTAATCTATACTAATATTGTTACGCTTTAATAAGTGGCACGCGAGCTGTTTGAAAAATGAATGTAACGAGTATGGAGGGGGGAGAGGGGGAAGAGGGATATGGGGGAGAGGCGGGGATAGGCGGGTGTAGGGGGGTGAGGGCGGGGAGTGGAGTGGGGATAGGAAAGATGGAGGAGGCGGAGTGGGAAGCCCCCCTAATACTATGCGAGCAAAGCCGGGGGAAAAAGCCAGTAATAAAATATTTTTTTAATTTCCAAAGAAATAATACGTTCTACGGTGCTAATGCCCATCCAGATAAAAAAAAAAAATAAGCGAGGTTATCCTATCCTATCCTATCCTATTCTATCCTTCCTATTATAATATTATAAAGGTGAAAGTTTGTATGGATGGTTACTCTTTCGCACAAAAACTACTGAATGGATTTTAAAAATTCTTTCACTAATAGAAAGCTACATCATTTGCGATTATTATATTGGAAAGCTCTGGCGTTATGAAATTATTTATCATACGTTTTCTGTCGCTAACAAAATCGATTTATTCCAAACTCAGAAACCAATTGTCGCCTTGAAACGATGTTTTTTTTTAATTAGGCAATTCACCCTAAAAATAGTGCTTTTTTGGCGTCGTACTTAATAACCATCTCTAAAAATGAATCACAGAAGTGTATGTATGCGCGCGTAAACCCGAACGACTGCATTAAATTGGATAATTCTTTTTTTGTTGGTTGAGTTGAGCTCTGCCATTATGAAATTTGAATAAAAAATTGTAATAGGTGGCATGCGAGCAGTTTGAAGACTGAATGTACCGGGAAAGAATGTGTGGAATGCGAGAGTGTGGAGGGGGTGTGGGGAGGGGGATGGAGTGGAGGGGGTTAGGGTTGGCGAGAGGGGGAGGGAAGGGAGGGGTGGAGGGGGGGGGGGTGGTGGAGGGGGGAGGGGTAGGTGGTGGATATGGGTTGGAGGAGGAGGAGGGTGATGGGAGAAGTGGAGTGGGGCGAGGGAAGGCGGAGGGAAGAGGGGTAGGGGTGGGGGAGTGGTGTCGGGAGGTGGGTGGAGGGGGTGGGGGAGGGGGGTTGATGGGAGTGGAGGCGGAGTGGGAGTGGGAATCCCCTAATACCATGCGAGTGAAGCCGCGGGAAAAAGCTAGTTCTATATAAACATGGCTAAAAGAACAGAGAGATAATCAACTTGCAAACATTATGAAGACAATATAAACAGATAATGTAGTAGACAGACAAAACTATATAAACTACTTCAGACCGCCTCAGAACAGGAAACCCTAGTGAGCAGGACTGTGAAAACTGTGACATTATTCTTATACATATACATATCGATCGTTCAGTTGATTAGTCAAATATCTGCAAATACTAAGTTTTGAGATAATGGGAAAAGCAATATTCGAATGTTCACCTTAAATCAAATATTATATACGCGTTTTTGTGTTTTTACATATTAAATATGCTATAAAATAACACCGGGAAGCATAACGGTGACATAATTTTTAGTTTATTTCACCACAAGTTTTTCTGCATTTCAATTGATTGTGTGATGTTTACGAGTAATCTGAGTATTGTACCAGATAGAGGTATATATATATATTTATATATATATATATTTTGCATATACACTATTGCATATGACTGCAAACTCAACTCAAATTTACATTTTTCGGAGATGTCTTGTCTCTAATCAACTGGATGAACTATATTCCTTCATAATGCTTAAACAATATATATAACATTCTGTAATCATGATACGATTTTAGATTTTCTCCGTCAAAAGTATTTTTGATATTAATTTAGGGGTGTTATGCCGTGTTGCGCTACCTGCTTCTTTAGCCAACATTTCGGACAGCGTTACGGCGTCCATCATCAGGGCAGATGTATACTGCAATCATGAACAAACTTAGATTAGGTAATTAGAAACTAATAAAAAATAGATTTTTTGTTTTGAATAGTTTTATTTCACATGCACATTTGTTACTTAATTTTTATTTATCTGCTACCGTTTTCGACACATCGTGTTATTCACTAGAAAAGTTTTAAGATTGCTAGTGAATGACACGGATGTGTCAAAACCGGTAGCAGAGAAAGGGTAGCCCACGAAGAAGAAGGGGGGGGGGGTGGCTAGAGAATTTCAGGGCACGTGTTTTTTTTTACATTAGCTCCACACAGGAGGCCCAGAGGAAAATAATTCCCCTCAGAGCATACGTCATCTTTGATGCTGCTGTGGACGTATTAATCCATCACTCCTGTGATGCAAGGCGATGTTTGGAGAAGTCAAAGGGAATCCGTCAACCACTCTCTCCGGATCCGGCCTGCATTGCAGCTGGTGGGCAGACGCATCCGCCGCCAAGACCTGGACAAACCTCACTATCAATAAAGTCACCAAACGTAGCGAACCACTTGGGGTGACCTATGGCAGAGGTGTTGGTTATCTAATAAATGGTTCTCGGAGTGGCGGTATACCCGCCTTCCGTTCTTGTTATTTTTGTAATACGAAAAATGTATATAAAAAGGCCTACCCTCCCACCCCCTCCTCTCCCCCCCCCCCCACTCTGATCCACCCCTCAGCAACCACTTCACATCATCTCAACTCTCACTCAACCTACCTCCCTTGGGAGCTGTTGGGACTCTTATGCGGTATTCACATAACAATAATTTACAAATATTTAGTTTTTGTAATGATTAAAAAATACTTTTCAGGTGTATTGTCATGTGGTTGTAATAATCCAAAGACCTTTCAACCTTTTAAATAAGGTATTTTGAAAGTTTCAAACATTTCCTATGCTCAAACATTCCTATGACATAGTCATCTCATATACTCATATATAAACACCCAATCAAGCATGTCTTGATTTTTATATATGTATAGAAGATTTCACAGTCTGCTTAAGTTTTCATCGGGTATTAAACAAGTGTCATCGGTATTTCACGTATCTCCGCCCCTGTTCTTCATTTGAATATCCTTATCAGATCTGTGTAAATTCGGGAGATGTATTGTTCTTCCATTATAAGCTGAACTTAATCAACGAGGATTGTCGCTAAAACTAATATGAGGGAAGAATAAATCCCAGGAAAGCCACCCTTTTCGGTGGGCGGACCCGCCCTACCTTGATTGCATCATATTGTATTCGTGCGCCTTGCCCGCGACACTAAAAATATCCAGGATATTAAATTAGACGGAAATATGAGCGGTTGTAATTTAGACGGGTCGGGAAAAAGGGTCACGGGAATGATGGTGATTATACTAGGTTACTTAGTCTGGAGTCTGGCTTTTGAATTGTGGACTTTTAGAAGAAAACTTCAACAGCCTTACTAAAAAACTACGTGAAAATTTTATTCAATTGATAAACGACCGTGGATGTGAAAACAATAATTAAAAAGTGACAAAAAATTTAAGACGGGATTGAATATGCTTGTTTTATTAATAACTAGCTGACCCAACGAACTTCATACCGCCTCAGAGTCAAAAACTGTTGTGTTAACTTATTAGCTGAATTAAATTCAGTTTTTTTATTAAGTTAAAAATTACACAATAAAGCAATTATCGATGCGCAACTGTCCGTATTTTGTTTTTGTCAGCATCAGAGATGGCATTGTATACGGAGTTATATTTTTTCCACTTATGGGAATTGCGTTTTATTTTCTTTACACGTGTGAGGGAGATTTATTATAATTATTGTATTTTTCCTTTGGAGGGGTGCAGGACACACGTTCACCGTTTGTCTCATTTTCGACTATTGACATTTAGTATGTAAGAAAGATTGGCAGCATTATATGTTTAAGAATAAAAACAAAACAATCAGCGCGTTGTCATTTAACGTTTTTGAATTTTTGGAATTCACTCACTATTCAATATTATACTTATCACAATATTGGTGCAGCTCTTTCAAAAGAAGAGAATAGGCCACTTGCATCAAATTTTTAAAAAAAAAATTCCGGTTTAGGAAAATATTCTAAGACATTCTGTATTTTTTTTAATCGTATTTTTGAAACCCTGGCGATTTTTTGAAAATTTCAATCCGAAAATTCAGACCATTTTTTATAAACCGGAAAGACGGGACATAATTTTATGGGTGCGAAAAAACGATAATTACATAGCCGAAAATCATTTTAAAAAAAAAGAATGTTTTCCACACGAATGGCACAGGAGAATAACGAGGCATACCAAAAATATTAAATCTCATAAATATGTTTTTCCTTGATCCATCTTATTGAACATAAAGCATTATAATGTTCAACGTCTATATTACTAAATCAAATGTAATATACTTGTACTTGTAAATTATAATAATAATAAGAATATTATAAAATTAGAATTTTTTAAAATCCGCACCATTATCATTATTCTAAAACACGAACGGACAGCGTAAAATGTACGGGGTTCTCTTCAGAACATCTGTCTAAAAGTTAAACCAAATGATAAATTCGCAGAGAACAAACAATAAAACTAGTGAACGTTAAATTTTAAACTAAAAAATTCGCCTGAAATCAAAATGATGCCATATTAAAAAAAAAAAAAAAAACCGTGTGGAATTTTATAAAATGAATAGGAACATTTTCGGAGACAAGACATTTTCACGTAGTGACGTCACGAGCCCAAATAATGGATATATTTATTTAAAAATAAAAAAAACTGTACATTTCTAAAAATTTTTACTAACTTTTTCGTAATCTTTTCCTAGTCGTTATGAAATCCATGCAAGTAGCCTATTCGTTCTATACAAAATATATGAGGAAAAGAATTTTCTTCATAATTTTTCTAATGTTTTAATAGTTATTCTGCTATCCGGGGCGGAGACAAATCCAAAAAATCAAAGATCATAAAAATCTGTCCAGCCGTTCTCGAGTTTGTGAAGACGTCGTAAAAATAAATACCTTTAGATATAGAAACCAGTGAGTTGGATCGACAGTTGGGAATCTTGCTTTTATTTTTACTCACATTTATTTTAATTTAGTCGATGTCTTTAATTGAATTCCGTGACTGTTTGACTACCTTCCCAGCGAATTTTATATCAATGGTCCAGAGAATGTAGGGTAGCAAGTGGACATGAGTAAAGACTGGATCTGGAAGCACACAAAGAGGAACACGAGAAAGGATGGCTACAGAGTACAGACCTGGCCCGGGGTACGGGGACCGGGGTAGATACTGGCCCATGTTTAATTCAGGACCCGGTAAATGATTGAGTAGCCCTTTCAGAAAAACCTTTATTTCTCCCTATTGTTTTATTCATTTCATTAATTATTCAACTTATCAAGCAGATGAGGTATAACTGCCCAGGACAAGCATATCTACAGACGGCCTACCCCTGTTCACTGCGCCTTGAACCCTCTGGACCCTGGCTGTATCGTACAGCCCTTGAATTGAATATGTGTAAACCGCATACCAGAATGATTTTGCTTTTATTTTTATTTTCATTTTAACAACAGCTGTACAAGTTTATCAAAAAGAATAGAAAACATAGGAGGGCGACACTGTTGTTCAAATGGAAATACTAAAAATATAACCATGGTGGTAATCTAAAACTGTGTAAAATTAAAAAGTCATAAAAGTGAAAAAAAAAATTTTGATATACAGGGTGTTAAGGGACGTACTTGACTTACTTTAACCAGTGATTCCTGACATTATTTGGAGTAAAAAATGTAAATGAAGTTTTGGTCTCCGATGACTTTTTTTTGACGACTTTTTTTTTTTTTTCAAAAATTTTTTCTTCAAAATCAAACAAAAAAAAATTTCTCCCGCATGTCGTCACTGGTCACTTAGCCGAGTGTCCGACGAACCCCTTACCCCGCCTCCAACTGTTCAACACTACCATTTTTTAATGCTTTTGTAGAAAAAAAAAAAAAAAACATCAAAAATGTCACCGGAGACCAAAATTTCATTTACATTTTTTACTTCAAATAATGTCAGGAATCACTGGTTAAAGTAAGTCAAGTACGTCCCTTAACACCCTGTATAGATACCCACCGATCTCAAAATTAGAATTGCATTACAGGTATATTATTATTATACGTTTGCAACTTTGTGTTAACATTTTTATTTTGTATTTTTTTTTTACATTAACTCCACACAGGAGGCCCTGAGGAAAATAATTTCCCTCAGGGCCTATGTCATCTGGGATGCTGTGTGGAGGGTTTTTTTGAGGAGAGGAAGGAATGAACATTGGTCTTGAAGAGACCCATATTGTAGGAAGGAGGAAACACAGAGGCCGGCAAATCATTCCACAGCCGAGCTGTTGAACACAATAACGAGTTGAAGAAACGACCCGTTCTCATATGACAAATGTCAACCGTGTACAAATAAATGTTGGGCACGCGTTTGGCGTGTTTCCCGACTATGCACCGGTGCCGAAGGGATCAATGATGCTAGTTCCTCGGAGCATCTTCCATTGTAATACCGGTAGAACAAGGATAGCATTCCCACCCGACGCCTGTGCTCTAAAGATTGCAATCCGTATGTTAAGATGGGAGAATCTATCAAACGGACCGCCCGTTTCTGCACAGAGTCGAGGGTATTTTTCAGGTATTTTGGAGCTCCAGACCAGAGATGGCTGCCAAATTCAACCGTGGGGCGTACTTGTGATTTGTACAAGGTTAGCAGTTGTGTACTATTAAAGTATCTGCGGGCCCTGTACAGTACGCCCAGTTTTTGGGAGGCTAACTTTACTCTGGCTTCGATGGAGCCCCCATACCTAACATAATGAAGAATAACGATATTGTAAAAAAATATAAAGCACCCTTTAGAAATTGTTCACATTTATTAAATATGAGCTTGTACCTAGCGTTGCCCGGGCTTTAGATCATGTCTTTAATTTTAGATCTGAATATATTTAACTCAATCAGATCTGAAAGTAGTGTAACTAAACTCACCATTAATGATTCTTCCTTTCTACCTACTGTTTAATTCAAATTTATGTTAAACAAGTTTCCAAGGCAACAATTTGTTTGCTTTTCTTCTGACGCTTGCAATTTTGTTATTTCGAACGAACCAACAATGACCACCATCAAAATATTAAAATTTAAATACACGATAATCCGAGTAATGTGGATATATGTTATCGATTCAAAACCCTCAATTTAATACATGCTTCAATTCGAGTGGACCCGAGTCTACTGTAACGAAGGGACGAACGTCAAATGATTGACAGAAAAGTAGGTAGAACTATTTTTATATGAAAATGAAATTGTTGCTTTTGCTATCTTCCTCGCAATTTTTCCATATTTTCTCACCATTTAAACCTTCCCTGGACTACGACAAACATTTCAAAACCAAAATTAGCTAAATCGGCCTAGCCGTTTTCGAGTTTTAGCGAAACAAACGAACAGCAATAGATTTATATATATATATATATATATATATATATATATATATATATATATATATAATCTATATATATATATATATATAGATATAATCTATATATATATATATATATAGATTAAATGAAAGCCAATAACTTTGTAAAACACAATTTAATAAAATGTATGTCATTAAAAAGGTATCTTAACAACAGTGCTTCTTCGATTTAATTTTTTTGTTTAAGAACAATTTTTTTTTTTTTTTTAATATGTGTACGGTGATCTGTATGTTCAGTGTCATTGCACTTTAAAAGATACTTGACAGATAAATTGGTGTTGCCAGCCTACAAATTTTTTAGTTCCATTTTTTATATTTTCTACTTTTATTTGACAGACTATGTGGCTTGCTAACACGTCGGAAGTCCTTCTGATTTATTCGTGTACGCACCAGACGGAAAACAAAAAATGTATCCAAAAGCACTCCAATGAACAGAATTAAATCACTTTCTTTCTTTGAATGGAATCGCAACGCATGTTTGGTACTCACTAGTAATTTATAAGAATCGTGAAATTATGATAAAAAGCAAGTATTTTAGTTACTTATTTTTTTAACCGGTTTCCAGCTAAAGGGAATGATGATATTGGTATATTTTTTTAACTCAAGTAATGATGTTTAAAATATCTGGGTCACGGTTGAATAAATTGCAACTTTGTATGGCATGCACAAGTCTGAATACACCTATAGCAGGTGAAACCGGTCCCATCGAAAATAAATTAAAGAAAATGAAAGCAAACTTTTATACTCGCATTAAATTTACAATGGAAACTCGCAACCAATGCCAAAAGATGATGTGAGTCACTGTATATTAAATTCCAAGTAGTGTAATTTATAGGTACAATCTGATTTCGCTAGTTTTCATAAAACCCAGATTGGCTAAAGTAATTTAAATCAGACAAAAATAGGATTTAACGCACATTTTTTTTTATGAAATATTTTTGAAGTGAAACTTCCTTAGCCCCGTTAGAGCGATTTGAAATTTGGATGAAACGCAAATGACTAGATTTTTTTTAATAACTCATTAGGTATCTGAAAGTAAAAAAAAAAACAGTTTTTTTTTTTTTAATTTTGTACTGGATGGGCGAACAGTACCAATTAACATGTACCACCTTCTTGTTGGGTGGGTCACACGTCAAGTCGTAGGTAGAAACCCCTGAGGTTGGAACAGTTCTTATGATGAGGGGATGACTCGAACTATCTGCTGGGGGATTGTGAATACTGCACACATCGTGTAATCCAGGCTAATTCGTCGACTCTACAATCAATTAGGAATGGAGTGATTTTGTGTCAAGTGATAATACATCGATGATGTTATGAACAATGTACCCACAACTCTGTACTATAATAGAGTTGACGATCAACTGTTCAACTGGGAGTGACAGGTGTGGTTTGTAGGATAGAGCTTTTAAGTTGGTGTACAAAGCTCAAATTATCCATTTTTTTAAATGTGAAAAGTCAATAATAGTCCACAATAGTCCCAATTGCTATCAAACCAACGTTCAGAGCCATTGAGTGGGGAGGGAAAGGAGATGGGAAAAAGGAAAGCGGGGAAGTTGGTATATGGCTATTCCTATTCAGGTATAGTCACCAAACTTGACTGAAGCCATTTTGTCATACATTGAAAAAGCTTCTAAGTGATAAGCCGTTAGATGCCAGCAGGGAAAATGCTTCTATCAATGGCCGACAGGGGTACCCAAGTAGGGGGTGCCACCGGAACTGGCTTTGACCAGCCCACGAACCAGATTCAATTAGCCACGAGGATGGTTATTTTTATTATTGCAAATACGTAAACTCATAATAAACCAGTTTGTTGTCAAGTACCTAAAGTTATTGAGAAGTTTCCACGCAAAACTGAATGTAAATAATACCCAATATTACACATTTCAAGCAATGTTTCAATTCTGAATGGTAGTCTTCACCAAGAGGTCTAGCACGATCGATTGATAAAACTATATATACGAATAAATCCGTCATCTATGGTCCGTTAGCGATATTTGCGAGCACGATCAACATATAATTCCGATACTCGGTTGACAAGTGCCCAAGTGACAAGTGACAAGTAGTGTCCAATAAGCTGTCAATATATACAACTTGTTATGCAAAATAACTGGCTTATTATGGATGGTAGTGAACTAGAAAAGCTCTTAGAATTGAAACTGTTTAATGCCCATTGTGGCAACGCAGATTTACGCTTACTTGACAAATTTAAAGAACTTTCGATTGCATTTGTTTATCAATGGGAAAAGGGAGACAGAAGAAAGCCTTACCTTCAAATGTGGAGATCTGCTCCTCCATCCACCGGTCACTTGACACAGTTACACCATGAAAAATATCATATAAAACTTGTTTGAACGCGATTTTGCGAGAGATTCATTAATTGGTGTGATTGATGTGGGTAGTTCAAAATGATTGTACAAATAATATTTTTGAACTGGCATCGGTAGGTAGGATTTCAGTAATCTTCTACTTTCTTCTGATTACCAAGTAGGGCTTTGTAAGGAAGGAGAGGGACAATGGGAGATGAATACATTGAACATGACTTTGGGATATAAGGAAAAGACCCAAAGCTGTTTCAATACTAAACAGAAATAAATAGACGCGATCAATTGATTCCGCTTGGAGAAACAAAAGGTTTTCGAATATCTACAATTCCGGAACGTGTTCATATACTTTATATATACACTTCTTCACCTCTTCTGCCTCCTTGCACTGCCCCAACTCATTGCCTAGGTAGGCTTTGGGTCGGCTCTTCTCGTTCTCAGGCTATATCTTCTTCGGTTCTGGGTAACTGGGTAACTGGGTATTTTCATCCAGGTGTTCTTTGGTCTTACTCTGGATGACTATCGGTGAAGCTCCATAGACATTGCCTGCTTCACTGTGTAGTCTGGTGGTCTTCGTCTTACGTGCTCATATCAACTCAACTGTCGTTCCTCCAGTTCACTGTTTATGGCTACCACGAATGCGTGAATTTTTAATTATTTTAATTCACTAACCTATATTATTTAAACTAGCTGACCCGGCCACGCGTTGCTGTGGCTAATAAAACACTTTGTAAAATCCAACCTTTGTAACCACCGCCGTCTTTGAGTTTATCGCGAAGAGACAGACAGATGCCGCGGAGGACTTTAATTTATAATACGTAGAGATGGTGTGAAAGATAAAAGATAATGTGCATGAAATTCTTGGGGTAACTAACGTAGTTAATAAGGATTAATACTGGATTAATCCGTCTAAATAACTTTTCAATTACCGCAATGTAGGTGACCATTTTTTTAGAAGATAGAATGGGTATGGTAAGCTATCCGTAAAAGATAGATATATGCCTTCAGGGACTTTTTTGTAGATCTATAAAAGAGGAATATCCCACCATGAATTGTTTTGTTATATCCCAAAAGAATTAAGCAGCGTTTTCGATGAAAGCTACCAGGCGGCTTGACTTTTTCCGTCTCTTCTAACAATTATCGTTATGTTTCAACCAATTTACACAAATCCTTGATAAATTACATACCAAACCTTCCTCACGAAACACTCTATCTATTAGTGAAAACCGCATGAAAATCCGTTCAGTATTTTCGAGTTTATTGCGAACAGACAGACGGCGCGGGGGACTTTAATTTATAATATGTAGAGAAGATGTAAATAAATTAAATTTATTTGCGCGCGGCATCCTAGATTTGACCCCGAAAGTTGTAGTGGCGAATCTGTCGCTCGACCGCAGAGGTTTTCGCATCTATTTTACTGAACAACATTTTCCCCCAGAACAGGAGCGGAATACGCAGCATAATTATTCGTGGGTACCTTTTTTTCATATCTAGATTTCAATTCAGAGATAGAAGAACGCTGCCTTTATCAGGTACTATCTATGGATATGCGAGCCCTTTATTGTTTATTAGGTACCGTTGGGCTTATGTGACTTATAACGTAATAAACATAACTCGGTCTTCCGAAGGGATCACCATCAATTTTCAGTGGATTATATTTTTTAAACCCTACTCCATTTTTCGAATTAAAACCCCAGTGACGTGCGGCCGGAAATTTTTACCGAAAGGGATTTACGATGGAAAATTATTTAAAGCGATATGCGAAATTCACAACACACGCTTCATTAATGCTCATATTTCACGCGTCATATGGATAAGTGATGAATTTAAAATGGAGTGTAGAATTTCACGTCGAGACTAGAAAATTAATTCGTAGAATTCGCGAATAATCTGGTAATAGTTTGTGGAATCCCATTTTAGAGGAAATATCTCTATTAAGATAGTGTTCAACCCAGCATCTCGATTAATATACATAACATTTTTTTATTTCTTTATTTTTATTTTAAATATACATACATATAACAGATTTACATAAAGAAAATAAATGGTTCTAAAAATAATTACAAATAAAGTAATTTCTTGTTAATGAATCTACCCAATCTAAGAGAGAAAAACATTTCTCGTGTTTAAATTGGGGAGACGTGTCATTACAGAAAAAGATAAAGAAATAAGAAATACTTTTTTTTGGAATTACGAAACAAATAAACTTAAGAATGATAACAAAATATTTATAAAGAAATATATTAACGTAGCAGTTACTAAATTAGATTTACATGTAGTATAGATATTTTAAAGTAATAATATACATAGATGTAGTAAAAATAAAAATAATATTATTGCATTTCTCTTAATAGGTAGGTGTTAGATGGTAAGTACATATAGTTGATTCTAACAATTGGATTAGCTGATAATGAATGGTATTTTATGTTGTGAGAGTGGATTTATGTGTTTGTGTCAAAGAATGACTGGCGAAGGACCTTGATTTTGTGTTACTATCACTGCTTAAAAATGATAAAATACATGTTGCATAGAAAGGAGAGGACTCACCGGAAAAGGGTAAGAACTTGTAGGCTGGCAATGCACTTGTATGATTCCTTTCCCATCCAAGAGGCACAAAACAGTAACAGTCGTGGGGTTCGTTTATTTAATCATACACGGTGGAGTTGTTTTGATAGCGGATTAACCGAGAGCGGAAGCACAAAATGGCTATATGCGGCGGGAGTTTATTGCAGACTGACTAAGATCGTGGGTAAGATTGACGGGTAGGCAATTGGGAATAGGTAGGACAAAGGAACTTGCAACAATAATTAATACCAATTCCAAGCAGTGACAGTGTGTATGCGTGCTATGTAGGTGTGTGTATGTGTAGGTATGTGTATGGGCGTAACCAGATAATATTGCAGGAGTAGGTACATAATGTAATTTTACGACAATAATAGCTTCATTTCAGTTCAAATGGTGATGAAATATTTTAAGACAATATGTGAAATCAATAAGAGTACATTAATTTATAATTTTTTTTGTTAATTAATGGTGGAGTTAAATGATTAATTTTGAAATAAATAACATAATATTATAATTAAGACTTGATCGATTTTTATTAATCGGTACATTGTAATCAAAACATATACGTATAAATTCGTTCTATGAAATTAAAACTTATAATTAGTGTTTGGTTGAACTAGCAATTGTTTTATTTGTGATTTACAGGCTTTATAATTTTCTTCGATTTGATTTTATATAGGAGGGCATTAAAAAAATTTATGCCTTGATAAGTATAATGTTGTTGAAAAGCACTCGTTTTAAATTTAGGGATTTCTAGGTTACCACGTGATCTTGATCGGTTACTTATTTTTGTGATTGTTGTTTGTAGTATTAAAATGATCTTTGTGGGTTTGTAACAGTGTGTTTTTTTTTAATTTTATTTAAACTGAGAACCCTAAAAGAGTTAAATAGTTGTATTGTTGGAAATAAAGATGGTTTTCGTGTGATGACTTTTAGAATCAACCTCTGTACCCTTTCTACAGGTTGGAGGTTAGTTTTGAAAGTTCCCCCCCCCCCACCCGATTATACCATATTATAGAATAGATTGGGCAAGAGAGAAATAAATAGTTTTAATCATACTAGATGATAAAATGTTTCTCAATCTAATCATTATGTATATAAGTTTTCTTACTCTGGTTACCGTATTTTCGATTTGTTCGTTCCATTTTAAGTGTCTGTCTACAATGACACCCAGATACTTTATACTATTTTTGCATATAATTGGTAGGCAATTGTCATCATTGCATTCCTTTTTATTTTCACACTGTGATGAATGGATTTTAATAGTTATATTGTTCTTGACATTTTTTTCTTTCAAAGAGAATGGAATAAAATACGTTTTCTCTGTATTTAGCGAGAGAAAATTTAGGTCAAACCATGTTTTGAGTATATTTATATTGATATTTTCTATACTCATTGTTTCTTCCCATGATTTCCCTTTAGTGATAACTACAGTGTCGTCTGCATAAGATATGATATCTACAACTGAGATGAAAGAGTGAACATTTGATTAACATATATAATAAAAAGGAGCGGACCGATGACGGTTCCTTGTGGTATACCAAATGATTTGGGTTCACTTAGGGTATTATTTATTTTGACGTATTGAAATCTCTGTTTTAGATAGCTTTGGAACCATGACAGTACTGTTCCGTCCAATCCAATTTGCATGACTTTCTCATTGAGTTTGGAGTGTGATATGCTATCAAATGCCTTGCTTAGGTCGATGAATATACCAAGACACTTTTCTCCATTATCTAATTTTTGTATTATTGTTGAAGTTAATTTAGCAATTGCATCTTGAGTGCTGAGATTATCCCTAAACACAAATTGGTTTGGGCTCATTATCTTTTTTATTTTATGTAATTGTTGAGTTGTTTTTTAACAATTTTTTCGTAGATTTTTGCAATGTTTGATGTGAGTGCTATGGGACAGTTGAAAATATTTTTTTCATCTCCAGATTTAAAAACAGGGGTGATACTAGTTTTCTTATAGTTGTTTGGGGATACACCTTTCTTTAGACTTACATTTATTATATTAGCAATCGGTTTGCTGATTATCTCATGAGCGGCTTTTAATGTTTTTACGGTTATATTGTCATAGCCAGGGCTTGCTGATCCCCGTAAACTTATTACAGCGTTTTCGACTTCTTTATCAGTTACTGAAGCAAATGTGTGGAAACCTTCTTCAATAGTTGAGTTGTGCTCTGGTTGTTGTGTTTGTTTGTTATCTAGAATAATATTACGAGCAAGATTAGGGCCGACATTAGGAAAATATTCATTATAAATGTTACCACACAGTTTTGGATTTTTTCAGTGTCAGTGTTGATTCCGTGATGAGTAATTTCTTTTGGTAATTTTTTTTTTTTTCTGTCTTGACCAGCACTTTTTATTTTATTACGAAAATACTTTTCTTTTGTCAGTCTAATTAAAAGCTCAAGTTTGTTACGGTATTTCTTGTAGAAGGTGTTGATTTTTTCATCATTAGGGAATTTTTTAGACTGGTGGTAGTATTTTTCTTTATTTCTGATTGAAATCACTAGTCCATGGGTTATCCATGGCTTTATTAATTTGTGCTTGGATTTTGGTTTAGAAACAATTATTTTTGTGGATAGATTTATATGGTTTTGAAAAACTGTTTCGAAATTCTCAGCGCAGGTATTTGGATTTTCTGAATCAAATATTGATGCCCAGGTTTCCGTTTTAAGATTTGTTCTTAAAATTTCCATATTTAAATGTTTTTTTTCATATTTTTTTTGTCAGTTGTGTTAGAGTTGGTACTTCTTTTATCAATATTGGTAACAAATATACAGGTGTAGTGATCGGTTGTGCTGGTTTTCCATAATATTGACATGTTTTTTTCATTGTTATTTGAGTTGCACCATATGTGATCGATGCAGGAAGGAATTTGTCCGCTGACATTCCGTGTTGCATTATTTATAAATGATTTATAGTTTAGCGATGTCATTACATTTATATAATCTTCCTTCGCTTTGCCTTTTACCTCTTTCAAAATGTTCAGGTTAAAATCGCCTGTGACAACGTTACAAGTACCTTTTAGTTGTAACAATAATTGTTCCAATTCTATAATGAAACTGTTTGGATTCGATCCGTGTGTGCGGTAGATAGCTATGATATTGTATATAACTTCATTCACTTTTAAGTTCAGTTTTAGACAGTTTGCTAGCTTCATGTTGATTTCAGTGATTGTGACGTTATTGTGTTTATTTAAAATGAATACAGCAATGCCAGAGTTCTAATTAATATGCTTTGTGGACAAATAATATGTATACTATGTATAGCCAGGGATGTCGCATGAGCATTATTTATATTTAAGTGTGCTTCTGTTAAAACAATGAGGTCCGGTAAAGTTTCAAGGATATTTAATGTTAATACAAATTCTTCGAATTTTTTTGCAAACTTCTGATGTTTTGGTGCAGAACAATGAGTGCACTTGGAACTTTTTTTAATAGTTCGTTACATTTACGATTTTAGATTTTACGGCGCGATACCGTGATATAGCGATACCGTGTCGCCAGCTCCACTCCTCTACGAGCTGGCGCTACAATATAGAGTCTAAGTAGATAAGTACTAACATCACCCCTAACTATTACACATCTGCCCTGATGATGGACACTGCAATGCTGTCCGAAACATTGGCTAAAGAAGGAGGTAGCGCAACACGGCATAATACCCCAAAAACTAATAACAAAAACAAAAAAAAGTTCGTTACATTGTTTTGAGTCTTCGAAAGTATTTGTGAAACTTCTATTAATTTATCAACTTCCTCTGTTAGAAAATCATCCATTACTTATTCATAATCGATTCTTTGCTGTGCTATGATAGACATTCTTTTCCGGTAAGTACATATTTCACTATTTGCACTTTTGGGTATTGTTTTTTGCTCCGAATAATTTGTTGTTATTGTCACAGTTGTAGCATTTGACACTATCTTTGCTTTTTTCGCATTCGCAAAATTTGTAATTTTTTTAACAATGTATGCATCTGGGCTTATTCATTTTATTTAAGCATTTAAGGGATGTGTGTCCGAATCCAATATTTGTGTACAATTCATAAACATGTAATAAAGTATGTACCAATATTTATATTATACTAGCGAGTTTCCGGCTTGCGTTGCAACGCCATTTAAATACATAAGTTGTTTCTCCCTGTATGTCGTCTCCCATTACCCTTCCCCCTCCGGATTCCCCTCCCCTCTCCTTCTTCCCTCTCTACCGCTAAACTATACGAAATACACTCATTTTTTAAACAACTCGCGCTCTAATTTTTTTATACAAATTTCACAACGCTAGAGCTTACCCGTTTTTATAAAAATGTTCGCGGGCATGCGCAAAAAACTAACCAAATTTTCAACGCAATCGGATTAGTATAGAAATTATATTCAAAACGCCAGAGCTCACTACACTATAATACTATACATAGAAACCATCGCAAATCAAATCACCAAAGTTTCTCCACAATCGGACTAATGGTTTAGGAGCGCACATGGGACAAACAAATTTAATAACCATTCATTTTTATGTGTAAAGATTTAAAACAGTTGAAACTCAAGATGCCTGGTGGGACGCCGATGTCCAAAGCCAGATGCCAGATTATCATGAAGATGAAGAAGAAATACACAAATGTATATAGTACACGGTTGTACATTTTTATTGAAAATAATAATTATAATGATCAAACACTAGACCAATAAATTGGTCATTGAGATGCTTGGAGTGAACCCCAGACTAGGTCAAGTACCAGGCTCCCTTGAAGCCCAGGAAAACTGGTCCATAAAAAACTTGTCATTCTGTATAGGGCTTTACTTTAATAGTAACCAGCTGCTGTAACCTTGTACAGATCTCGTGTATGTTCGACTGTCGAATTCGGTAGCCAAATCTGGGCTGAAACTTTAAAATTCTTTATTAGCTTTCAAAACTGCTTGGGATAGGGAGATCCACAATAATAATTGCAAGCTATCAATATGCTGGGTCTGTTTTAGAAGATATTACAATGAATCTCGTTTCTGTGGAAGCTGCCGTATTTATCTTCCCTCTTCTAATTGAGAAAACTCTTACGGCCTACTTAAAACAACCACAACCTCTCACAATCAGGCCACCATACCGGTAACGTAGAGGAAATCGAAGATGAGGATGTTAAACCTACTGCAGTCTTCGTTTTCTGTTATCCCCGCGCACGTACTTCCGAGTGAGGTACAGGACTTCAGATAGTGCTGCTGGCTTTGTACAAAACACACTAGAGCCAAGCAAATCAAATAATTTTAAAAAATACTGTAAACATTCAGATTGAATTTTTTTCTATTAATTTATAAAAAATAATTCATTTTCTGGATTTGCTTCACTGCCCCGATGGATACGTGCTCGAATCTTGGTAGACAGGCTTAAGAGGAAACCCGGTCGCTGTGAAATTTGAGCAAAAGGTTTTTATCATACTGTTGCCGTAACTGTCGCTCTATTCGCCCGAATACTGAGCAAAAGGGATAACTGCAGTCTGCACCTCAAAATTGGACCGAATTATTTTTTTTACTACTGTTTCAGAAAAAAATACTCTATGTCTACGTTTTGCTTTTTAAAAAAATACATTTTCCAGTTTGTATACTGAACGTCTGTAGATGGCCAGATATAGTTCAAACCAGGCAATTTTAACGAGTTTTTTTAGTATTCTAACTCCTATAGGAAGTAACTTATCCTCGATAGTCCACTCTGCCAGTGCGGTGTAAAGGAGGAGACTCTTGACCGTGTCTTCTTCAATTGTAAAAATCATTTTTCCTTCAAAAGCATATTGCGTTTGCTTATTAAAATCACCCACCATTCTCCCCTCAGTATTTCGTATTTGCCGTTTCTCAACAATTCTCGCGTTTTTTCAGTTCTATGTAAGTTCATAGACTAGAATGACTTCTAAATTTGATTTGTCCTGTCCCGTTATAGATTATCCTCAAAATTATAACTATCTTTCTTAACTTTATCGGCACAAAGCACTCTCTTTATGGTGAATTGCCCATTTAAAAAAGCAAAGCGTACCGATATGCTAGTGGTCGATGTATAAATATATAATAAAAAATATTTGCAGTGTCAAAATACAGACAGGAAATTAGGGAATAAGTTTGTACGGACAAAATGCCGCCTCATTTCCTCTTAAAACCGCAGATATTATTAATTTTCTTAATTTTTTTTATGAATATTATTACACGAATGAATTAACGGATTAACGTGGATGGGAAATAATAGTTTTAGGTCTCTACAGACTTAGCGAAGTCAACAATAAGGCCATTGAAGTTTCGTGGAAGTGTTGAATGTTGAATCCAGAGTGATGTTTCGCTAAATTCTAAAATGCTTAATGAAATTAAGGCCCGGGGTCGGGTTGGATTTAATTGTCCTCGTGTCATGGTCCGGCGGGCGGGCGGGTGGAATTGCGGCAAAGGTGGAACGGGTGGGGTTGGTGGTATGGGTGGTAGAGGGTAGGCCGGTGTAATCACCATTAGCGGTGGGTGTGTGGGTGGGGGTCGCCTCCAACTCTGAGTGGTATCACTCCGTGTCAATCACAAAACCATTCCCCATTGTTATATTCACTATTATTTAGGAGCAAACTGGAGTGACTGCAAAATACGTGCTTTCGACATATCGTTGACCTTTGGAAATTCAATCAAGTTTGCGTATATCGTACCCCACACGAGTGCCCCTTATTCCTATCGAAACACGTGCCAAGATGAAATATGTTCATCGTATCATCCCACCTATGCTTGGAAGTCTTAATTTTAATTGGTCGAGCTTCAGTCCTCGCCAAACTAAGTACTCCATCATTTTCAAAACAATTTTCCGCTTATTCTAATGGTAGTAAGTGGAATCAAGATACTAATAGACCATAGTCACCTAGGGAAGTTTTGTTTTCTTTTAAAAAAGAGGCATTTTAACCAAAATTGGAATCTATCGTGGTAAAGGGTCTCGTGTTGAGAGAAGTTTCACGTGACTTCCATTAATACACGATCAAAAACGCACACATAGAAGTGTAAGTTCTATCAACTCCTGCTTAGGTTTTCACCCTTGATTATTTTTTTGTAAATAGAGAACTCCAGCCCAATTTTTGATTTTTTTAATTAATAATGTAATGACCTTCTAACTTAAATAACTGCATTTTTATTTTTATTTTTAGAGTTAGTTTTAATAGTTAAAATAATTGTCAAAGTTTTAATTTTTCAAGATCCTCCTAAAACCACCGTATGTACGGTGATTCGTGTGACGTCATCACTCCTGAAAAATTACCATAGGATCGGGCAATCAGCTGATCAAGTGCCGCCATTTTGAATTTCGTTGTTCGATGCATTCTCCCTAGAAGTAGCATTACTATTTTTTGTGCAGTAGTTTTTGAATATTTTTAACAATAGAGATAAACTAATAAGGGATACCTTTATTTTTTAAACATTATTTAGGCCTAAATAATGTTTCAAAAATAAAGGTAATAAACACAACAACTAAATATATATAAACAGTATGTAAATAAACGAATAAATTAATACGATGGCTTGTGTCATATCATACATTCCCATACAATGACTTTACGGTGACGTCACGACACGTCGAACAGTGACGTCACCTTGACGGCATGTTTTTACGACCCGATTAAAAATTGACTCTTTAATAATTTTTTCAAAACTCTGCGTTTATTATTATTAAATAAAACTTATGTATTCAGCATCAGCGTTTATTGGTCTATATGAGCATATATTTTTTTAAAGCCATAATATTTTTCACTGGAGTTCCTTATTCTTACTTTCGGTTTGTGCTTTAAATGTGGTACGGGGTGTTAAGGGACATACTTGCTTTAATCAGTGATCCTTTTGGAGTAAGAAGTGTTGTCTGTGTGGGGACCAAAATTTCATTTACATTTTTTATTCCAAATAATACGGGTTAAGTACTTCCCTCAACACCCTCTATAACTTGACACTCTTGACCGACAGTATGTATTATACTATACATACATACTATACATTATACTATACATACTGTCGGTCATTGTACTATATTATTGTGTATCTTTGTTAAGTGTTCCTTTTTTCTTGTGATTTATTTCTATACTGCAGAAATGAATGCCTTGAGGTGAATGTGGCGATTCGAAAATAATGAATGGCAGACCTAATTTATGTGATTAAGAAAGGAGTGCTTAAATGGTTTACGCATGTAGAGTGGACGAGGAGTGTTAGGAGAATGTTGTAAGAAGTTGGAGACGCCTTAGGAAGACATGGCACAATCAAGTGAATCAAATGCTTGAATCTTGCCATCTTAGGACTCAGAATAACAGAATTGTACCTGTGTGAGACTAACTAAAAACTAGCTAACTAACCAACACGCCATGTCCCCCCAGGGATTGGCAGAGAGGACGGACCTCCAAAAAACTCGGTCTTGGCACACACTCTTTGCCTCATTCATACTTCATCTCAAACATATTATTCTATTGAAGTCTTCCTCGTGCGTCTCCGACTTCACGTCTGCTATTCACATTTGCGAAATATATTCTCCTCGCATATTCTCTTCATTCATTCTTAATCTTACTCTTTAGTGATTACGCTTTAATCATACACCGTTTTACCACGCATAAGCCTCAGGAATCTCATTTCTACAGCATTCGGTCTACTTTCATCCTTCCCCTGCCTGTTCCATGCCTCACGGCCATACATGAGGGTAGGCATCAGCATTCCATTGTGGATTGCTAGCTTCGCTTCTTTGGATAATTTTTTTGAATTAAGAAAGGAGTATGTCTCAAGACAGAGTTGTGGGGCACTCCATTATCTCCGTCTACTCCTGCTGGAATCAGCAATGTTTTATTAGTTGGTTTAGTTATGGTCGTCTGCACATTTACTACCAGAATATTTATCCTAAGTATCCTAGTATCATCCATCGAGGATGTGACTAAATTCATGGTTTAAGAAATAGAAATCCGCCACAACTTATCACTTTGCAACAGGAGTTCTAGAATGGTGAAATCGATAACTTTACAATATCGGAAGATTTTTATCGATGTCCCTGGCACAGCTTTACCGATGACAACCGAACCGATATTGACAGGAAATAAATAAGAAATCGATATACGCTGGCAACTGCCAACACTTGCCCATCTGTTTACGAATTCACATTCCGAAACGTCAAATCACAATCAATTACGTAAAAGTACTCGTATTCATAATTTGGCAAAGTTGAGTTGAAATACTGACCTAAAGATGCATTGACAGTCCGCATTTACTTTTTGACACTAAACGGGGTCTTAAAGTTAATCAGGTCTTTAGTCATATTTCATATTTTAGTTTCTCAAAGTTTAGAACGAATAAATTGGTCGCGTCTTAGTTGAATTATTAAAGTCTCTAGATCGCGTATATGACTTCTATTAACGCTAAGAGCTTCGTTAGTTCAATACGTTCATTCATAAGTCAGTTATTTTGCATAACGAACGGCATTATCCAAATAAATGCGTATATTGACAGTTAACCGAAACTTATCTGATAGTCGGTCGGAATATCTCTTACCAATTGTTGACCGTAATTTTAAGTATTGTAACAGGCCGTAGATGACTTAGTAAATATCGTATTGATGTAGGGTTTTATCGATTGACCATGCGAGACCTCCTAGGGACCAAAGAGGAATACGGGGACTCCTCGAACAAGTTGGTCTGTCGACTATGAAGCCACAGATAAGTCCAGATGGCGGACCGCGGCCATGGGCAAAAAGTTTTGGGACTAACTTTATATATCCGACAATAGACAGATGGAGACAGACGTAGACCTTCGTGTTAGAGCGATATAAACCTTGACTGTGGCCCCAGAGGTCGTGTCGTATTAGACTTTATTTTAGTTTTTATTATTTCAGAAACAAATAGATTATTAGATAAAATGACTTGTAAACAGTTTACAAGATTTTTAGAAATTATTACTTAGAATTAGATGGGTACAAATAACATAATGTCTCTATTGAATATCTGGTGATTTTTATTAGTTATATAGATTTTAGTTGTTGGTACATGCTAGATAATGGTTTGAGGTAAAGATAATGGTAATGGACTGAAGCGTGCTTATATCTTTGTTTTTTACTATAATACATCTATTTTCAAATGTTTTAACTGAGAATTAAACCTTCCTACCCAGAAACTGGAGTTAAATACGTTCCCAACTGAGCCAATTGGCGTATGGAAAGAAAGACATTTATTACGGATATGTGCTGTAATATCATCGAATTTCAGTTAAATGCGTATTTGTCCGCGTGTGTGTGCGTGACTGCCATCAAAATTTGTCAGAATGCATTGTCATGGACAACGAGTCTATATGCCAAGTTTCAGCTCGATCGGATGTCGAAGAGTGGGTTAAGTTCCACCTCCAAGATACCTCTTTGTTCGTTCATCCATTCAATCAAAAAACAAAAGTGAAATTCAAGTAGATGTATTTAAAATTACCTGAAAAGCCAGCTACTTTGCAATCTTCTTCTTTCTTTTCTTGTTTTGTTTGAATCACTTTTTCGAGAAGCAAAATTTAATAATTACATTTGAACTCGTTGATTTCGGACTGTATTTCTATTAGAGCGGTTCCGAACATAAACATAACAATTTTAGTCACCTACACAAATTAATCAATCTAAGTAAACCGTTACTTTTCTGTGAAAAACTGAAAAGTTTTCTCTAGTAGTTTCAACATAAATAATCCCTTGGAAAACGTATTTATAGCAAGTATTATATATTCTAAAATATGAACATCAACTTTTCATTATAATTTATGGTTAAACTACGAAACAAAAAGCTGGCTCTTGTAATAAAGTACATAGGAAATTTGTAGATAAACTCCCGCGTTCTTTATGTGGAGCACGTCGATTTAACAGCAACATTTTAGATTTTCTCATAGAAAACGCCGTAAGGTTCGTTTTTCGTAAAATTTGTAGTGTCTATTAATCGTATTAAATTCCTGGAGTCCTTAGAAATAATCTGTAACATGAAATTAAAAAAAAAAATGTTATACTGTGAATGTGGAATGTGCAAGATTTTCTAAAAAAATATCAGTGTGCAGTTCACACGCAGTAGAAGTGAAACCTTCAGAAAACTAAATTAGACAAGAACGGGGAGGCTACGATGCACCGCACAAAGAGGAGACCGATTATTCCAACTCATTCTCTCGCAGGCTAATTCCTGTAGATGTATGTGTTTGTCTCTTTTTAGTTTCGCTTTTTCGTTTCATCGAGTTTCAAATCACAATAGTTTTAAAGAAATTTTCACTTCTAAAATTCTTGTTGCAAAAATGACGTACATAAAATGAAAATTGACCAAAAAATCAGCCGCAATTTTGCAATAAATATATTTAATAATAATAATTCTTCATAAGTTGAGAATCATCCGCATATAATTATATTTTCTTTAATTTAAACTATGAATGAAGCGAATTGGGTGAAAATTCGATGAGCTACGATTCCGGTAACAAACTTGAATAATGTGATTCTGAGAAAAACGCGTTTAAAGTTTTCGCTTGTAACCGGGCCGGTTCGTTCTCCGTTCTACCTGCTTGGCGCGCTGCGCTCGTCGTAATTATAGTTCAAGATCGAATTTGATGCTATTATCTTTGGGAATGTATTTTCCACTTGTATAATACGAAAATTTTTAGGCAAAAAAGTCGAATTATTGGATCGGCTGGACCAGACCATATAAACCTGTGATGGAAATGACTCGTTGACCTTGATTTTGGAGACGGCATTTTGTTATTATTAATGTTACTAGCTGTTAAAAATCCGCTCCGCTGGTTTATAGATCTATAAAAAAAAAACTGATTCCAAAAACAGTCCGTTCCTCGGATCCACTGTAGCTAGTCACCGGGACAAAGTAACTGAGACAGAGCAATGACCTTATATGTAATATATATCCACTTACCACTAACGTGTATTACCGTCAATCTTTTCATATCCGGAGAGACACCACATGTTCACAAATTCGTAGCAGTTATACCTAGGGGAGATACGTCCCCGTCCAACCTGCTGATGGAAGTAGCGACATCTTGTGTCGAATTCTTGAATTCGAAATCGAATTATAACAGTAAATTTGTGTGAAATTCCACGTACACAGGTGTTATTAGTGGCGCGGCGCGTATGCCGTGGCGTCCGACATGCACTCGTAGCTGGATTCTGAAATTCAACCACGCAGACGCTACGGTATTAATACTGTTCGATTCGACGTGAAGCCGAAATTCTAGAGTTTTTGGATACATTTGGAGTTTATATTGGATACATTTTGGAACTGAGGGGTTAAACGTAATAAATAAGTGGCGATTTACATTTTGGTTTACAAAATTTATTTATATTAAAAACAACAAATATAATTATAATGAATAACATCACATGAACAACAATAATTATTATGATATAAAGCAGCAAACACAAACAATTTTTAACATTATTGGAATAATACATTGTATACAATTACTTAAGTACCGGTATTTAATTAATACGAGTACAAAATACACGGAGTTCGGATATTCGAGGTATCAACAAGGAATTTATCGGAGTTAGTATAAAAATATTTGATGTCAATATAAATGAGTCGACGAATGCTAATTTGAATAATTTTCCGGTTTCGCTGTATTAACATATTTTAAATTAATAAGAATAAGGAATGTCAAATTTAGAATAATCAATAAATTTCTTCCAGTTTTTGCGTCATAAACTTGCATGTAAAATTATAACTGTGAAAATTAAATTTGATTAACTTAAAATTATGGTGTTTTTTTGTGCTTATTTTTTATTTAATGTGTTATTTTACTTGTTTTCATGATTACTTGTATGAAACCTTTTAATTTTAGCTTTATTTGGTTACCCACTTGTTAAGAAACCAATGCCATTTCTGAAGATTATTTAGATTTGAATAAAAAAAACTTCAATTTTTATTAAAACAACCATCTTTTTTTACAACTTTTAAAAGGTTATTCCCATTAATGTAATATATCATTGAAGAAGAAGATAACACTAATGATCTAGACGAAAATATGAAAAAAGAAGAAAACACAGAAAAATAAAGAAATAACGGTCATAAAAAAGGGTATAGATCATAGACATCCAAATGGATAGACAAGAAGTTACAGATGAGCGGTAAAACCAAACTATGGAGGGCGAAGAGGGGAAAGATGACTGTGATTCGTTAAACAATCAATCTGACAGTATATAGGCACCTCGCATTACAATATCACCATTTAGTTCTTAAAAGCAAAATCTGCTTTGAATGAATAGACCTTTTTACATGGGAGCGCGAATTGCTTGCCACGTTAATAACATATTTGCTAAGGCCAAATGCTCGCCCCAAAAAGACTCGCCCCAATACAAATAGCAATATTTTGTTGCCGTGCTTAGTTAAAACACTTTTACAAGTGTTTCATAATTTACTTACCCCTGTAACCAGCGACGAGCACACTGGAGAACCGCCCACATTCGCTATGTGCACATTGATATGTAGATATATTGTATAGCACAAGCTACCGTTTTGGCGTGTTATTTCGTTAAATGTATGGATGTTAGCTTCTCGCTGTTCACGCCAAGAATGATGACGTCACACATTTTAGATTCAAGCGAGGCTCTATCCCCTCCCCATGGAGCGAGCCGGTTCCAAGGAGGAGCTCCAGCCGGCGCCATGTGGAGGGGGAAATAATACGTTTTTATCACTTAGGGCAGATCCAGATATATTCATATGTCCGTATAAAATATATCCATATAAAATAAAATCGGATATATTTATCAGAGACACTATCTAGGTTACAAACCAGTTATTAGAACGATTGTTTCCAATAAAAATATGGAGAAAAAAAATTGTCGAAGATAATATTGATAATTCTAAAATTTTTATTATGAGTTTGACAAATATGACGATTTGATAAGAGGTGGCAGCGGCTTAATTGGATAAGGCGCTCATCCCAGTACGGCGAGAGGTTCTGGGTTCGAGTTTATTTTTTCTGTGTCTTGTTCTCTTTCATATTTTCGTTTAGATTATTAGTGTTATCTTTTTCTTCGATAATATAATGCATTATTGGGAATAACCTTCAAAAGATATAAAAAGAGAATTGCGTTTTTAATTAAAAAAAATTAAAATTCTTTTCGCAACGTGTGTTTTGTAGCGTACAAAACGACGTTCAATGTATGTATACATGTACTTATTTTGTTCCGTAACACATTTAAAAAGAAAAAACCAGAACGGCCTGTAGTCAATAGACCTCTAACCAATCAACAAATGTTTTTCTACAATCAAAATGATGTAATGAGAATGGACTCGATTGCTTTCAGCGAGGGGCTCAATAGTTATAGTTATAAATATTATGTTCGTTATTACAAATACAAATAAATGCCTTATTATATCGAAGAAAAAATCAGTTCGTAAAAAAATATATGACTTATGCAAAAAAAACACTTATGAGCAGCAGTGGCGTGCCGTGACTTTTTATTATGTTTTCACAGAACAAAATTATAATTTACAAAGTTTATAAATGATACCTTTTATTAGTTTGGGAGGCGGGAATGGGTACTGCCGCCCCGGGAACCATTTATTGGACAACCAACACCTCTGCCGTAGGTCACCCCAAGTGGTTCGCTATTTAGCAGGGGTGCCCGGGTTCTTGGAGTGAGGTTTGTCTAGGTTTTGGCGGCAGATGACTTGGACCCACTGAACCCCAGATTCCTACCCACCCCTCGTAGAATTTTTCTTTCCAGAACTTCCTCTACTTACTTTTCTGAAGAATATCCTCCACACAGCATCTCCAAAGATAACATAGGCGATAAAGGTAATTATTTTCTTCCGAGCCTCTCAAAGATATTGAAATATAAGAGATGTGGTATCCACAGTTTTTACTGGGTGGGACTATGTTTCTTGACGTCGCCGATATTTTTAACCAAAACTACTGCACGCCTTCAAAAAATGAACAAATTCTTTCCAAACTCAAACTATGCCCGTTAGGTAGTAGTCCGCCGACGGTTGGGCGGCCATCCATAGCACATCTCTTGTATTTCAATATCTTTGGGGCCTCCTGTGTGGAGCTAATTTAAAAAAAATACCTTTTTATTTTTGAAAATCGAATTTTTAGCTTTGAAAGTATACATATATACATTTTTAAATCATTTTTTGTTTGTAAAAGTCCTCTTTCTCTTAGGATACTTTTAGTAATAATTTCCCTACAAAAATCGGAAGAATTTGAACAAAAAGTTACGACACGCCGTTTATTAATGGACAGGCTGCTGCTTACAGTTGCCACAGAATACTTATTACCTATTTATAACTTACAAAAAATATCTAAATATACACAACAACAATTCGTATAAAAATGACTGAGATAATCCTAAAATTTGTATATTAAATAATTAATTTAGTTTAACAATACTTATAAATTTAATTAATTAGGCTAGTTTATTATGTAGGAAGGCGCTATATTCATACTAAATCGGAAGTTGGAATACATTTTATACGAACTAATGACTCTTTCATCTCTCATAAATTCAAAAAATAAAACTAATTAGTGTCGGCTTACACCTCCTCTACTAACGAGAAATTAATGTCAATCTATGCAAAAACAATAAAAAAAATTACGCCATTGCATTAAATATCAATTTTATTCCTATAGTCCATTCAATATAGGGTTTCACCTCGGAACAAATCACTGGGATTCCCGATTGACCTTGCGCTATGTATAGCTGAGCGCTCCGCACTCTTCGCGCTCTATCTTAAAAACGCTTAAGCGTATAAAAAAGTATTTAAAACAAAATTTGTAGAGAATTTTATACTCTACAAATTTTATAATGAACGCAAATACGATTAGAGGCAAAGGGCGTTAGATATTTCCAAAAAAAAAATTACGACCATCGACCTTGAATGTCTTAAGAAGCGCACAAGTGACCACATGAGACTTTTGAGACAACATTTAAAATGCCAAAATAAAGGTTTATACGAATGTTCAGCTTATTCCGTTTCATTCCGAGGTAGACTCCTTTTTTAGCTTAAGTGACTGGACTACTACACAATCTTAAAAGAAACACCATACTTATTTCCACTTATTCTTAGTTTTATTAATAAGGAATATAACACATTGATAGGTCCTGCCCAAATCAATTGTGAACATAATTAGTTACCTTTAGAAGTGCTACGTCAATGCGAAAAAAAAATAGGTGATTTTAGGAAAATGGCTAATTTTCAGAATATTTATTACCAGCACGCAAATATTTAAAAAAAAAAGTATTTATTTATTTTACCCTCGCATGCAGTGCTGTAATCAAAATATAATATATTAGAAATTTTGTATTTGAAATTATTATATTATTTTATATTATATTATACTATCCCGGCGAACTTCGTACCGCCTCAGAATCAATAACTGTTGTGTTAACTTATTAGCTGAATTAAATTCACTTTTTTAATTAAGTTAAAAATTTCAATGAAACAATTATCAATGCGCAACTGTGTTTTGTTTTTGTCAGTATCAGAGATGATGTTGCGTACGGATTTATATTTTTTGTGATTTTCTTACTTCTCCACTTACGGGAATTGCGTTTCATTTTCTTTATACGTGGAAGGAGATTTATTATAATTAACGTTTTTTTTTCCTTTGGAGGGGTGTAAACATACGTTCACCGTTTGTTTCATTTTCGACTATTGACATTTAGTGTGTAAGAAAGAGGAGCAGCATTATAATATGTTTAAGAACAAAAGCATTGACATTTGACGTTTTTGAATTTTTGAAAATCACTCATATTCAATATTAAATTTATCACAATATTGTTACAGCTCTTTCAAAAGATGAAAATTCGTTCCATACAAAATGTATGACGAAAATAATTTTCTTAATATTTTTTTAATGAATTTTTCAGATGTTTTAATAATTATTCTGCTCTTCGGGGCATAGACAAATCCAACAAATCAAATATCATAAAAACGGTTCAGTCGTTCTTGAGTTATAAATGGTGAAACTAACCTGATTTTGTTTTATATATTATTAAGATATTATATTTCCCAAAACCCCAGGAAACATGACAGCATGCATTTCTTGATTTATCTATATATAAAAATCTATTGCTGTTCGTTTGTCTTGCTAAAACTCGAGAACGGCTGGGCCGATTTAGCTGATTTTGGTTTTGAAATGTTTGTCGTAGTCCAGGGAAGGTTTAAACGGTGAGAAAAATTGAGGAGAAGATAGTAAAAACAACAACTTCATTTTCCCATACAAACTGTTCTACCTACTTTCTTCGTCCCTTCGGTACGGTAGACTCGGGTCCACTCGAATTGAAGCATGTGTTAAATTAAGCGTTTTGAATCGACAACATATATCCACATTACATTCAAATTTGGTCATTATTGTTTTGTTCAAAATAACAAAATTGCAAACGTCAGAAAAAAAGCAAACAAGTGAAACGATGTATTTTTTTTTAATTAGGAAATTTACCCTAAAAAGAGTGCTTTGTTGGCGTCGTAGTTAATATTTGTGAAATGTATGTATGCGGATAACTTCCGAACGACTGCACCAAATTGGATAATTCTTTTTTTTTGTTCGTTATTTTGTATATAACTACTGTTGAGCTCTGGCACTATGAAATTTGTATAAAAAATTGTAATAGGTGACACGCGAGCAGTTTGAAAATTGAATGTACCGGGAATGAAATGTGTGGAATGCGAGAGGTGGGAAGGGGAGGGGGGACGGTGTGTGGATGGGGAGGAGGGTGGGTTGGAGGGGTTTGGGGGAGGGAGAGGGTGGAGGGGATTGGGGGAGGGAGAGCGTGAAGGAAAGAAGGGGGGAAGGGTGTAGGGGGGTGGGGGGATGGTGGAGGGGTTGGGGAGGAGAAAGGTGAACGGGACGAATGGGAAAGTACGCGCAGGGAGAAACAATTTCTTTATTAAATGGCATAGCAACGCATGCCGGGTAGCAGCAAGTTATGAAATTAAAATGGTCGCCATTGGCGTGTCACAAAGGTAATTTTTTTTATAATATCAGAAATTTTATTGCACGCCGCTGATATTAACCTACTATCGAGCTTTTCGTTCAAACAAGTGTTGGGTTGTTACCGTTTTAATTTTATTTTGCATTCTATTACTTATATTAATAGGTATTTACTGTCCATGGCTACGGAACTAGTTGACCTGATGGACTGTTCCCGTAAGAAATGCTACCGGAAGATGAAATTCAACAAATAACACAGAAAAGTCAGTCGGCGGGAGGGACGGGCGCCATCAGGCCTTAGCTGTAGGAAGGATCCAAGTATTCACGCCATACATACTTATACCACAAGGTGACTGGTATTTATATCCCTGCGAAGAATAACCTTCAGAAGGAGTTATTCCGCTAAGAGTTGAGTGTCTCTCTACCGCGATGCACGTCAATATTATTCCAGATTTTTTCTTGGACGAAAAGACAGGCTTTTTTTGAAAAACGTTTGTGACGTCACACCGGCCGATGTTTGTAGACTGTGTTGGGTATTGGTGAAAGTTTTTATTATCGATCAACAAACTGGGTAGGCGGAATCTACGTCATAATACCACCATCATATCAATCACGTAAATTTGAAATGCTGTAAAGGACAAAATGTTGATTGTTCAGGAGAGCGAAAAGAAAGTTTTTATTTTTCAAAAACCCATTTCTCCTATTTTTGTTGACCTATAATTATTATGAATTTATTATTATCAAAATAACATAGAATAGATTTTTTAGAATACTTAACATTTTTTGTAAATTTCTTTAATAACAACGTTTCATTTATTGCACTTATCAGAAAAAAAAACTCTTAAAAGTCGTGTTTATTTTATGTCATACTTAAATAATTTTTGGAATTATTGTCCTCTTTACTCCATAGCATTTCAATTTTCCGTTATCGATCAAATACGAATCTTTGGAAATTAGCGGTCTTAGATCAAATGAAATCAGTAATATTGATAATACTATGTAAGATATACATACATCTAGTAAAGCCACTGCAAAATGCATCTAATTTAGAAGTTTTTTTTTATTATAAGTTACCAAGTTATTACGTCGTTAAATATTTTCCTCCAAGTACCAGTCACCTTGTTCATTTTAAACAATACTCAAATTATGCATATAAAAATATTTTTTTTAAATCGCGATCCGTTTCGACGGACCAAAGTTTGCGCATACCACTTGTTAAAATCAGCACTCAGTAATTAATACTGCACGCAATTATCTACGTATATATTCTACATATAATATTATTAATTCAGGGCGTATTAATACGCAGCTGATACGAGACAAGATAATATAACGTAACAGAACACCTGTGATAACATACACAGTTCGTAATAATATTACCTGAGTACATTAAGCTATTAGATTTCAACGAAACTTATAAATAATAATTTACGGTTGATATTGGTTAAATTGATTTTAAACGTTTGTGGAAACAAGATGAACAATAGAAAGCTAACAAGTCTAGCAACTTATATAAACGTATTATTATTTAAATTACAGTACAGGTATTCGTGAGTAAACTGTACAATATACAAGATTTAAAAAAAAATTAAAAACAGTATTTTTTATATTTAAATTAAATGAAATAAAGTTATTATCAAGTTCTGCAAGTATTTTAGTTTTTATTTTTGTTACAGCTGTTTCGGTTTACAAGGCCAATTCCAAACTCTGGTTAAACCACTTTGATACGACTAATAGATAAGTAATAAATATAATTATTGGAAAACAATAAACGAACGAATGACCCCAATGTAACTCTAATTAATAAAGTAAGAAAAAATATTTACTCCTTATTATGTTTACAAAACCTAAACAATATAACTCACTTAAATGAGTCATAGCAGTAACGTCATTATTAAACAATTAAGAAAACCTTAACATTTAATCCGTGTAAAACTATGTGGGGTATAATAGAGCGTCTACTGTCTCAATTAATTTCTCAGCAAATTGATGTATTTACAGGTTTAAACTGTAATAAATCAATTTACACACCTTAAAAAATTTAAATTTAGAATTGTATAAATAAGTCGTTTCAAAGTAGTTTAACCACAGTTTGCAAATGGTCTTGTAAGCCAAAACAGCTGTAACAAAAATAAAAACTAAAATACTTGCGGAATTGATAATAACATTATTAAATTATTATTTTTTTAAATAAATGGAGTTCTAAGAATTAAACACAAATACAGTTCATTAAGATAACAGTAGATACTTACTTACTAAGTACTATAAATGCTATATAAATAATGATCAAGCGATGGTAATATTGATAAAAAAAATACGACTAGTTACAATGTATTATGAATAACAGTTTTTATATACATATAACTAAAATGTTCTTTGGCGGACAAACCATGGCGCTGTCCGGAGTGCATTAGGTCTAATATCCAGGTCATAAGTGGCCGGTATCTAAAAGGACCGGCCTTTAACTTCCAGGTCATAAGTGAACCGACTTTTAGCAGGGCGGACTTATTGAATCTTCACTATGCATCCTTAACCGTTTTTTAACAGGGTGGATTTAAGTGGACCGGCCATTACTTTACAGGTCACAAGTGAACCGATATTTAGCAGAGTAGACTAGTCCTAAACAATGAGGTGATTAGTGACATTACACACCTTAATATCATGATCATTTCGTGGTCACGACTTAAGCATCCAGATCACTACAACTACGAATTTTATCAGGATGGGCCGGCCCTTAACACCCAGGTCGCGGCTGTTAATAAGGTAGACTGATGACCTGTTCATATTAATATTGGCCCTTGATATCCAGTCGTCCGCATTTAACACAATGGACTGACCTTAAACATACAGGTCATAAGTAAACCGGTGTTTAACATCCAGGTCACAAGTGAACTGGTTTCTAACACAGATAGGATGTGTGACCAGAACGACCCGGAACGCATGGCGAATTTTGTTATCAGTAGAGCTGCAGGAGAGAGTCAGACAGCTGTGGGAGGGTGTCCATTGCCGTTTGTGATACCGTTGCAGAAGCTGGTGACGTCACTTCTGACTATGGAGTGATGAGAAGTGGCTGAGTGAGAACCGCTCCAAGGCAACTGGGGACAAAAAAATATTACAAATTAGTATGTTTACAGAACAAAAACACGTAGATTGAGACGTTTTACAGAAATTCAAATTTAACATGGTAATCAAATAATGGATTACGTTTTAATTTTAATTAAAGTTTTGTTTATCTACTGGTGAACTCTGAAATTAGCACAAAAAATTATAATGTGTGGCGCGCGAGTTGTTTGAAAAAATGTGTGTATTTCATATAATTTTGCGGCAGGGAAGGAAGGATGGAGGGGGGAAGGGAACGAATAAGGGGCGGTTCGCGAGATGGTGGACGCAGGAGAAAGGTAGAAAGGGAACGAGGGAGGAAAAGGGGTCGCGGGAATGGAGACGAATGGGAAAGGACACGCAGAGAGAAACAATATCTTTCATTGTGGCACTCAATAGTAATTAATAAAAAACACACGTGTGCAGTTCACAAGCGGTAGAAGTGAAACATTCAGAAAATTAAAGTAGACAAGAGTGGGGAGGCTACGAAGCACAGCACAAAGAGGAGAATAAATACTATAAATGTATGCCTCTTTTTAGTGTCGCTTTTTAGTGTCGCAAAAATAGCAGTCCTATCATTTATGTTTGAAGGAAATATCAAAATGTATGTACATACGAGTATAATAATTACACGGAAACAAAATGAATTGCAAGAATTCTTCAGTTTCCATGCAAAATTGCACATTATACCTACTTCATTTAATCTATTTTTATGAGAGATAACGGTACGAAAGATAAGAACTCATTCAAAGTTTAAAATAATACTTCTCATTAAATATGTGACTATGTCGCGTTTTATCTATATTTTAAATATCATAATAACATCATCGTGATTAATTCTTGGGTCTGCCCTGAAGCTGGACACTGTAACGCTGTCGTAACGCTTGGCTAAAGAAGGAAGAATCGCAACACGGTATAATAACCCGAAAATTATTTACGATAATACTTTTGGCCAAGAAAATTTCAAATCATCAAAAAACAATAAATTTGGGAGGCGAGAATGGGTAGCATTTATTGGATAACCAACACCTTTGCCATATGTCACCCCAAGCGGTTTGCTATGTTTGGTGATTAAACAGGGGTGCCAGGGTTCATTGGGTGAGGTTTGTCCGGGTCTTGGCGGCGTGGCGGGTCGGATCGGGAGAGACTGGTTGAGGAAGATCTTTTGACCTCTGCAGCAGGCCTCTCTCGGAAGATCGCCAAGCACCGCAGCTGGAGGGATGGATTTATTTGTACGCACTCCTGGCAATGACCCCAGATTACTACCCACCCCTCATACCTTTTTTCTTCGCAGAATTTCCTCTCCCACCTTTACAAAAAGACTCTCCACCACCATCCTCAAAGATGACATAGGGGGGTAGTTATTTTGTTCAAGGCCTCAAGTGTGGAGCTAACAAAAAAAATCCAAACAAAGCTAAAAAAAATCAGAGTGTGTAATTCACACGCGATAGAAGTGAAATATTCAGAAAACTAAAGTAGGCAAGACTGGGGAGGCTACGAAGCACCGCACAAAGATGATACCGATTATACTAATCTATTCTCTCAGTCTAAATCCCATAGATGTATATGTTTATCTTTTTTAGTGTCGCTATTTTTAATATCGAGTTTCAAATCACAACGGTGGTAAAGAAGTTTTCTCTTCAAAATAAAATAAAAATCGAGTGCAGTTTACAAGCGGTAGAAGCGAAACTTTACCAAAACAATCTCAACCAATACTTTAAAAGTGAGGTCATAATCAAAGCGAAGCAATGAGAGCAGACCTAGCATAATTTCCGTTTCATATGTGAACCAATAGGAGCCTTTAAAAGTGACATCATAATCAAAGCGGGCAATGAGCGCAGTTGATGCGTCGCAGGTGCAGTAATCGTCATTTAGGTTTCATCCGAAATCTAAATCAGAACGGGGCTATAGAAGTTTCACTTCAAAATAAAAAAATTCAAAACGAAGCTATTTTAATTCCTATCGAAACTTTAAAACGAAAATAACACATAATGTACTTCATGTAGATATTTCTATTTATAATTTCATAGCCAAAAGGTTACAGTTCAAGTAAATTTGTAATTCCTAAGAAATTGACACTTCACTCCCAATATAATGAATCGTTTTCCTTGCAAATTTGCCTGTAAATGAAACGTCAATACTTCACTATGGCAGGGAAAAATGATTGTTCATTGTATTATTCACAATGGGAGAAAAAGGGTACCATATTTATTCTGGATTTTTTTTTAAATATGCAAACCTTTCGATTATAAACGTTTGAGAAGGTCTTTTGAAATTCATTTTTTAACAAGCGACATAATGAATATTTACAAGAAAATTGTATTGAGAGATATTAATCTAAACTATTCCGAAACATCATGAAACATATTGGCAGAAGGAACGCAAAAAACTCTTGACTCGAAAAAATCTTCCTATAAATCGTCTCAAACATACTTCTCTGACTGTTAATTGATACGATCAGGGGCTCTAGCACAGTGAAATCGATAACGGTTTCACCGTTGACAGCCAAACCGATATTGACAGGGAATAAATAAGAATTCGATACACGCTGGCAACGTGGCAACACTGGAGGTGTTTTCTGTGAATTCACGATTCACGAAACGCCAATCAATTATAAAAAATATTAATAAATTTGAATTGTTGAATTGAGTTACCTAAATATACATTGACAGTACGCATTTATCTTATGACACTAAACGGGAGTTAATTAGTTAATCAGGTCTTCAGTCATTTCGTTTCTCAAAGATGGAACAAAATCAAACTTTCGTTTCTCAAAGATGGAACGTAATAAATTAGCTGAGTCTTAGATGTTAAGTCTATGAATGGCATATACGACTTCTTTCAATTCTACTAGCTTCGTTAGTTGAACTCCGTTCATTAATAAGCCAGCCTTTCGCCGTATATCCTCTCTGCATGTCGTCGTTCGTAAAAATTAATTGGTCACACTTAGGAATTACTTGCATTGCATTCTTTCCGGACGTTCATTTATAAAACGTTCATACGTGGTTTTACCACAAATACGCCATTTTCAATTCTTTAGTACCCGAACTTAAAATACCAAATCGTGCACGTAATTGGAGTTCCAGAACCCGTTTTACGAACGGTATGATTATGAATATTTTACCCGTCAAGAGTTTTAATTTTATAAACTTCAAAGAGCTGGCTGGCATTTTACAAAGTTAATTGTTCCTCGATCAATAGCCGATAAGTAAATAGAGCCACCGTGAAGACATCCTGGCAGTCATTGTTTAGCTTTAAATAAGGGAATTATTATCGGTAGGGTTGGCAAGCTGATGGGAAAGGGAAAGAGGGGATTGGGGGACACGGAAGGGGAGGAGTAGAGTGAATAATTCCTGCCCCTTGCGATGGACCGTCATGCCCTCACCACCCCTTCGCCTACACTGATACCGTGTTCCATTTGCTAAATCACCAGAGGGTATGAAATACACTGTTTTTTTTAGAAATAAACCAGATTATAAAATGAAAAATCCTAGTTATAATAGAAATAGAGCTAGTAGATTTTGTTTATTAGTTTTTGGGGTATTATGCCGTGTTACGCTACCTCCTTCTTTAGCCAACGTTTCACACATCCGCCCTGATGATGAACACTGCAGCGCTGTCCGAAACGTTGGCTAAAGAAGGAGGTAGCCGTAACACGGCATAATACCCCAAAAACTAATAACAAAAATACTTTTGGCCGTGAAAATCTAAAATCGTATCTAGTAGATTTTGGTTGCAGTGGCCAGAAATAAATCAATAATTTGTGATATCATTACTTTCAGGCGTCCCGTATTCGATTCCTAAGTTGGCTAAATCGTCCATCACGACTCAAGCAACATTTTCAGCTTGGTGGTAGTAGGAGATTTTAAAATATTGTCGAGTTTTTCGTAACCCGGGAATGTTTGTCTTTCTTTAAAAAAAAATGAATGTAGATATAATATTTGCATCATGAAGGCCGGCGTAGTCCAGCGGTAAGGCTCTTGACTCGAATTCCGAAGGTCGCGGGCTCGAATCACGGCGTGGCAAATAAATTTTATTTGGTTAATTTGTGTTATTCACAATTTATTCATTTAAAATAATATACAGGGTGTCCGGGGGTAAAGTGCATTAACTTCGGGAGGTGATTCTACACGACGGTTGGAGTAAAAAAGATTAACAACTTTTTCCGAAATTCCAACATTTTTTTCCCACACAAAAAGATGTACCTACTAAAAATCCTTAGTGTGAGGTACGATGTTACTTGCTGAGAGCCTGCCGGGCGCCCGACTCCATTGCGATTGGCCCATATCGTAACAGCGGAAAATAATAAATCTGGCCGCAGACGCCGGACTAATTTTATCTTTTTACCTCAAAACTACCCCTAAAAGTTGGAATTTCGAAAAAAGTTATTTATCTTTTTTACTTGTACTATCATGTAGAATCACCTCCCGAAGTTAATGTACTTTACCCCCGGACACCCTGTATATTTGCGGCACGTTCCAGAGTGGAAGATACTCTCAGTATCGCCCTGGTGTAAGACCACCATTCAAAATTGAAACGTTGCTTGAAATGGCTTTAGCCGTGTTTGGTGACCAGATCTGAATAGCCAGGTACTTCACCTTCCTCTTCCCTATCTCCCCCACTACCTTCAGCCTCACAACATACCCCAATTGGGGATGCCATAGTTCCACTGGCTCCAGACGGCAGCAGTTGGTACTCTTGTGCTTGGTATTTTTGTAAAAAAAAATGAATTTCCAGATTTTTAAATAAGAGAGCAGTTCTGTTGTAATGTCAAGAGTAGACAAAATTGGTCGACACACTTTCAAAATCATTAATAAAATGTACAATTTACAAAAAAACTTAATTTATGCAAATATGAGGAGTGAGAATATAAAGTATATTGCTTTTAGACCAATAGCTAATTAAGTTTGAACAAATAGCAACGAAAGCTAGAAGTTTTGTGAATTGACGAGGAACAGATCAACATTTGTACCAATATAAATATACGGATGGGATCCAAACTTTAGAAGTTATTGTAAAGGGGCTCAAACTCAAACACGGAGAAACTGTAGAAATCGTATTTTTCTATCGAAAACTACTGAACGGATTTTGATGCGGTTTTCACCAATAGATAGAGTTTTTCTTGAGGAAGGTTTATGTATGTAATTTGTCAAGGATTTATGTAAATTGGTTGAAACATGACGATAATTGTTAGAAGTGTCAGAAAAAGTCAAGCCTTTCATCGAAAACGCTGCCTAATCCTTTTGGGATATAATAAAACAATGCATGGTGGGATATTCCTCTTTTATAGATCTACAAAAAAAATCCGCAAAGGCATATATCTATCTTTTACGGATAGCTAACCATACCCATTCTATCTTCTAAAAAAATGGTCACGTACATTGCGGTAATTGAAAAGTTATTTAGACGGGTACAATATTAATCCTTATTAACTTAAATGCGTTAGTTACCCCAAGCATTTCATGCACATTATTATAACCTTTCACGCCATCTCTACGTATTATAAATTAAAGTCCTCCACGGCATCTGTCTGTCTCTTCGTAGCCACAGCAACGCGTGGCCGGGTCAGCTAGTACAAGATAAAAGAGAATGTCTGTATGTGGCGGACAAGCGGGATGGCAAGCAAGCGGTGTGGATTTGATTTTTATACAAATAAACAGATGGCGGTGTGAGTTAAAAGATTGGGTAACCATCCAGCAGATGGCTTTGTGTTTCGTTAGTCAAAACAACGCGTTGCCGGGTCAGCTAGTACAGTACAACCGGGCAAAATTCATTCATGCATGACTCATTATGCTATACCTCACTATTCGAGAGTTTTAAGCAATTCATAGTTAAGATTTTATTGTAACACCAAACAGATAAAAGTTTTATTTTGGGCCCTTTGGTTTTCGGTCAGTGATCTAGCCAAAGTGATGGTAAGTATATTTGTTTATTGATCATTATAAACATTCGTTGTACTGCCAAAGCATTTTGTCAGCAAATATTATATAGAACTGCCACTAGCACTTTTAGAATTAATCTACTATTTAACCGGTCTTGCAAGCGTTTCTTTTGTGTGAATACCTCACAAGAGTCCCGACTGCTCCCGTCTACGGTATCCCTTAATCGGGGAATATTGTGAGACTGAAGGTAGTGGGGAGGGGAAGGAGGTGTGGAAGAATAAGATGGGGAAGTACCTGGCTATTCAGATCTGGTCACCAAACACGCCGAAAGCCATTTGAAGCAACGTTTCAATTCTAAAAAATGGTTTTACACCAAGGCAATACTGATAGTATCTCCCATTCTGGAATTTTACTGCAAATTAATTAATTATGAAATAACAAAAATAAAATTGTGAGATGCGGGAGAGGGAGGTGAGAAAGAGGAAGGTGGGGAAGAGGAAGGTGGTAGGAAAGAAGTTGTTCAGATCTGGTCACCAAACACGGCGTAAACCATTTCAAGCAACATTTCAATTCTAAATGGTGGTCTTACACCAGGGCGATACTGGTAGTATCTTTGGCTCTGGAACGTGCCGCAAATATGTCATATATTATTTTAATGCATAAAATTGTGAAATGACACAAATTAATCTTTATCGTTTATTTTATTCGTTTATCGTCTTCATCTTGCTTAGAATAAAAGAGTATTCTCAGAATTAAATATATCCACAGCACTCCTTTCCTCCTACTTCCCCGCTTGTCCCCAGGCCTCGTACTTATCCAATACTAGTCATCTGCTAAGAACAGGTTACTTCGACTCGATTGTTATTATAGTTACGTACCTCATTAGCTTATGTTAGACTTGAAAGATAAGTCGCTACACAACATTTTGGATAACATCCAAAGATAATCCTATAATTAGTGACGGCGTACGTAAGTAGTTATACTGTATATATGTATATATGTGTGTGTGTGTGTGTGTCTACGTACATATTATTACATATGAAGTACGAAGGTAAGTTAAGACACGATACAGTGGTAGTAATATAATTGATAATGTGAACTGGAAACTAGAAGTGACAATTTTTAGCGTCCTTATGTGTGCCGGCCGTCACTGACAATCCTACTATATTATTATAAAGGTGAAAGTTTGTATGGATGTATGTTTGTTACTCTTTCACGCAAAAACTACAGAATAGATTTTAAAAATTCTTTCACTAATAGAAAGCTACATTATTTGCGAGATCTATAGGCTATATATATTGGTAAGCTCTGGCGTTATGAATAATCTCTGGCGTTATGAAATTATTTATCATACGTTTTCTGTCGCTAACAAAATCGATTTATTGCAAACACCAATTGTCGCCTTGGAAACGATGTTTTTTTTTTTAAATTAAGTTACTATGGACATCCCTTTGATGTTAAAATTCAAATATGTATAAAATACTAATTCCTACTTTACAGGATGGATTTTAATGAAACTTTACAATAATATGAACATATAGGCTATAGCTCAGAGCTCTGGCATTACGAATTTTGTATGAAAAAATTACAATAGGTGGCACGATTAGTAAGATATATATAATTCTTTAATCGATTCAAATTATTAGGGAGGCAGGTACTTCAAATAAATTCGCTTAAATATTTTATAAAATAGAATTTTTATTTAAGAATCTTTGTTTTGCAAAATGTCATTCTCAAATTTTGACATAATGTCACACAACAACTATTGTTTTGATTGGATAGACAGGTATCGCATTTTTTAAGTATAAAACTGCCGTACTGGATTTTTTGGTAGAATATAAAAAGAAGAATAATAATTCGTATTTAATAACTATCTATAAAAACGAATCACCAAAATGTATCTATAAACCCAAACGACTGAACCAAATTGGATAATTCTTTTATTTGTTCGTTTTTTTTTTGTATAAAACTACCGTTGAGTTCTGGCATTATGAATTTTGTATAAGAAATTATAACAGGTGGCATGCGAGCAGTTTGAAAACTGAATGTATCGGGAATGAATGTGTGGAATGCGAGAGGTGAGTGGGGGAAGTGGGGAGGGGCGAAGAGGAGGGGGGGGAGGGTGGGGGGGAAGATGGTTAGGGAAGGGAGAGGGGGGAGGGATGGAAGGGGAAAGGAGAAGGATGGTGGAGGTTGTGGGGGGAAGGAGGTTGATGGGGGGAGTGGAGTGGGGGGAGGGGTGGGTGGAGGCGGAGGGGGATTGATGGGGGGAGTGGAGTGGGGAGAGGGAAGGTGGAGGAGGCTGAGTGGAAATCCCCTAATGCCATGCGAGCGAAGCCGCGGGAAAAAGCTAGTATTCTTTATAACGATAGATATAATTTATTATTCTAGCTAGTATCCATTGAATTGCCACTCAAAGAAAGAATTTGTTCCTCCCTGCGTGTCCTTTCCCATTCACCCCCTCCCCTCCCTCTTGCCGGATTTTCCTCCCTAAATTCTCATAATTTAATTTCCCATTCACCCCCTCCCTTCCCTCCTGTCGGATTTTCCTCGCTAAACCACAAGAAATACACGTCTTTTTTTTTCACCTATTGTAATTTTTTAATATAAATTTCATAACTCCAGAGCTCACTATATACATAGAAACCTTCTCTTTTAAGCGCACAATAACTCACCAAAGTTTCATCCCAATCGGATGAATAATGGGTATAGGAAATAATTTCATAATGCCAGACCTCACCATTGTATATATTATATATAAAAACCATTGCAAGTATGCGCACAACAAATCACCAAAGTTTCATCGCAATCGAATGACAGCGCTTAAATATGAACAAACAAACAAATACTGATTTTTACATTTAAGAAAACGTGTTGAAATTTTCTGATTCAACATTCTAAAGTGAACTGAAGATGCAAACGTGAGTTGTTGATAATAATGTATTGTATGTAGATTCTACAAGCATTATTAGTTTTTATTATATTGTGTTGTTATCAATAATATCAAAAGCAGCGTGTGTGTTTTCTATAAGTGTGTGAATTACACACGTGTTAGGATATGTACAAACACACCTGCATGCGGTGTAGAAGGTCAACCGGTTAGTCTTGGACAATAATTTGTTTTTGAATTTCAAAATAAACGCTGTGCGTTTTATAATTGTGGAGAAAGATCATCATGGTTTTTGATTGTCCTAAAAATATTCTAGCTACCTTGGCTTGTCTTTCAACACATTTTTTTAATGAAACATATGAAAAATATGAAACAAACCATTTAATGTCTTCTTATTGTGCCCTGTCCGATCAACGGACATTGGCTATCGTGTTGGCTATGCGGACTTTGTTTACTGCGGCCCGGAACAGCTCTACAGTAGACTGGCCAAACCACTGTCTCAGGTTTTTCAGCCGTGAGGTTCTCCTTCTTCCAGGGCCCCGTCTACTGGCAATCTTTCCCTGCATTATAAGATGCAAGATCTCGTACTTCTCTGGATGTCTCATCACATGTCCAAGATATTGAAATTTTCGGATTTTTATAGTTTTAAAAACTTATTTTTCTTTATTCATCCGAACCACAACGTCTTCATCCGTAACCCTGCCCATCCAGCTTATTTTAAGTATTCTTCTGTGGATTCACATATCGAATGCCTCAAGTCGCCTAATTAGTTCTTCAGTAAGCGTCCATACTTCCATTCCATAAAATAATATCGAAAACACGTAGCATCCAACCATTCGCATTCGTAATTCAAAGTTAAGGATCATGACTGCAGAACATCTTTTTCATGCGGATAAAGGTTGCACGAGCTTTCTCAATGCGACATTTGATTTCAACCGAAGGATCCCATCTATCATTTAAATTGGAGCCCAAGTATGCAATACTCTGTACCTTCTCTAGTTTCGTTCCAGCAATATAAATTTAACGTCACTTGTTAGTTTTTGCAAAAAAACGACATTAATCAAATAATATAATTAGCATATAACATACCCAGTTAGTAAAGCTGGTCCACGCAATGCCAAATACTGGCTGCCGCATGAAGATGTAGAAAATGATGAGACCCTGGAGGGCGTTGACCAGGTCGGAGAAGTGCCATATGGGGCTGGAGCTCCACAGCAACCAGGAGACCAGCTCCAGGGTCCAGGAGATTCCCATCACCAGGAACAGGACGAAGCACAGTCGGAATCTGTCAAAGGAGAATTTAATAATTATAGACCTAGCAGATTACACGCCTATGTATTGGGGTTCGTTTTTAATGATCCACCGTCTCGGGAACCATTCATTGGATAACCAACACCTCTGCCATAGGTCACCCCAAGTGGTTCGCTACGTTTGGTGACTTAGCAGGGGTGTCCGGGTTCATGGCTTAGGTTTGTCCGGGTCTTGGCGGCGGACGGGTCTGCCACCAGCTGCATGGCAGGTCGGATCGGGAGTCTGTCACTCCTGGTCACACTGACTTCCAGATTCATAGCCACTCCTAATACCCTTTTTTTCCAGAACTTCCTCTCCTTTTTCTAAAAAGAACCTCCACACAGCATCCTCAAAGATGACATTGGCCCCGAGGAGAATTACTTTTCTCAGGGCCTCCTGTGTGGAACTAATATATGAGGAAAATAATTTCCCACGGATGCTGTGTGGAGCGTCTTTTTAAGGAAGGGAAGGAAGCCCTGGGAGGAAAAAGATATGAGAGATCGTGGGTAAGAATCTGAGGGTGAATGTGTCTAGGAGTGACGGACGTATGAATCCATCCCTCCCACTGCAGTGTCGAGAGAGTTTGGCCGGAGAGGTCTTGCTTAGGTCTCCCTCAAACATTCTATTCCGATCCGGCCCACCATTCAGTAGGTGGGCAAACGCATTGGCCGCCAAAACCTGGACAAACCTCACCCCTGCTAAGTCACCAAACGTCACTTGGGGTGACCTATGGCAGGGGTGTTGGTTATCCAAAATTGTGAATAATGGCCGAGTTTACATGTTCGATAGCGTTCTATTGCATTTTTAATGAGTTTTCTGAGAAATGTCAGCGTCGGTTGTTATTTTCTCTAATATCTTTGTAAAATGCAAATAGCTGCCTTTTTGCACTTAGATGTAGCACGCATGAGAGATCTGTAGGAAAACTGTAGAAATAAAACGCATAATAATAGCAAAATTCAAGGCATGCAACAACCAATCCGTGAATTTTATTGCATTGCTGAGTGTGATTATTTCCGGCTTAATTAAAGGCAAGTCAGTCGAACGGTGACTATAAAACGGAAGTGAGTAATGAATTAAAAGGTTTTTACAGCGCCAAAGATAAATATTTAGCAAAGTAAACATTGTGATTCATAGACAACAATGAAAGATACGCAGGTATTAAAAAAGAATCAAGATTCGAATGATAACACAAATTGTTTTATACTGAATTATTATTAAATAAATAAACTTCTTGAAACCGAATACTTCCTACGATTTTCTGTTAATTAGCCGGCGATATATATTAATTTGAGGCGGGTGTAGGTACCGCACCCCCCCCCCCCCCCGGGAACCATTTATTGGATAATTAATACCTCTGCCACAGGTTACGTTTGGTGACTTAGCAGGGGTGCCCGGGTTTATGGGATGAGGAATTTTTCTAGCTCTTGGCGGAGGATACGTCTGCCCACCAGCTGCATGGCAGGCGGATCGAGAGCGAATGGTTTGACTTGTCCAGCCGTACTCTTTCAAAATATCGCCATGCATCATAGTGGGAGGGATGGATTCATACGTCCGTCACTCCTGGATGACCCCCAGATTCATACCCACACCTCATACCCTTTTCCTTCCCAGAACTTCTTCTCATTCCTTTCCTAAAAATATCTTCAACACAGCATCCCCAAAGATGACATAGACCCTGGGGGAATTATTTTCCTCAGGGCCTCCTGTGTGGAGCTAATGTAAAAAAAAACATTTTACAAACAACTACTGAACAGCGATTCTGTGATCTTTTGTGAATACAGGGGAAAAAGCAATTGCAAGTCATAGACAATCACACAAATTTGACAGACGATTACGTAAGGAATTGATTCCGTATCCACATAAGATACAGAATTGCATGGCTGGTTATGGAAAATTGATTTGTTAACAAATTAATGATTTCCTAAAACCAGTGGAAAACCGTAGAAATCCGCTGGATTAGAGAAATCGTACCTATTTGATTAATTTGATTAATTTAATTAATATATTCGATCGAATTTAGATATAATCCGTATAAATCACACGTGCCATAAAGTCACCCTTAAGATGAACATAATGCTAAATCTGCTGAATTAATGGCTTTTAGAGTAAAGATAATCATTAGGCCTGATACCTTCCTAACAGATAATTCAGGCATAATTAGGCCTTTTTCAGGAATTAACGCCGGAAGGTAATTACGTCGGATTAGACTAAATTACCCCCTATTATTAGAGTATTTAGCAATATAAATAATGAATAATAAATAACAAAAAAACTCTTCAATATTTCGTCGAAGGTAATATATTCTCCATTTTCAAAGTACACACCGACAGGTGAAGTAATTTATTGGTGCATTTTTGCTCTGTTTAAATGACAAGTCAAAAGCGCGCTTTTATAATTACCGCGACGTTTCACGGTGACGGTACCGTACACGGGTACGGCAAAAAAGGCAAGAAACATGCGTTCCTTATCGCTCCAATGTTGCAGCTCTTTCATGTACATTAAATAATTGTGAGACACACAAAATACGTGTGACTGTTTTCTAAAAAGTACTACTTTTTGCAAAAGGAATTGCGTTTGATTTTCTTTACACGTGTGAGGGAAATGTATGATAATGATTGTATATTTCCTTTGGGGGGGTGCAGACATACGTTCACATTTTTTCTCATTAACATTTGACGTTTTTGAATTTTTAGAATTCACTCACAATTAAATATTATCTTTGAAGCTATATTCCATACTTTCAAAATTATCATCACGGTAAGTAGTATTGTAGGGGTTTACGGAGATGTCACGGTGCGATGTGTGAGAGAGATGTAAGAAAATAATAAATTTTATTCCTTTGGAGGAAACAGACATACGTGCATTGTGGAGCTCATCTTTTGAAAAAGCCGCAGTTTTATTGGGTTAAGGAACGTATGTTTATTGCCTTTTATATGCCGTCACGGTACCGTTACGTTATGTGTGTCCTTTGCACTCACCCACCACTTATTAAAATCAGGTCAGTTGCATTCGATCTTACGATAAATGTGCGTAAAAAATATACCTACCGGTTGTATTGATTGCAAAAATATATTTCTAGTAGGGCTTGGTACTTTCAAGCATTAAATCAAAACGCCCATCGAGAATCCTAAGTCTAATAACAAGAAAGTTCTAATTTCACAAAATGTTATTTTTTTGTATGAATACCAAAATCCAAAATATGTAAAATTTAAAACTCCATTTGTGCCGCAAAAATCTTCAATTGGACCGCATGCGCTCCATGGGCCGCAGGTTGGGCATGCCTGTACTGGGTGCATGCGAGGCAGTATTCAAGATGCCATTCCAAAGATGAATATTATTAACAATTACACATCTGCCATGATGATGGACACTGTAACGCTGTCCGAAACGTTGGCTAAAGGAGGAGGTAGCGCAACACGGCATAACACCCCAAAAATAAATAATAAAAAAACTTGGTCCACATTTACAACATAATTATTAATTAGTATGGGGCATATATTAATTACGTGAGCAGTTTTTTTTTCAACCTAGACCCATCTCCCCCCTTATGATAATTTTGGGTCACTTCGTATATTCATTTCAAGTAACGTGAGATTTTGTTGGACCCCCCCCCCCCCCGTTGAGCTTACTTAATTATTGTATGCCCCCTATAGTTAAAAATACAAATTAACCGCAACATTATCACATCTCACACTTATTTAAACCTATTAACAATATATTCCAGTGATGGCGAACCTTTATGTATCAATGTGCCATTTTTCTAAAGAAATGTTTAATGAAGTCACAGACGTGCCATCAAATAATTTTGACTTTGTGATTATTGGGAAAATAATAATAATAAATTCTTACTATCAATTAAAAACTCTTTATTATAAGCAATAATTATCAGCCTGAAACACTCATCAACATTGAAAAATCTTCCGAGAAAAGATACTTGCCGCCAACGGGACTTGAACCCGTGTCCTTCTGATTGCCGGTCAGCTGCTCTTGACCACTGAGCTATGGGGGCTTATCAAATACCCGCCAAATAATTCAATATATGCTAGTGTTTCATTCAACAATTACTGCTTATTATATTTTTTCCACCTGAAAACAACCAACTTTATTTTTTGCGAGACTGACATTGTAAGTGTTAAATCCCTCGCTATGTGGCGTCGAGACAAATTATGACTACAAATAATTGTTACCCTTTGTGCTATGCATAAAAAATCTTGTCTAAACATTAGTTTATAAATTAAAAATAATAATTAAAAACTCTTTATTTACCGTCTGTTTGAAATAAACTTATGAAACCATTTTTTTACCCACCATACCTGGAGCACCATCAGTTGTTACGGAAATATTTTTTTTCAAATCAATTTCTTTTTCCGTACAAGTATCACTGCCCTTTGTAGTTGTTAGCAACGATTTTATCGTAATTAAAGGGCTCTCCTCACGACACTGCATGTAGTGACTGCGGCAGTGACTGCAGAGAGCGTGGAGTTGAGCAAACTAGCGCTGTCTCGTTTGTTAACCCTTAAATGCATATTGTTGCAAAACGGCAATATACCGTTCAAATCACCTTTAACTCTTTGGGGTATACTTAATGCATGCCGTTGTAGAATTATCACATTCACGGTAATATATTTTATCGCGTGGCAACATCATTTTTTTCATTCGCGAATGTCAAATGTCACTTTTTCTTTGACAAAGTGAAGAATCTCGAAAATTTTTTGGAGGTTAGAATTGCAATTTTGTTTTGCTGTTATTATTCTGATTTTCTGAAGTAAGTAGATACAAAAATATAATACCTATATGTAATAACTCTTCTTTTCCGGTACACTCATTAGTTTTGAGAAATTATTTTAGGTTTTGTTGGAAATATCGTTTTTTTGTATGTTGTAAATCTGCAACTGTATGCATTTACTAGAGAACATGCTTGCTTAGGTTTTGATCGCGCCTTTCATTGTTTTTCAGATGTCATCCTTGAATCAAAGGCAAATAGAAGAATATTTAGCACAAATCAATGACGGAGAGAGGTCTGAAGATGATCTTGAAGAGTCTGATGAAGAAGATCCTGATAATTTTCACTTTTCAATTTTCAAATTTTTAATATTAATTTCTAGTAAATGCATGGTGTTGTAAATCTGCAACATATGTTTTTTTTAAATAAAATACCATTAAAACAACACTTTTTTTTTCTTTATTTTTCCTTGCATATGCATGTACATGTCTACCAAATATATTTTTTTCAATAAAAATAAATAAATCATGCATTTAAGGGAAAGGGCCGCTAAAACGAGACAGCGCTAGTTCGCTCAAACCCATACTCTCTGCAGTCACTACATGCAGTGTCGTGTGTAGGCCGCTTAATTCTTCCGTAATGACGTTTTCAACGCAATATCGAGCAAAAACAGCTAAATGTGCAGATGTAGTGAAGTCAGTGCTTTCGTCAAGACATGGCGATAGAAAAGAAGCAGATCCTATGTCAATTTTTTGTTGAACTGTTACATTTTCGGCCAGTCTTAAGATTCTTTCTTTTATTGTGTTTCTGGACAGAGGAGTAACTTTGATACGCTGCCATTATCTTATCTTTATTTTCGAAATCATCAAAAAGAGAGGGCGCGCATGCAGGGGCGTGCACTCCATATAGGCACATAAGCACTGCCTACCCTACCGTATTTGTAAAACATAAGAATGTAAATAATATTATAATTTATGAAATTATTGCTAAAAATAAATACACACTTTTAAAAATAGGCGCGAAAAGGCTGAGCAACCTAAACTATGCGAGCGCCACATCAAACGGCACGGCATACTACAAATGTGGCATAAACTGTAACTAGAAACTACATGCGCGCCCTCCGACTGCTTCACTAGAATGCGGCCTAAGCATGAATTATTTCTGCTTGGAGCTAACTTCATACAAGATATAATATCAATGTTTACGAAATGCACATGGCATAGAGTAGAACTGCCGTTTTGAATTTGCTTCTATGAGGTTTTTTGTTAGTATTAGGCAGTGCTTTACGGAACAAAATTAGACAAAATGGTAATCAGTGACGTCAGTGACATCTGTTGTTATCTATTTCTATCAAATAGTTGTCTCACCAGCGGCAAGAACACTTAGCAAAATCTTGTACGAAGGGAGTTATTTGTAGTAAGTTGTTTCATTTATTTATTTGAATCAATTCGGCGTTTTCCTACTGCCTACCCTGATCAAAAACTCTGTGCACGCCACTGCGCGCATGCAATCCCGGCTTTCTTCGAAAACTATCCCTCTTGAAAAGGTTTACTATGCCGAGCAATGACATTATTTGCGGCCGCGTAAATTACCGCGCTCGTATGACAATTTTTTTCGTAGTGCATAATAAATTTTGTGATCACTGATCAGTGACGTGCCCAAAATATTGTGTCGCGTGCCATTGGTTCGCCATCCCTGATATATTCCAACTAATGACATAATTTACATAATATTTATTACAACTCAACCCGTCCGAGCCATCAATCATCAATAGAAAATAATTATGCAAATCAACTGATTAATGAATGGTATTCAATGACACATTATTATTCAATTATTCAAATTATATCCACACATACTAACAACTCGGCAGGTCATAACTTACTGGATTCAACCAGTTAAAATATATTATAAACATTATCGTCAACCCAATTTTTTGTAGTTTCATGTAAAAATAATTCATTAAAAATTTCCCAAGTTTCATTTGGGAATTTTGGTTTTACAATTTTTTTTTTTAAAGATAAACATTCCCGGGTAACGAATAACCCGACAATATTGGAAAGTCTTCTACTACCTTCACTATAAGCGGAAAATGTTGCTTGCGTCATGATGGAGGACTTAGCCAGCTGAGGACTCGAAGACGCGACGCCCGGCTGGGACCCAAACGCCATGGCAACCCAGCCACTTACCGGTCATAAAGGTGTACATTTGAATTATTTTGTGGTTAACTTTTGGATATGAACATCAACCGGGTCTTTTCTCTTTCTAACACAGTTTAGAACATATTTCCAACCATGATGGTACGGGAGATACAACGATTTCCGTGAGACCTATACGAGTTGTTCCGAAAAGAACCAAATTAGCCTGATGGGTTGAAGAACTTGAACAGAATGCTAAAAGACGCACCTGACATTTTATTTTTTTTACATTAACGCCATCCAGGACGCCCTGAGGAAAATAATTTCCCTCAGGGCCAATGTCATCTTTGAAGATGCTGTGTGGAAATACAAGTATACAGTTCAAGCGCGGTAGAATTGTAACCTTCAGAAAACTAAAGTAGACTAGAGTGGGGACTCTACGAAGCACCGCACAAAGAGAAGACCAATTTATTCTATCTCATTTTCTCGCAAGCTAAATCATATAGATGTATCATTGGCGGTCCGTGAGTTTTCAGTGAGCTAAAGTGCTAAGATTGAAAAATATGACGTTATTCATGTTATTGTAGCTGAAATTGATAGTTTTTTTTCCAAAATTTCAATATTTTGTATGAAAATTTTCAGGATTCTTTCAGTTTGGGGATGCGCCGCATCCACATTTCAGTACATTTTCATAAAAAAAGTTGAAATTTTGTAAACAAAAAAAAATCGTTTTCACCTACAACATCAAAAACGTCATATGTATGTGTTTGTCTCTTTTTAGTGCCACTTTTTCGATTCATCGAGTTTCAAATCACAACGGTGCTAAAAAAATTTTCACTTCAAAAACGCCAAAAATGTCGGGAATCACTGGTTAAAATAAGTCAACATCTCCACCGTGTGTAATGGTCGTATGAGATGATTTCGCATTATTTTGTAAACAAACTAATAAGGTGATATTGCAAATGGACATAGGTAATATGCAATGTTATTGCAAATCTGTACAAAAATGACTCATAATTTCACAACGCCATAGGTAATATGCAATGTTATTGCAAATCTGTACAAAAATGACTCATAATTTCACAACGCCATATGTAATAACATATTTATATATGAAACGTTAACAACAGAAACATAAGTCAGGTTTTTTGCTGCTGGACCCTGCGGGCGGCTTTTGGTTCGGCTTTACCCAGTTAGTGTTGGTGACCATTTTATAAATCCGATAGGAACTGGTTCCAAAAATAGCCCGTTTCTCGGATCCACTGTCATCCAGTGATAGCTAGTCACCGGGACGAAGTAACCGGGACAGGCAATGACGTCATATGTATAGCAGCTTGATACTATTATCCACAACTAAGTATTACCGTCAATCTATCCATATCCGAAGAGATACTCAAATTCACAAATTCGTAGTACTTATACCTGCCAGGGGCACGTCCCCATGCGACCTGCTAACGGAAGTGGCGACATCTTTTGACGAAATCTTGAATTCAAAACCGAATTACAATGGTAGCTCCACAGATGTTATTATACGTGGCGCGGCGCGTACAGCGTGGCGTAAGACATGCACTCGAAGCCGGGTTCTGAAATTCAACTGCGCAGACGTTACCCTATTAATAACGTTCGATGCATATGCGAATGCGTTTGTGGAAAAATAATGTTTGGCTGAATTACAAATTTGGAGTTCCGAAAAGAATGCAAGGCTGATGTACTGATGTACTGTAAGTGAAAAGAATGCCTACGACTAAAAATGAGACGCTTAGATGGTTTGTACATGTTGAGCGAATAGAAAAAGAAAGGAGTGTCAAGAGAATAGACCGGTCAGAGATGGCTGAGTTGAAAAATGAGTCGTATTCCCACCCAGGCGTCGCGGGTTCAATCATCTGCTAGCTTAGGTAATAGGTATCCTTCATTTCATAAGAAACTTTATCCGCTTATCATGGTGGAAGTTGGAGATTTGTCTTTCTTAGGCCCGGTAAATCAGTCAGTCCGTATCCTCGCTATGTACGCTAAATCTACTGCTCAAGCCTTGCTATGCCCCAGAATAGTCACCTTTTTAGACATGTCAAATAGCATGTCAAATCTGACATAACTTATGTCAGATTTGACATGATGTACTAAACGATTGGCTAATAAAAAATATATTAACAATAAATATTAATAAAACCCGTTACATGATCTTAAGCTCACATAAAATAATAATACCATCGCATAAACCATTACAAATAGAAGAGACCTACATATTCTAGATATCGAAAAATACCTGGGCTTATATATTGATAAACATCTGACATTTAAACAATATGTAGAAAAACTAAAAACAAAAATCATCCCATTAATTGGTGTATTTGGTAGAATAGCTCATCTTCTACCAACAGAGGTAAAAAGAGGCTTATACTTTAGCTTAATACAGTCCCACCTAAATTATTTAATAGAAATATGGGGAAACACATACATTACGTACTTAAACGACTTACAAATAATACAGAACAAAGTTATTAAAAAACTCTTCAACTATAAACCCAGACACTCCCACAAAAAACTATACCAGGAAATGAATCTTTTGAAAATAAGAACATTGTATGAATATAACATATTATGTCTTTTAATCTACAAAACACAAAATGGACTTATAAACACAAACACAACATTTATAAAAACATCACAAGTACACGAACATTATACTAGACAACACAATAAATTGTATACAAATACTGTCAAGACTGAAAGTGGCAAGAAAAGTATTGGCCACGAGGGAGTTCTCATATATAATCTCCTTCCAGTTAACCTTAAAGCAGAAAAGAATATAAAAACCTTTAAAAAAAACTATTTAAACTTAAGATGTTGGAACATAATTAAAAATACTACTACTACACCTGTACTATATATGCTCTGTACTTAAGTTAAGAAAGCGAAATATTATATTTCTTTTAACTTAATAATAAAAAATAAAAATAAAACAAAAAATAAAATAAAATAATTCTCCCATGTCACCGAAATTTACGTAAATTGCCTAATTTTATAAGTTTGGACTACTTATTACTACTAGTGACCGACCGAAGGTTCGTAGAAGAAGTTCAGTATCAGTTTCGTTTTTGGCAGAAAATCTGCCGAACCTTCCTTCGGTCGCACCAAAACTCTGCGTTCGTGAATTATAGCGCGTCGTTCGGTTGACTTCGGGTGAGTTGGTGGCTCGTGTGTCAACCATCATCATCAGCTGATTTCACCGGCCGGTTCGGCGAGATTGTGTTGTGAGGTTATATGTTATTTCTCGCGCATACATGTTTGTTACATACGGTTAACACGTTTGTTAATTTCATAATTTTTGATTGTTTTATAATTTTTTTTTTCACAACTTCAATTATTGTTTTTTTTTTTAAATTTCATTTAACACGTGTACTAAGAATGTGGTGATTGTAAACGCAATGAAAATTAAAATACTGAATTAATGAGGCCCTTCCTTTATAATGTAAGTATTGATGATTGACAAATTTTTGTTCCATGAAGTTGTTAACATAATTTTATTAATTAAAAAAAAAAATTGTTTTATATTGTCAACTATTGTTTAAATTTCATTTAATACGTGTTAACCGTCTGCATAAGTGTAAAAATTAAGCAAAATTTCAGTATAGATTTTTAACATGTCTAAAAAAGTTTCGGTTTCGGCCGAAACTGAGATAGATACCGAAGATTCGATTTCGGCAGAAAGTCTTGTTTCGGTCGGACACTACTTATTACATTCATCGGGCAATGAGGAATGTCAATGTTGTTTATTAATAGTAATCGAACTAAAATAGTCTGGGAACGTCTAATTTAATGTTTTTTAATGCCAGGACAGTTTTGTTTTTCAGAGTGAATTTTTTTTTCAGGGTGCATGTCGTGATTTTCCGATGACAGCAGAAACCATAGATATACCACCAGCATAGGCAGTAGTTTGGTTTTACAAAGAAAAAAGTGGCTCGTTTCTCTATTAAAATCATAGACAATTCGAGAATTACTGTTGATATTTAGCCTCGCCACCTATTACGGATTATCACAAGCCGCTCTAAGCTCGGCATTCCAACCAAGCCGAGCTTAAAATCAACAGATGTATAGTAAGCGCTAAAGTTGAATGCCGAACTAACATTAATACAGAAATCGTCGCAATATGCGAGTTTAAATTCCGAAAAGCGGCATGCCTCCCCGCTCACGCCATTCTCTGTCGCACGTATGTTTTACGCATTTTTCTCTTTCGCTCAAGGTCATTGTAAAGTCAATAAAGTTGAGTAAAGCGACTGTAAGTTCAGGTCGGCATTTAACTTAGGCGTATACTGTACCGGATCTTATTTACGGAAAGATCTCGGTAAATCTTATTTGATTCACCTATTCACTCACCTCTATCAACACATTACTAAATTTGTCGAAAAACGGTTAGGAACCAAAACCATAGTTTATAAATAATTTTATTGATATCAAACGAACTCAAACAACACACCTTCGTCTGTTTATGACTAGCATAGCTATTATTGAGTCCATTACCCACAAAGGTGCGGTGATGAAATTTCGTTCAGAAAATGTATACACATACTCGTACTTACACACATTTATGATTATTACCTCTGCCGACACCTCCAATTTTATTTCTTATACGAATTTACGATGAATGCTCAATATCACCTTTCTTGGGATCCGTGTTTAATAAAAATAAAATAGAAGAGTTTAGTGCATCGGTCGTAAACACTGTATCACCTGCAAGGTTAAAGTCATTGACACCTGTCGGCAAGTTCAATCTAAAATATATATACAGTTAAAATGCATTTGGGCGTAATATATGCAATTTAAATAGGCGAATAAATATTGTACGTACCTTTACTAGAGTCCCGATTATAGGAAAAAATAGGTGTGGTATTTTTGTGTCGTGTGACTTACGGTATGGAAACGGTATTTGGCGTAGACAGGCTATTCAATCTATTCATAATGTATCAAATGATTCCAAGAAGAAAATTAATGTCGCCAACAAACAATATTTCGATTCCTAGGCCCCAGATAGGACAAAGATATTTTTTACATTAGCTCCTCACAGGAGGCCATGAGGAAAATAATTTCTCTCAAGGCCTGTGTCATATTAGAGGATGCTGCGTGGTGGGTCTTTTTAAGGAAGGGAAGGATAGGAAGATCTGGGAAGGAAAGAGGTATGAGGGGTGGTTAGGAATCTGGGAGTCATCGTGTCCAGGAGTGACGGACTATGAATCCATCCCCAACTGCGGTGAAAGGCGACGGGTCGAGAGAGTCTGGCTGGAAAGGTCAAAATTCCTCCCTCAATCAGTCTCTCTCGATCCGGCTCGCCATGCAGCAGGCGGGCAGACGCATCCACCACTAGGAACTGAACAAGGACCCTAAAAAATCAGACACCCCTGCTAAGTCACCAAACGTAGCGAATCACTTGGGGTGACATACGGCAGCGGTGTTGGTTATCCAATAAATGGTTCCCGGGGCGGCGGTACCAATACCCGCCTCCCAAATAATAGCAGTGATAGTATCTAACAAAACTATAAATACATACCTAGCATAAGAGGTAGGTATATGACGATGAAACACGCAAATTTTACATTGGAAATTTAAGGAATGATTGGCAAGACTATTGAATCACAATTGTGTTCTTATTTTTTCTATACCCACAACATACTTCGACATGTGGCCTCTGTCTTGGAATTTTTATCGTTTTCCAAACATAAATCAATTTGTCCAACTCAGTCTTAAGTGTGTAAGCAGTAAGTAGGTACTAAATGTTTTAACACAATGATTATATCAGTATCTCCAGCATATACCTGCAAAATAATTCGCAAAACGGAAATACGATTTTGAGAACACGATGACATATAACAGACAAAGAAGGGATACGCGTGGATTGAATTGAATCCTTCGATCCTATTACTCCTGGTTCGAATGATGTTGAAAGAGCTGCTAAACAATAATTTCCGTCAGCAGTGTCAGGACTATTATTTTTACTCTGGCTTGAACGCGTTGGGGCATTTTGACGGAAATTGAGGTATTTGTGTTAACATGACCAATAAATACAGAAATAGAAGGGAATATAAACACAAATACCGCATTAATAAATACCACATACATACAAATCATTCGAGATATAAGAAATTATGCGAACTTGACCTTTAAAACAAAGAGGAAAGTCAATGTCTACTACATCTGTGTAAAGCCCGAGCAAAGTCCGTTACTTCAGCTGGTAGAAAATATGGTAAATTAATGAATGAAAAAGTGACGAATTCCCTCTACCTAATATTTTTTACAGTCTAAATCACAGGTTCTCAAACTTATTTCCGCCCACTTTGAGATTTAAAGTAATTCACACGCGGTAGAAGTTAATCTAGAAAGTCGCTTTCTTTTATTCGACTTGTTTTTTTAAGGTGAGTTGAAGATTGGATATTTATTTCACAAAATAAAAATGATTTTTTTTTTTAGTTTCGTAGGATTCGAACCCCCGTTCGCTTGATATCTGTTTCTCTGGCCGCTGAGAATTATCTAGCACCTTGTCAACTAAGCTATAGAAGTCACCCGCCGAGGTGCGAATTTACAGCATTAGGTATATTAGAACCGATTATTTATGTAGAACTGAGTTGTGACGCATTTCCGTTTCACTCGAATTTCAAGTCACTAAGGGGCGCTAAAGAAGTTTCGCTTAAAAAATGTAGTGCCCACCATACTTTTTAACTTACCTGCTGTTTTACATTACCGTTTGTTGCATATCTTAAAAACATTATTGCAAATATAATTTTTTTTAATTCATTATATTACATGGATGGATAAATAGTGTGTGACTCATATCCTATTTCTGAGATCAAAGAATGTTTCAATGAGACGATATAAACCCCACACTTAATAATATTTAGTATTTTTATTAATATTAAAATAAAGCTTTGAATTTAAAGCGTATCCAATGTCAAGGATGAAGATGATTCTTTTCGACTAGTGTGTTAATATCAGGAATGCTATGAGAAATCTTTGAACAACCGACCATAACCCAGGAGAGATTCGCTTCTGAAGTTAAATTCCTGGTAGTTAGGTAGCTATTCTTAAATTTAATATTTAATTCTTCGTTTGTTGTCAGTTCTATAAGTTTACGCCCTTAATTCTCTTTGAGCCTTCTACTGCCCCCCTGAAAGCATCCAGCGCCCTCAAAGGGGCGTTATCGCCCACTTTGAGGAAGACTGGTCCAAACATTTTTTAGCAGGTTTTCTCGTAAAAATTGTGTTTTTTTTAAAACGGGTCCATTTTGAAGTGTTAAAATGGCTCCTCCCTATATCTCTGAACTATGCATTCCGGAAAATATTGGTCTTAGGCAGTCAACTCTTAGATCAGCGACATCTTCTGCAATTGGAAGGTTGAAAGAACCTAAGCGAAATCCGAATACTAAGTTTGGTGATCGTGCATTCGCAGTATCCGGCCCCGAAGCTTGGAATAAACTTCCTATGGAATTGAGATGCATAACCAACTCAGCGGAATTTAGATCCAAACTGAAAACTCACTTTTTCCGATACTCCTTTCCATAAATTCATCATTCTATTTAAATTTTGCAATTTTTAATAGTTTTTTTTTCCTCTTTTCTCTTTCTTTATAGTTAACTCAATCTGTTTAATGTAATCTGTTAATTGTGATACCTCAATCTGTTTACTGGTGAGCGATGAATCATCTTAATGCAGTAAAGATCGACTATTAAATTTATTAATTTATTTAAAATATCTATACCTTCCCGTAAATCCAGTTAACCTTCATTATACTTTTTGCACCCCTATTCTCGAATTGTAATATTATGTAAAAACTTCCTACTTCTTCTGGCGCTAATCTTAATTGTAAATATGTGTGTTAATAAGTCACCAGTTTTAGGTTAGAATCTATATGTCTTAGTCATAAGTCACTTGCTATAAGTCTTAGATGTAAGTCAGTAGTTATAATTGTAAATCTTAGTTGTAAGCCAGTAATATAAATAGCTATAAGTCTTAGATGTAAGTGACTAGTTGTAATTGTAAATCTTAGTTTTAAGCCAGTAATATTAATTATTTTATATATTATTTGTACAGCGCCCTTGAGGTGATTTTCCACGGAAACGGCGCTATATAAATTAGCCAATTATTTTTATTATTATTATTAAGGTAATCATGTTCAGATGACGTCACGTAGTTCTCAGTCTTGACGTCCCAATCAGAATATGATAGCCAAGTCGTTAACTCCTCAAACCCCTCAAGAATCGACCATCTTCTGTCAGTTGGTCAGAGTATTTCCGCTTTGCATTAAAATCGAATTAAATGGAATATTTGTGAACGCCTTCCAAAACTAAAACAATTTTTAAAAGGTCGTGAAATACGCTTTAAAATTTTATTATTAGATACAATCATCAACCATGTAATTTTTTAAATACATATAAACATTTTGTACGCAAACTTTGAAAGTTTTTAAAATGGGTCACTTTACGTTTTTCTAAGTAAAATTACTGGTAACGAAAATAAATGTTATAAAGGTCTACATTTTTATTCTATTATGGTTAACTTTTCGATTTTAATATAAATCGTGTTGTTTTCTCTTTCTAATACCGTTTATATAATATTTTTCACTACGATAATAGGGGAGACACAACGATTTCTTTGAGACCTGCATGAGTGGTTCCGAAAAGCGAACAAAATAGCCAGAAGGTTTAACGTATGACCATACGAGAACCTACAATAAAACAAAAAAAACGCAATGGGAGGCCCGTTGTTCTCGTGAAAATGTTTTTTTTATGGATACAACTTGTTATTTATCACTGAATTAAAAAGGTAATCGGAAACAAATTTAATAAAACTAGAACAAATTATAAGTTTGATGTACTCCCCAATTGGGATATGTTGTGAGGCTGAAGGTAGCGGAGAGCGGAATGAGATGTGGGACAGGAAGGTGGGGAAGTACCTGGTTTTTCAGATCTGGTCACCAAACACGGTTAAAGCCATTTCAAACAACGTTTCAATTCTGAATGGTGGTCTTACACCAGGGCGATACTGAGAGTATCTTCCACTCTGGTACGTGCCGTAAATACACTATATATTATTTTTAATGACTTAATAGTGAATTAACACAAATTAATCAAATAAAATGTATTTGCCCACGCCGGGATTTGATCCCGCGACCATCGGATTTCATACATCATATCATACCATAGTACCTATCTACCAATTCTAAAACAAATCTTCTTTCTCATTTTTGTCCCGATCAACTCGACATTACATACAATCTGTGTATTCTCCGTTCTGAAAATACTATTTTGCTTATTCACCCATTGCAACACGTTGGACTTTATCAGTTCACATTTCAATACGTTTGATAAGACTAATGGATCTATTCTTTACAATATATTTATCGAGCCATCTAGAAATTCCTTTTACCTAAGAGAATAATAATTTGCTCTGTTATCGGCCGAGATATTACTGGTGGCTTTGCAAATAATACTTATTGTTAGTTTACCTTATTTGTTCAAGTTGCTAGTTGGTTCCGTATTTACTGAGCGGACGTGTTTTTTACAATCTGGACAAGGCGAACAGAGGTTACATAGCTTGAGCACGAATGTGTACCCATGGCATGCCACTTAGCATCAATAATTTGTTCAGGGTTTACCAAACTTTCATGTGAACGTTGCATTTAATTGAAATGTATACGGCGACAGTTTATAATTATGATAAAGAAGGGTAAGTGCAGATAACTCCATTAATGGAGGACTGAATGCCTAATGAGAAAACTGTCAAAAGATGCGAAGCTAGCAGTTCACAATGGAGTGCTGGTCCCTACCCTGATGTATGGCAGTGAGGCATGGAACTGGTAGAGGACGGATGAAAGTAGACTGAATGTTGTTGAGGCGTATGTGTAGTAAAACCATGTATTATCGTGTGGGAAAAGTGGAGATCCGTAAAGAATTCAAGGATGATGTAAGTGTAATGAATAAGATTAAGAAAATGAACCTTAGATAGTTTGGGCATGTAGAGCGAATGAACGAAGAAAGTAGTGTAAGAAGAATATATGACGCAAATCTGAATGGTAAATGAAGTCGGGGACGTCAGACATGGCACGATCAAGTGAATCAGATACTTGAGTCAGGCCATGTCAAGAGTATGTATGAGACGATGAATGAATGTGATTGAGGCAAAGAGTGTGTGCCAAGATCGAGTTGCTTGGCAGTCTGTCCTCTCTACCTAACCCTGGGGGAAACGGCGTGATAGTTAGTTAATTAGTTAAGATTTACAATTGTTTTTGAAAACAATTTGTTATAAAATTTCCATAATACATTGTTGTTGAATCGAAAATACATTCGTAGGTGACTGTACAGGTACAGCGTGACGGTATCGACGTGCATAGCACTGCATAGTGAATGATCCTCACCTAATCTAACCTAACAGAGAAATCGAACGTGGGATCAACTAAATGAGCAATAAAAAAGAGGTATAATAGACGCAACTAAATATATTCCCCCTCTACCTACTTTCCTGTACCTGTCATGTCTGATAATATATGCAAATATTACCTACGTGTGAAATTTTGGAACAATAACTCCAAGAAACAGTCAGTCTATTGAAGTAACTCGTGCAATTATCATCTCCTATGGAGACTTGTGCAGTGCTCAGTCTTCCCAATGTCCACTGTTCACCAAACTATCCCCTAATTATGTCACGTTGAAAACCCATACTTTTTATTATAATTCATTGATTCCCAATCAATGTATCTGCAACTGCAGGTTGGATTTGTTTAGGTTAGGGTATGCATAATATTACATACTGCTGACACCACGCAAAAACTTGAAGTTTTATTTTCAATTATATTTCCCTCTATACAACAGTCACGTATCACGTATCGATAAATTTCTTTATAAATAGCAGTCTTTAATAAATTATTGTAATATTGTTTGGGTCTCTGGGAGAGGTGGATCTTGAATGTTCGCTTGTTCATTTATGACGACCGAAACAACCTGCGTCATTTCTACATAGCTCTAATGCTTATGTATAAATTTTATCGGCTGAGAACCGGATTTAAAATGTACTCGTATTATATATTTGCATTGCATTTTGGAATCTCGTTGAAATTGGATGACTCTAGAATTGATAGTACATACGCCCACTTGCAAATACAATTTTAAAACTGTGTAGGTGAATAAACAAAAATGTATTTCTGATGTCATATTATTATTCTAAGCAATTTTTATTGGTACTGTAATACAACAAGATCCTCTGTGAATTTCCAACGCGAATGTATCACTAGGTAAAGCGTCTTTTTTCCGCCTTACATATTATATATTCACACGTATTGTCTTATATGGTCTCCTTTGTTTTTTTATGACTTTGATATTCTATTGTTTTCTTTTGTTTTACATGGTCTTCGTTGATTTTCTATAGTCTTCTATGATCTTTTTTAGTTTTTTATGATCGTCTTTGATTTTACAATGTCACATTTGGTTACATCCAATGGTCTGATATGATTTTTCATGGTCTTCTATAGTTTTCATAAGTTTTTAAATCCTTTTTTTATTGGGTTGAAAGATCTTCTACGGTCTTCATTCGTCTTTATCAATTACCTTTTCTACCTTTAGTTCTTTGTAAAAAATTGGTTGGTTCAATCAATATTTTTGATCCCAGTCGTGTTTAATTAACAACACTGTAACATAAAAATTCTCAAATATTTGTAACATAAAACATTCGCCGATCTATCAAGACCACTTCGCAGATTCGGGACAAATTTTTTCATGGAAGACTTTCTGGTTTCTATCTTACATACACTTCAAAACCTTATTATTTGTAGTGACTTCTTTGTAAGCAAAATCAATCATCAATAATGATCTTAAACCAATACATCTGGAAACTGTTAGTAAACTGATCTCTGAATTATATGAATGAATCTCACGTATCAATGTTTATGAGATCATTCTTACATACGAGAGATTTTAAAACGCTGTTAGAAAATCATGAAATATAATATGTACACGTATTTATTCAGTCAAATTCGCAGTGTATTCGATATTGGATCAAATTTAACTGACAGTTGAGATCTATTTTTCTTAAGAACGAGCTACTTAAATCTTATCTTATCTTATCTTATATCTTATCTTATATCTTATCTTATATATATAAAAATCTAAAAATGTTTGTATGTCCGCTATGCGTTGCTAAACATTCATCCGATTGCGATGAAACTTTGGGGATTTGATGTGCGCATGCCCGCGATGGTTTCTGTATACAAAAGTGAGCTATGGCATCATGAACTTACGCGTTGCTAAACCGTTCATCCGATTGCGATGAAACTTTGGGGATTTGATGTGTGCATGCCCGCGATGGTTTCTATATACAATAGTGAGCTATGGCATCATGAACTTACGCGTTGCTAAACCGTTCATCCGATTGCGATGAAACTTTGGGGATTTTATGTGTGCATGCCCGCGATGGTTTCTATATACAATAGTGAGCTATGGCATCATGAACTTACGCGTTGCTAAACCGTTCATCCGATTGCGATGAAACTTTGGGGATTTGATGTGGGCATGCCCGCGATGGTTTCTGTTTACAATAGCGAGCTCTGGCATCATGAAATTATGCATTGCTCAACTGTTCATCCGATTGCGATGAAACTTTGGTGAGTTGTTGACTTCATTGTGAGCCCGTCAACGAAGGTTTATATATATACTGGTGAGCTCTGACATTATGTAATTTGTATAAAAAAATTGTATTGGGTGGTACGCGAGCTGTTTGAAAACTGAATGTACAGGGACTGAATGTATGGAATGCCGGAGGGAAAATCGGGAGGAGGGTTCGTGGAACGGGGGAAGAGTGAGAGAGGAGTGGGGAGCGGAGAATGTCAGAGTGGGAACGCGTGAGGGGAAGGGGATGCGGAAGAAGAATGGGACGAAGGGAAAGGACACGCAGGGATAAACAATATCTTTATTAAGTGGCATAGCAACGCATACCGTGATCTACAAACCCAGAAGCTAGCATATTTTGATTTATATATATATATATTTCCCCCTAAAACCATGCGAGCGAAGCCGCGGGCAATAAAGCTAGTCTTAAATAAAAATGCACACTTTGTTTACAACACTACTTAATGAAAATTATCAACATGTTTTAAAACCAATCATTTCTTCATCAGGATACCATATTCTTAAGAAAAAAAATATAGACAAATAACAGCCTGTAGACAAAAATATTTTAAAAAAATAACTTTGATTGTTGGGACATTGAACTATACCGTGTTATATAGTGTTTGGGAAAATGCAAGACTAAAAAAACGTTAGGCTAGAAAGGAAGAAGTAGCGAAACACAATAAAAAAAATTATATAAAATAAACTGGCTCGTGTACCAGAAGCATACGCACGCCACAAGTTTCGTACCACTGAATTAGTTAATGCAAGGATTTCAGCAAGATACTGTAAGTTAAAGTTAAAGGACAGCTGGGAAGTTTTGAGATACTCCCGCGGAGGGGAGTGGGGAAGGAGAGGGGCGGGAAGGAGCAGACCGGCGAGAGTTATCTTCCGTTATGACTGTTTTCCATTAAAAACTTCGTCACTTTTAATCGGGGAAATCTTTATCCCCCAACTTCTTCCAAATCGCCCCCTCATCTGGTGTTTTCGGGCGGCGGAATTTATACAGTTGCATTCGGTGATGATTATTTTTGTACATTACCGGTAGGGATGCAAGGTTTTTAAAAATATCGATACATCGATATCGATATATATCGAATTAAGTCTATATTGATATATCGATATATCGGTCTAGCAGGTCGATATATCGATATTTCTTTTTTTTTTAAAGCTTATAGAAATGCAATGTAGTTTTAGTTATATGAAACGTTTATCGATTATGTATGTAAGTAATTTTTTATTCTTATCTATGTGAATAATCACAAATTTTGGATAGGTACATAAAATGTTTTTTTTTTATAAATTTATTTTAAAAAAATTATTCTATTATTTTGTACCAGCTATCGAACCTAAAAAAAGTAACTTCCATCTGCTTCCTTGTAGCCGATTTCTGTTTGGGTTATAGTGACTCCTGCCTTTGAAAAAAGAAGACGTTCAGAAGCAAAACTTGTTGCCACAATTGGTAGATGACTCATTGTCACTTTTTAAAATTGCATCTCTTGCCATGTTTCAAGAATGTTTACTTATAGAGTATTTACAAGTGCAGAAAAATATAATAAAAGCATTTTACCAGATTTTGTGGGTATTTTAATTTGGGCGGGTTTTTCGATATTTCAATACGATGTATTGAGTTTTTCGATATTGATATATCGATATTTTTAGGGGTCGATATATCGATATTTATCGGTTTTCCGATGTATCGTTGCATCCCTAATTACCGGGACTCCCAACCCAACTTAAGATATCTACTTTACATACTTACGACACTCAGGCACCGGATTCTTAGCGCTTACTAATGATGTACACGATGTCCGGAAACTTGTAATAAAAGCATGAAACTGGTAAGCTTTCATTTTCGAGTGAATCGAGTCCGAAGTTGGATTTTTTTAACACTAAATTTAAAAAAAAATTGTCCGCGGGAAACGCTCGAAAAAAAGTTCAAATTAAAACAAAGTTATATTAGCTCGACGTTGGAGGCTCGGAGGAAAATAATTTCCCTCAAGGCCTACGTCATCTTTGGGGATGCTGTGTGGAGGGTCTTTATAAAGGAGGGGAAACTCTGGGAAACATTTTTTTTAAAAGAAAGGCAAACATCAAAACCTATATCGGTGAATTTGCGTTTTCAATATCAAAATTTAAATATTTAGAAATAAAATTACTAATTTCTAATCTACACATTGGAAAGATTATTATTTTATCTAGATTTTAGAATAATTTTTGTTTTTGCAAAGTGATAAAAAATAACCAATACAAAGGTGTATTTAAAATGTAAATTATCGCTGCCGCTACTGAACTGGTAAAGGTTTTGGAAATACGCTGGCGGGTTACGAATAACCCAAAATGTTTGAAAATCTCCTACTTCCACCGCAGAAAGTAGAAAATGTTTATTGTGTCGTGATGGAGGACTTAGCCATCCGAGGAATCGAACACGCGACGCCCGGGAGGGACCCAACCGCGATGCCCACTCAGCCACTGACCGGTCGATGTATCCGGTGTGGATAGGAATCTGGGGGGCAGTGTGTCTAGGAGTGACGGACGTACGAATCTTTCCTTCCCACTGTTGGAGAAGGTGATGTTTCGAGAGTCCTGCTGGAGAGATTAAAAGGTCTCCCCCAACAAGTCTCTCCCGATCCGGCCTGCTACGAAGTAGGCGGGCAGACGCATCCGGACAACACCTCACCCCATGAACCCGGGAACTCCTGCTAAGTCACTAAACGTAGCGAACCACTCGGGATGACTTATGCCAGAAGTGTTCGTTATTAAAAAAATGATCCCCGGGGCGGCGGTACCCATATCCGCCTCCCAAATTATTAATTCAATTAGTATCTGTGTGATGTAGTTTCATCAGTTTACCGCTTATACTACGAGCTTCCTAACACAGTGTACATTTCTTTTAGTTATTTAGGCATCGATATACATATAACTGTGGTCGATGTATGTACGAGTAGGTAATGATTTTTGTAATAGAGACTCCCGACTCACAATCCGAAGGTCGCGGGTTCAAACCCGACATGCGCAAGTTAATTTTATTTGATTAATTTGTTGTATTTCACATTTAATTCATTAAAAATAATGTATAATTTGGTTGCGGCATTTTCCAGAGTGGAAGATACCCTCAGTATCGCTCTGGTGTAAGACCATTCAGAATTGAAACTTTGCTTCAAATGGCTTTAGCCGTGTTTGGTGACCAGATCTGAATAGCCAGGTAATTCCCCACCTTCCTCTTCCCCATCTCCTTCCCCTCCCTACTACCTTTAGCCTCACAACAAACCCCAATTGGAGATGCCATAGTCTCACTGGCTCCAGACGGGAGCAGTTGGTGACTATTGTGCGGTATTCATATTAAAAAAAAACGAGTGTGCTTTCGACCACACGACTGAAGTAAAACTTCTATAGCTCCATCTATACGATAGGAAAAGAGAAAGAAAATGTGCGCGCGCACCGCTCTCTCTTGCTCCTACAGTGTGATACAGACAATAGGCCTGCACTGTGTCTTAGATATACGAAACGTAACTGGCTATGAGAGAAAGAGAGAAAGAAAATGATGTGTGCTCGCACCTCTCTCTCTCTCTTTTGCCCCTACAGTAATACACGAAACGTAACTCTCTCTCTCTTTTTATCTTCACTAACTTATATCTCCCTCTCAACTACCGTTCGCCTCGCTTTTCGTAACGCTCTCGTCACGCATTCACCAGCTTACTCCCCAAGTCAAGCGTGCGTAAAGAAGTTTTACCTCAAAAAACTTTTCAATCGAGATTTGAAATTTTTAAATACGTACATTTTTGTCAAGCAACTGTTACTCTATGACGATTTTATTACCGCTAATTTTATAATGAGGAAAAAATATACTCATCCGATTCTAATGAAATTTAGATTTTGGTTGCTACCAAACGGGCTATTATTTTTTTTTTTTCTCGTGAATGTTTTTAAATTGCTCAATCTCAAGTCACATTGTTCGACGTAAATAAAATAGAGACCTCGCGATTCGCGGAATCCATTACAAAATGATTCCTTTTTTTCCTGTTGTTTGTATACCAGGTAAGCAAATAATAAAGACGGTTTTAAGTTTCATTGATTTGTTATTTTTGATCGATTCGAATTATTTTGATTTGTATCCGTGATGGATGCTTACAAAAACCAAGAGTTTGTGTGTTTTTATCAATAGTAACGAATTAATTGTATGTGCTGAGTATTGAAAAACAAAAATTTTAACAAAACAAAAAAACGACTTAAAAAAATGCACTAAAAAGTAAAAAAATAATTTCGTATTCTTCTACAACTTAATAATCAACTTACTTTTTCTACTCATCAATATGTAGGTACGATTGTTATTTTTGGAGTCGGTGTCAGCCAAGGTAGGTTTTTAACTACATACATAGTTATAGGTGAGATGTGCTTTTATCGCACGCACGACTTGACGAGGTGAGAGGCGAGAGCGGGCCGCGGCGGGAGGGGAGCTGTCAAGTGACAAGCCGGGCCTGGTACCTTGGCTGACACCGACTATATCGGTTCACCCAGTCGAAAGTTCTGAGGTAACAAACATAAATAAATAAAAATACAGTCGAATTGAGAATCTCCTCCTTTTTGAAGTCGTTTAAAAAGGCGCATCCGATTCCCAGAAACAATAAACACAAAAAATGTATTCAGCACATCTCGCTACGTCATAAGTGTTCAAAAATAAGAAGGAGATTACTGAAGATGGTTCGAAAGGAATATTATATAAACACGAATAATAGAGCTGAGCACGCTAATATATAAAATTTAAAAAAAACGGTTGTAAAGGCGTAAGCGATTGTTGTCAAAATATTTTATAAAACAGGACCTTTTTACAACACAGCAAAAATCTATTGACAACTGAGTTAAGTGGCATTTAATGAAACACTGTTAATTTCATCTACAACCTGTTAAATAACGGAAACAGGTGTGTCCTTTATAATTTTTGGAGATACTTTGTGATTTCTTTTATAGAAGGAATTTCATATTATTACTTCTTATCCTAAAAAATAACATATAGGTTTTTAAGAATTTAAAACTTCTGTACCCGAGAAGCATACGGATGCAAGTCCAAAATTTGAAGAAATGAGTTTTTGATGCAGATTTGAAGTAAATTATCATGTTTATCAACGGCAGAAAGATACTGGTCCAATCATGAAGAAAAATGGGATTTTTAAAAATATATACGGATGCAACTACCTTTGATGCAACAACTATCTTAGAAGCAGAAAGATGTACCATGGACTTGCATCTTTATGATTTTGTTGCATTTTGAGTATTATGATTCAAATCCTACGTATTATGACTCAAATTATACATTACTACTCTTTTTATGGAAGTAAGTGCCCTTGACCCTAGTGCCCTTGACCCCATCATTAAAGCACAAAAACTAATCTTACCAGCACTGATACGATCATTAATACCTTCAATGTTATGGACATAAAACAGCTCTACTCAAGATCCATCTTAGTTAATCTATACAAAAACAACAAAACTACACAAAGCTACACAAATAATACACAATACCCGAGCCATTAACAGAAAACTTCTCCAAACTCCTTTTTCCAAAACCACCGTTGGACAAAGACACTCTAAATAGATAGGTTGCAAACTATACAATATATTACCAGCTACGATCAGACAAACCCACTCCTTGACAAAATTCAAACAAGGTATAAAAAAATGGATTTTAAGTATTGGACGCCACACTATTACAAACATTTGTAAAATAAATCACACATAAGAGAGAAATAACTATTCACATACGAACTAACCCAAATAAAATAAATGAAAATAATAGAATCCTGTCAAATTTAACTCCATGAATAGATTAGACAGAATTTACTTATTTATTCTCCTCCAACAATTATAAGATAACTTTCTTTAAAAGATTTTCCCACCCTTCCAATCACCTCTCTGTTTTAATTTCGATTCAAATTAATATTATGTGTTTTACCTTAAATACTCTTGTAATTACAATATTCATTTATATACTTGTACGCCTGTCTCGACACAGGTATATCCTAGTGAGACAGGCATCGAAAAAACCCAACGTACATTCACTTTTTTACAGATAAATAAATAAACAATGTTCAAACATTGATCCTTTCATAATACACCACATGTCATAACAAAATATTCCACTTCATTTAGAAGCAGAAGGACTCAAGTCCGTGTTTTTGTTTGACTCAAGTCGGCGTTTTTTTAAACAATTTTTTTAAAGGCTTTACATATTAAATATTTCGTTTTATTTGCTTGTTTTTAAAATAAAACTAATTGATTAAATTATTATTTTTAGTTATAGAAAAAATAGTTTTTTGGCTCTCCTGAGCATTTACCTTTTTGGACTTGCATCCGTATGCTTCTCGGTTACAGGTGTTCCAGGAAAGAATGTTGTAAGTCGTAGGTAGAAATTCGGAATGCGGGGTCTATACATGTATTACGCCTAGACATCAATCACGTAGCGCACAAAAAAAAACATCAGCGAGATAATCTATTTTCAATGATATCAAATGTGGAAATGGGTGTTTTTATAATTCCATGGCAACGGCACGGCGACAGCAATGGCAAGCGACATCTCATTTCGTTGATACGAGTGAGGGAGATACAAGAAAATGATAACTTTTTTATGTAATTAAAAATGTGTTTTAGTTTCGTAGAAAGTGGTATTTCTACAGTTTACTAGAAAAAAAAATCGGTAAGCAACAAAACAATAAAAAAAAAGTATTTCAGATGATTTATTAAATACATTACCATTTCGCTATCTTAATAATAGTAATTTATAATATTAGTCTACGATTTAGTTCCTACATTACTATGGGCTCTTCGGGTCACATGGTCTCGTTTCCGAGTTGTACCGAAGGTAAATGTACGAAATCATTATAGTACAGCCACACTGCGGCCAACTACAAACGTTTGGACGATTGTGTGGAGGGGTGGTTTGTGCGTTGGAAGTTCGAGTTAGAAGGTTGGAGTTCGAGTTGGCCCGAGATCGCCTCCGAGACGATCGGTCAACTCACACGAACCAGCCTGCCGCAGCCGTCCACACATCAGTCTGCGAACGGCAGGCGATCAAGGCATGCGTGTCGCGTACCATTAAAATGACAATATTATTACGGGAGGTGGTATAACAATTGTTTAAAAATATGTCGTGCAATACTTCCACGTAATAATTGTAGGCAACTAATAAGATACAGCGTAGTCACAGCTGTTCGACGTCCGCCATGTTGGAGTTAAGAGTTCGGAGTTGGAGGGTTGGCCGCAGCCATCACAAGATCGGGCAAACTTCCATCTTTGTTCGGAGTTGGAAGGTAGGTTTCGGTGTGGAAGTAGCATTAGAGTTCAGCAGTTCTGTCAGATCAAAACTATATTTCAGCCTGGAAGGACGTTTGTCCTGAGAAGTATTATTATTATTATAAATTACGATACGTCAATAAACAGTCACTGCGTTATAAAAACCTCGGTCTTTTCAGGTCCCAGTACTTTACAAATGTCTCTAAAAAGAACAGATTATCAGAAGGACGTGATACTACGACGCGGAAACGAATGTACTGAATTGAATTGGTGAAATTAGGGACAGCCACACATTTTTACAATGAATTTATAACCGACATTTAAATCGAAGAAATATGAAAGTTCTCCTTTACAACGTGAAGATTATTTCAGCAGGTGGCTTAATTGAATAATGTAAGGGGTATACTCACACTTGCTGGTAATGCCTGTACGCCTCGACGCTCGTCTCGCGGCCGAGCTGCGTCTCGTGGGGAGGTGCGGGCCGCATCAGTTCCTTGGCCTGGCGTCCCAGCGAGCGCGCACACAGCACGAACAGCACCGTGTTGCACGACAGCAGCAGGAACACGAAACCGTAGAAGTAGGCCAGCGTGGACACCTCAGCTAAATGGGACAAATGTGCAAACTGTTAGTAAAGGAGGTAAAACGACAAAAAATTTAGGTGACAGTAACATTAATAACACATTTTTCAAATAAAACATTCGGGGGTTTTAAATTTTTGAAGTAAAACTTCTTTACGCACGCTTGACTTGGGGAGTAAGCTGGCGAATGAGTGACAAGAGCGTTACGAAAAGCGAGGAGAACGGTAGTTGAGAGGGAGATATAAGTAAGTGAATATAGAAAGAGAGAGAGTTACGCTTCGTATATTACTGTAGGGGCAAGAGAGAGAGGTGCGAGCACACATTTTCTTTCTCTCTTTCTCTCATAGCCAGTTACGTTACACAGTGCAGGCCTATTGTCTGTATCACAATGTAGGAGCAAGAGAGCAGTGCGCGCGCACAATTTCTTTCTCTCTTCCTATCATATAGACAGAGCAGAAGTTTTACTTCAGTTATGTGGTCTGAAGCACACTCGTTTTTTTGTTTGTTTTAATGAATACTTCATTAGCACCGTTGTGATTTAAAACTCGATGAAACGGAAAAGCGACACTAAAAAGAGACAACACATACATCTGTAGTATTTAGCCTGCGAGGTGATGAGATAGAATAATCGGTCTCCTCCTTGTGCGGTCCTTCAAAGCCTCCCCACTTTTCTCTACTTTAGTTTTCTGATGTTTTCACTTCTACCGCGTGTGAACTGCATACTTGTATTTTCTTTCTCTCTTTCTATAATTATAGATGTAGCAAAAGTTTTACTTCAGTTGTGTGGTCTAAAGCACACTCATTTTTTCGCTATCAGTAATTTTAGTCTGAAAAAACGTCAAGTGAGCAATTTAAAAACAATTTTATGTTTGCATTCAAAAATTATATGTTTACGTCCATTGATATAATTGGAAAGAGCATTTCATCACCATTAAAAAATAGTTTTTAGTGTTCGGAAACGTTCAGAAATATTTAATTTATTTGGATTTCATTAAAAAAGGAAACATTCTGACCTTCTGCAGAGTATGCCGAGGCCCGAGGGGTTAAATTTTAGGTTTGTTTACTATTATTACATTTGGGAATAATAGTATACATTAAATCGTGTCATGGTTTTTCCATAATAGTTCACATTATTTCTTACTTGTATTATGTTTCGAATATCTAAAATGTTTTATAAATAGACCTACATACAATCATCTAAGAATATTTCTAAACTTGCGTGATTACTTGGCAAGCGTATTGGCGTGACGTTTTTGTTTCACGTTTTAGCATGACGAAATTTGCATGAAGTTTTTTCATGTGCTGTACACACCTAAGAATTGATGACGTTTTTAGGTTTGCAGCAACACTCATTCTTGCTATGGGTGCCAAAAATAACCTATTTTTCGGTGAAAAGTACCAATTGGCATTGTAAAGAAACAGAATCTTGATTTGTTTATGTTTATTTAAATTCATGTTTGTTATTACCACAAGACGCGCAAGAACCATGTCTCGGTTAGGTGCAACTCCAAAAATAGGTGTGATTTTATCGGATGAAATAAATTGCCGAAAAAAGTAGGTTCTTCTTATTCTTGCGCTCTGTCCGTTAAAAGGACGTTGGCTATCATGTTGGCTATGCGGGCTTTGTATACTGCGGCCCGGAACCGCTCTACAGTAGACTGGCAAACCACTGTCTCAGGTTTTTCAGCCATGAGGTTCTCTTTCTTCGAGGGCCCCGTCTTCCCCCAATCTTTCCCTACATTATCTCTGGCTTGCCATTGAAGTAAAATCGTGTATTGCTTTCATAGTGCTTTCACACAAACGAAGTATTGAAATCCGTAAGTCTAAACTTAAACTTTAGGTCGCACAGTTTACACCCGCGCTGTGCAAGCGGGTTCCCCACAGAGCGTCGGACCATCCAATGCAAGATGCAAGATCTCGTACTTCTCTGGACGTATCATCACATGTCCAAGATATGAATTTTTCGGATTTTTAAAGTTTTAATAACTTATTTTTCTTTATTCATCCGAACCATAACATCTTCATTAGTAATCCTGTCCATCCAGCTTATTTTAAGTATTCTTCTGTAGATCCACATCTCGAAAGCCTCAAGCCTAATTAGTTCTTCAGTAAGCGTCCATGCTTCCATTACATAAAACAATATCGAAAACACGTAGCATCTGACCATTCACATTCGTAATTCAAGGTTGAGATCATGACTGCAGAACATCTTTTTCATGCGGATAAAGGTAGCACGAGCTTGCTCAATGCGGCATTTGATTTCAACCGAAGGATCCCATCTATCATTTACATTGCAGCCCAAGTATACAAATGTAATGTATGTAAAAATTAGGTACATGAGACCAATAGCGGTTTTCTTTGAGGTGCAGTTAACTTCCATAAAATGTCTTCTTTCGGAAATTTCGGAAATCGTGTGATTTCACACAATGGACTTTTTTCTTTATGGTGTATTGAAGTCACATACGTATGCCAATAAGCCACCATTATATCTTGAATGTTCTCTCCAGGGACATACGTTAATTGTAAATACTGGGACCAGTATTCTCCAGTATTACAGAATGCCCATTGAAAGACTTAGGTTATGTAGATCTCAGTGACTGTTTATTGACGTATCGTAATTTATAATTATAATTCGAGAGACTAACGTCCTCCCTGGCTGAAAGCTAGGGTTTGTCTGCAGAGCTCAGGGATGTTCTGCTCAAAAACATTATTTCCCTAGATTTCGAGGTGAAATTTCCCTGACGTGGGGGGTAAGCTGGTGAATGCATTACGAAAAGTGTGATGTTACGAAAAGTGTGATGTTACGAAAAGTGTGATGTTACGAAAAGTGTGATGTTACGAAAAGTGTGATGTTACGAAAAGTGTGATGTTACGAAAAGTGTGATGTTACGAAAAGTGTGATGTTACGAAAAGTGTGATGCAAACGGTAATCGATGCGAACGTTAGTGAAGTTTTACATCATTCGTGTGGTCTAAAGCACACTCTGTTTTTTTTTGCTAAGTGAAATAATAATTTCAAAGCATGTATACACTTACCACTGAATTAGAAACAGAATTCCAAATAAAAATTACTTTGCAAAATAAAAATCAACCGCAATTACCGATAAAACGGAACTTCAAACTTAAATAAAAAAAAATTCAGAGGTCTCCATTTATTTTTTTTGATTCATAATATCGTTTTGAGTTGTCAGTGTTAAAAATTGTTAAAAATTGCTTGTAAGTACATCAACACTATTTAAGATTCATGGAAATTCCAAAAAAAAAAACTATTATACCAGTAATATTGTCATAGGTATGTAATAAAAATTTTGCCAGAGTTCGAAATTTCCCTAGATTTTGTGCTGATTTCCCTTTTCCCTAAGAAATATTTTCTTCCATAGATCTAGGGAAATTTACATGGCGGAGCTCTAGAATTATTATGATTCTGCCCTTCTACCTTTGGCACAACGGACCGAAGAGCCCATAGACAACTAAAGTAATATGAGAACTAATCAAAGAAAATTATGATACATTATAGACACAAACAATAAATTAGTGAGTTTAAGGCGAAGTGAGATTATTGTTATTGTTGCAATCGAATAACAATTATTATTATGAAACGATGTTATCTTAGATTTAATCCGAAAAGAGTGAGAGTTTTCAAGGACAGACGTGGTCCACATTTGCGACATTTCATTCCATAAATAATCGAAACATTTGTACTTTCCAACCAAATAGAAATATTTCCACTTTTCGAACTAAATCTGGCGCTTTTATTGGACCACCCCACGTAATTGGTACGCTAGAGACCGCACCAACAAAATAATATGGGGCTTGGAGTTATTAAGTGCAAACAAAAACATGTTCATAGTCCTTTACCAGTTGGGTACCCTTATTTCTGTTGATCGTCCATATCTTGCAGTATTGTGGCCTCAGAACATTGCAATCTTTCTGTACACAGTTTTTGTTTGTGTTCCTAATTTTGCCAGACTATCAACAAACATGCGAGTATTCCACCAGGAATTGTTGGCAGAATTTTGTTTGATAGTCGTTCACGAGTTATCGTGTGTAATTTTAATTTTAACTTCGACCGAAAAAATCATTACAAAATAAACGAATTAAATTAACACGATTAAAAAATTAATATAATCACAAATAAAATCGATCAAAAAATATAGCTTATTGTCACATTTGACATGACGTTAAAAATAGTTAAGTTGACCAAGAAAATGAAAAGAGAAAAAGTTGTGCAGATTTCATAACGTCCCAGCTTGCTGTCCGTCTGTTTCTGCCGTTGATTGCAAACATCAATTACGTATTGGTCAGTTGTTACAGGAAATATTTTTAGGAGGTTATTTATTAAGCATATCACGGTGATTAAATATTTTTATGGTAATCACAGGGCAATTTTTTTTACATAATTTGGACAATTCATCAAATTTCAAGTTAATTTTCTCAGAGTTCTGTGAGAGTTCTATTCAAGTTCTGTTATTATCAATATGGGCAAGTAGCTTCACAGAAATAATAACGGAGCTTGAATAGAACTTGGACTTTGAAATTTGATGCATTGTTCAAATCCTGTGAAACAACTGGCCCCAAGTATCTTATGATTTATTGTTATTTTAGTGTGTGGTCATATTTTGCAAATATGGCGCCATAACAATTAGCCAAGTCTAACATACTAATTTCTTAATGTATGATATCTGATTCGATGAACTCAAATTTGCTTTAACCAAGAATTCAGACAAGCAATAAATTAGGTACCTAACTACCCTAATATAATATTTTAACAGAAATTTACTTTGTAATTTTCAAAATTGGAACTGATTCAAGAATTCAGACATTCCCGTGTTTTGTCTGCGGTAGTAGTATTATAAAATTAACGGCGGCGTGGTCAATGGGTAAGGCTCTTGACGCGCAATATTTCACAATTAATTTATTTAAAATAACTGTCACATAAATATTATGTGACTAGTGCAGTTCTTGCCTATTTGGTTTTTTTTTGTCTATGGTGTTTTTTTGAGACTGGTAATTTTTTGGGAAAGAGAGAGGTTTTTTTTTTTGTTTATGGTCTCTTCCTCCCGGGCAGCGATGGGCTAGCTGTTCGTGAATTAGTCACTCACTTGAAAAGTGTTTCAATTTGATTATATCATGTGGATTTAAGTCGGTCTTATCTTAAAAAGGCGCGGGGTGTTTTTTACGTAACACGAGAAGTTCGTGTACGGTATTATTTTTAGTGGATATGTAAATCCCACTTTTTTCCGTTGTTGGCGGTTGGCCATTTTGTGGAAATGTGTTCTGGAAATGAACTTGTAAAGGGATTGGTCCTTGAGGTGGCAGAATAATATGCCTTTGTGACCCCGCGTCGTGAAGTCACGGACGATTGACGGTTCTACCGAGAGACGCAGGTCTTGGTGATCAGTTGGGACCACGTGCTTGTTTCATGGAGCTTGTTAAGATAGCCCTAAGCTAAATACACTCCTTGGAGGCGTAGCAGCCTTCTTCCTACAAAGAAGGATGACCTAGGATCTCGGGATTGCGCGACGTCCCCGGTTAAGGACCCTGGAAGTGTCTTCTCGTCTTCGCTCTACTAAGCAACTTCGCGGTCGTCATCCGTCGTAAATTCGTTTAGATAGGTTAGCGTGTTCAGGAGTCCATCTGGTATGTTATTGCTTTGTATATTTTAAATTTGCACTCTCATGTTTGTTTTTTATTGCATACAATATAGTTTTATAAGATTCATCTTCTTTTATTTTCTGATTTCTCACCTACTTGACAGAAAAATACCTTTCCCATAATCCTGAGCTCTGGTCTTTGCTCTGCCGTATAAAATTACACTCCTATTATATTGTACCAGAACTTGGTTCCATTACATAACGTATATTATATTTGTGACACGTTCTAGAGTGGAAGATACTCTCAGTATCGCCCTGGTGTAAGACCACCATTCAGAATTGAAACTTTGCTTGAGATTGCGTTAGCCGTGTTTGTTGAACAATTTGAATCTCTTCCCCATCTCATTCTCCTCCTCCCTACCTTCAGCCTCACAACATACCCCGATTAGGGACGTCATCGTCTCACTGGCTCCACAAGGGAGCAGCTGGGACTCTTGCGGGGTATACATATTTTAAAAAGAAAACTATGACACTGAATTTCTAAAAGTTAACATTCACCAGTTTTTTTCCAGAATTTTTTTAATTTCATTTTTATTTTCATGACTTCTTATCGGTGATCAAAGAATGCTTTATTACCAGTATATCGTGTAGAGTTCACACTTTGAAACCTTGTACGTGTTGGTTTTCTAAGAATGATTTAATTTTCCGATTACCAGGTAGCGATTCCCATTGAGAATTCAACGCTAAGTGGAGCGGGTACCATCATCGGGTCAAGCGTAGCGTGAGGCCCCGTCCCGTTCAAACAACCACTACATGAGGGGCTGAGGGACCAAACGGGACTCGACTCGGAGCATTTCCATTGCACCGTGTAATTTGATTGCTCGAAACAAACTTTTATCATCCGATATTTTAATTGACTAAATTTGTTTGTTACGTTCCGATTCAAGATGGTGGCAATTTTAATTAAATAAAATGTTGATGTTTTCTGGGTGACTAGTAGGATGTTTCAAAATGTCATACCGGACCGTTATGCCTCCAGGTGTTATTTAGTAGCATATTTAATATGCAAAGCAAAAACACGTGTAAATAATATTTGATTTGTGGTGAGCTTTTGAATATTGCTTTCCTCATTATCACAAAACTTAGTATTTGGAGATGTCTGACTAATCAACTGGACGATCAAATTTCATCATCACGCTTACCTTACATCCCACACAGCATTTCGTCACCTTATTAGTTCAGTGATTCTTAACGGGGGCGCCAGCGCCCCTCTGTGGGCGTTTTGGAGGTCTGGGGGGGGGCGTTTTAATTTTTTTGGCATTCAGGGGGCGCTGCAGAAGTTTGAGTGGGCATTGTGTCAAAATAGTAAATTAGCTCATTCACTGATACATTGACACACTTTCTTTGGGTGCAACGATTTGACAACTTCTGTTGAATAAACTGACGCACAATACTCAATGTCAATGTAAAGACGGGTCCATTGCGCGGGCAAACTCCAGACTATGGCCAGACTTTTGCTTTGACAGTCCCATAACACACATTCAAGGTCATAAATTTTTGTAGTGTTTGAGTTTCCAGTGTTCGGCGTTTGAAGGTCATTTCGGCGCTTGGAGGACTTTCAAACAATCAATTAGGGTGAAGTTCGCGCAGTTCACACAATTTGACAACTGGTCTGGAATACGGACGTCCACGCGTACGCAATACTTGACGTTTGGCGTTTATTGCATGTCCTAAGTTACTATTGAATTTGAGATGCACAGATATTTTAATAGATATTTATTTATTAGGAAATATTTTCAACTAATATCGATTACTATTGAATTTAGAGTGCGTGAATAATTACGTAGCATTAAAAATAGAATAAATTTAAATTGGTCAATTTCTTTCGTGTCCCTGAAACCGATTTATAAGTGAGCTCACGAAAGAAATAATCATCCATTACGACAGTGTGTTTATTTAAAATCATAAATAATAATTTTAGGTCCGCGCAGTTGATAACCAAAAAACTTGACGTTTGACGTTTATCGTTTACGTAAATGTTAAAATGCGTTCGATGTGGAAAAGATGCTACACCAGGAAGAAAACACAGACATTGATTTATCAGGAAAGATTTCAGACAAATATCGATTAGGTTTTGCACCAATAACATTATATAATAACGTCATTGTATTGCACGACCTAAAGTTACTAGAATTTAGACTGCGTAAACATTTACGTCAAAAACAGAATAATTAAAAATATTTGATATTATATTATAATTTTATTATCAAATATTTTGATTATTATATTATATTTAGGTTTAATAATATTTTAAACTCGTGATTACGCTCGCTCATGGCACATAACCATAAAAGGCCATTCCGTTTTCCCCACACACGACCGCATCGCGTATCTTCTGTCGAAAAATGAATTCTCCCCCCCCCCCCCCCCCCCCCCGCCTGCCTTCCCGCTTCACCCTAGATGGGATGTTTAAGTTTTGATTTTGTTTTGTTTTCCGCAGAACACGGGAAGCTCAAACACTACAAAAATTGTCAAACATTTATGACCTTCAATGTTTTGACCTTGACTATCAAAGCAAAAGTCTGGCGTTTTCCCGCCCAATGGACCCGACTTAATAATCACTCTTTTTAGGGTGAATTGCCTATTTAAAAAAAAATTTATAATAATTTGGTTAAGTAAAAGTTTTTTAGGCACGCTTTACTTGGGGAGTAAGCTGGTGAATGCGTGACGAGAGCGTTACGAAAAGCGAGGCGAATGGTAGTTGAGAGGGAGATATAAGTTAGTGAAGATAGAAAGAGAGAGAGTTACGTTGCGTATATTACTGTAGGGGCAAAAGAGAGAGGTGCGAGCACACATTTTCTTTCTCTCTTCCTATCATATAGTTGGAGATAAAGAAGTTTTACTTCAGTCGTGTGGTCTAAAGCACACTCGTTTTTTTAATACTTCTCATCAATTTTTTTTTGTAGTAATCCATTGCGACAATGGTTTTCTTACTAAATTGTGTACATTTTAAACTTCGGTTCGGGTGGGGGAGGGGACTTTGTGAATGTCCTTACCATTATTATATCTTACCGTATAAGTAATATCCAATTAAGGTGACAATTTTTATAAAATTAATCTTGCTTGATCTTAATCTTGATGAAAGAAACAAATAAAAAAAGTAATGCTTACATTGGAACCAGCAGCCATTGGCCCCGAAGTTGGGTTTGTGGAAAGAGAGGGGCAAGCCAGGTACCCTCTCCATGATGAGGGTTATCAGGGCGATGGTTAAAGGCACCCCCCACCCCCACAGCTTCCACAGCCACCTGGCAACCTGGGTCTCGCCGAGCTCGGGTCGTTGTCTGCAACAAAAACATTCTATTAATATTAAGTTACAAAAACATCTCGTATAAATTAAAATACTACAGAAAACGGGTTCTGGTGAAAGCTCGGTAGTGGAATCGATCTGGTGAAAACTCGGTAGTGGAATGGATAATAGAAACAAGAGAGTTGGACCATATTAGGCATTATTTAGTATTGATCCGCGCATATATTGCGTGTCGCCAACATCGATCAATAATCCATAACACTGCAAGTGGCGCCTCTGCACAGGTTTCTGCGTACATACCAAACGCACTTTTCTAAGGCGTGCAGTTTGGTCGTAGCTTGGCGACAGTCGGCACGCGTCCTTACTATATCTCCATTTGTTTCTATTATCTATTATTTTATTATAATTTTTTCATTATTTTATAAAGGTTTTTGCCATTTTTTAACTACCATACTAGGCTAAGGCCCGTGTTGTGGTAGTCATACATGAAATATTATTTTATGGAAACAGATAATAAAATATAAGAAGTAAAAAAAAAAAACATTTTTAGGGACAAATAAAATCAAAATCAAATATTAATACAAATAAAGAATAAAAAAGTTTTTTAAAGAAGATTGAAATAAAAATAGAAATAAAAGTTGGTAGGTATTATTCTTCTTGAAATAAAAATTGGTAAGTATTCTTCTGAACGAGAGTTCATAGTCACTTTTTAAATTCGTTCTACGAAAGAAATTGGAAAATAGGTACCTACATGTGCTTGAGTAAGTAATTTTTTTTATATAATATTAAGATCTTATGTATTTTTGGAGAGATCTCTTCTCTTTTCAAACATTCAATGTTTTATACGGGCTTTGGAATTATTTGACTTTGAATTTTTATCGGCGCTCAAAGCATTATGGATTTTAGGAGATTGTCATCTCTAATGCACAGACGCAATCTAAGCATCTGGGTCTGTTCTGCGGGTATTTGGACCTAGCAGCTTTGACCTCCGTGTACCGGTGAAAATGTTAGCGTCTTCAAGACCCGCATTAATAAATCTATTATATTCCTAAAGCCTCCACCTTACCCCGCCTCACAACATTATCCAAACGGGTATCGATTTACTTTCCCTGACTTTACACTAAACACAAAGGAGCGCTCTTGTGAGATGTCACAAAAAAAATACCATCTACGTATCAACGATTTTGTTTAAACACATTTGCATCTACATTCAGAGGGGAAGATACTCTCAGTATTGCCCCAGTCAGAGAGAGACCACCAATCGAAATCTAAACGTTTCCTGAAATGGCGATAATTGTGTTTAGTCTAGTGAGAATATCTATACATGGTGTCCGGGGGTAAAGTGCATTCACTTCGGGAGGTGATGCTACATGATAGTACAAGTAAAAAAGATAACTTAACTTTTTTCGAAATTCTAACTTTTAGGGGTAGTTTTAAGGTAAAAAGATAAAATTAGTCTGCCGTGTACGGCCAGATTTATTATTTTCCTCTTTTACGATTCGGGCGCCCGGCAGGCTCTCAGCAAGTGAGATCGTACCTCACACTAAGGATTTTTAGTAGGTACGTCTCTTTGTATGGGAAAAAGAATGTTAGAATTTCGGAAATAGTTGTTAATCTTTTTTACTCCTACCATCATGTAGAATCACCTCCCGAAGTTAATGTACTTTACCCCCGGACACCCTGTGTAATCTGCATCCTCTCCACACTTCCCTCAGTCTCACAAACTTTCCCCAAATAAGAATGCCGTAGTTCCGAGGGTCCGGGTAATTGGAACTCTGATTAGTATGGTATAACATTTAAAAAAATAATAAAAGTTGAAGAAATTAAATGAGATGACAAATATCCTGAAAGCGTGGGATATTATCACGTGCAAGTAATTGTTTTCCAATTCCAAGGAACCAGTGGGGACGAACCTGCTAGATTCCGATCGTCATTAATTTAACTGAAATTGGAGGAAGAAAATCATTTCGGTATTTTTATCGAATTAAATTATCAAAGCTGCTTTCACAATGGAATTTTTTTAGCTCGCTGCTAATATTGCTATTCTGATTTCGTATGGATTTTGACAAAATTACTCCCGTGGGAGTTGAAGGTAATAGCTTAGCGATTTTTTCAGCCAAACATTTGCTGAAGCTTGTAATCGGAACTGGACGTGCATTACTTTGGAATACATCTATTTATTAAATAATAACTTTTATTACGCTTCAATAACACTATCTTTTATAAAAATATGCAGAATTAACAATCATTTACATTAAAAAGTTATTCTCGTCTAGCTAATAAGTATGCAAATCGCAAAACAGAATTTGTCATAGAGAAAAAGACCTTACAACTTAAAGCGTCACCGCTAGAGCGCCAATAGAGCCCCTGGCGACAATAGTGCCCTTGGTGACATCAGCGTCCCTAGCGCCCATGGTGACAGTAGTGCCCCTGGCAGCATTAGCACCCCTAGCGCCCCAAATGCCAATAGCGCCCCTAGCGCCACTAGCACCACTAATAACACTAGTATCATTAACGCCCCTGGCGTCATTAGTGCCCCTGGCGGCATTAGCGCCACTAGCGCCCCTGTCGGCATTAGCGCCACTAATACCACCAGTACCACTAGCGCCCCTAGCGCCCCTGGGGACAATAATGCCCCTTGCGGCAATCGCCCCTAGTGCCAATAGTGCTACTAGCGCCCCTAACGCCACTAGCATCACTGATACCACTAGTACGACTAGCGCCCCTGGCGTCATTAGTGCCGCTGGCGGCATTAGCGCTACTAGCGCCCCTAGCGCCCCAAGCGCCGATAGCGCCACTGGCGCTCCTAGCAGCATTAGCGCCGCTAGCGCTCCTAGCGGCATTAGCGCCCCTATCACCCATAGCGTCACTAGCGGAAAACCGTCTCGGACGAGTCCATCAAAAGCTATGTCGACTCCCGGTTTAGACGGGCAATATCTCTTCATCGTGTTTACTTACTCGTGTAATATGTACCCAATATCTAAATAACAAATTTATCTTGATAAATTATTGTAAAATGTAATATTATAATCATCCATATTGTTGGTTGACGAATATATCAAGTAAATATTATAACAAACAATCTCCTAAATTATGGAAAGTCTTATTATTCTAAGTGCCCATTCGTCAGATGCCATATTATAAAAAATAAGCAAAATGTATGAAGTAAAAAAATAAATAAATAAACGAAGCCACACAAATAAACAAACAGGAACATGAATACTAGCTTCTTCACGAACATTAAAACATGTTAATTATTCCGTATAAACTGTATTCACCAATCGCATGTAGTAACCTAAGACAGCTTTAACTTTACATCACAGATAAACCTAGATTTGATATACTCGTATCTTAGGAGATTCTGTATGCTGCGGGCTATCTTGACTCGGTACCGCTAACATCACCCCCAGAAGCATTTATCATCCCTTATCTACTGAGAGCTTTCCGTAATAAAGCCTAGAACTCAATCCAGTAAGCCACCCCTACAACCTACCGTATACAGCCTATTCATTGGCCTGGTCGCACAGTGCAGCGGTCCCGTACAAGTTTACGGACAACAAATAAATGTCGTCAAATAATTTAATGTTTCTACAGGTAGGATGACTAATGCACGGCAATAATTACCAAAAAAAATTTGTCAGAAGCGCTATTCAACTTCTGATTTACAGCACTGCTTGCAGGACTGCATGCAGAACCCCCAACCGAATTATTATTGTTCCGACAAAGGGAATAATAATAATCCGGCTGGCGGTTTTGCATAAATTTTATTTTTGAAGTGAAACTTCATTTGGAAATTGGGATTGGGAATTCGTACGAAACGGAAATGACGCATTACAGCACCTGCGAAGCATCATTCTCCTATCAAGGTTCCTTGGTTCTTGGTCCTTGGCGTGCACTCGATTTTTTAATTTATTTAACGCCCAGAGAGCTTTTACGTGATTGGTTGTACAGATTTAATAATTTAATTCGGATAATTTTGAAACAAGAAAGAAATAATATTAAAAAAATAGAATAAATAAAAATAAGATAATCTGCATGCAGTTCTGCAAGTAGTGCTTTGCATCGGATTTTAGAGATAATTACATTAAACGACGAACAAGGTCATCAGATACGATATTTTCCAAAATAGACTTTTTTGGCTTGACTTTATTTAACTTAATGTGTATGTTTATCTCTATATTTTATGTATAAGCTGTTTACGTCTTACAATTACAAAGCAGGGTAACTATCAGAATAAATATCTATATTTTTGTGATTCTTTAAATACGTGTATTTTTACAATATATTCCATTTACAATAAAATAAAAAGAGCATTTCCTGAACTCAAAAAAAGAATAGGCTCTTGTTTGGTCAGCAAATACATGCGCGATTAATAAAGTCGTAAAAGACATAAAATAAATAATAAAATAGAAAAATGCAAGATTTTTCGATAACAGAAAAATAAGATTTTTTATAATAACAAGTGCGGACTTAGCAGGTTCAGGTAGTTTTTCAAATTAAACTTAAATTTATGAAGACTTTCGATCCTTTTTAGAATTCCTTTTCAACGATTAGACGGCTTTCAAAGTTCTATCCCAAGCCTTGTTTTGCTCTCCACTATTCATGATGATTTTTGATGATAGAATGATGATTTTTCTTTTTCAGACCATTCTTGTGAGTAAGAATCCAAATCCGCCGGTTCGCTGCCATAGAGCCCTAGAAAACGTCCTTTAAAGTTCAATCCCTTGCCTCGATTAGCCCTCCGCAAAAATAAACATTTTTTCACAATGTATGCAGATTTTTGAGTGATTCCTAAATAGAGGTAAATATTTTGAATATGCTTTGTGTATATTTTTGAATTTTTAATGTTATTTTGATATCGCTGGTGTGTAGTAAATTTTAACTCATTGAAGTGAAAACTTCTTCAGCACCGTTGTGATTTGAAACACGATGAAACGAAAAAGCGACTAAAAGAGAAACAAACACATACATCTATAGGATTTAGCCTGTGAGAGATTGAGATAGGATAATCGGTCTCCTAAAGAGGAGACAAAGGTATGGTGCTTCGTAGCCTCCCCATCTTGTCTACTTAAGTTTTCTGAAGGTTTCACTTCTACCGCGAATCTGAACTGACCACAATTTTTTTAAGTAAAAACTTCTTTAGCACCAATGTGATTTGAAACTCGATGAAATGCGACATTAAAAAGAGACAAACACATAAATCTATACGATCTATAGCGAGAGAATTTGTGCGGTGCTTCGTAGCCTATCGGTCTCGTCTTTATGCGGTGCTACGTAGCCTCCCCACTCTTGTCTACTTTAATTTTCTGAAGGTTTCGCTTCACTAAAAGTCAGTATTATTAAATACTAGCTGGTCCCCGGCATGCGTTGCTATGCCGTTAAATAAAGAAATTGTTTCTCCCTGCGTGTCCTTTCCCATTTGTCCCGCTCCCTTTCCCCTTCCCCTTCTTCTCCCGCATCCCCTTCCCTTCTCACGTTCCCACTCCGATACCTCTACCTTTCCTCTTCCCACTTCACGCCTCCCTTCCTCCGTCCCGCCACCCCCTCTCCCGAGTTCCCCTCCCCCCTCTTGTATTCGCCTCTCCCCTCCCGCGAATCCCCTCACCCTTTCGGGTTCCCCTCCCCCCTCCCGTATTCCATACATTCATTCCCTGTACTTTCAGTTTTCAAACAGCTCGCGTGCCATCTATTGCAATTTTTATATATAAATTTCATAATGCCAAAGCTCGTATATGTTATTCTGATGTATGAGCTATATTATTGTAAAGTTTAATTAAAATCCATTCAGTAGTTTTTGCGTGAAAGAGTAACAAACATACATCCATACAAACTTTCGCCATTATAATATTATTAGTAAGATAAAATTTTGTATATTGTAGGCACATAGAACATTGTAAAAAGGTAATAATTTGGGTAATAATTTTTTTGTCCCAGACTTTGTACGGGACCGCAGCACTGTGGGGTGGGGCGGTCCAGGGCCTGTTTGATTGTTATTAAGTTAATGGCCGATGAATCATTGGAGTAGATATTATTCTCTCTACTGGAACATATCTCAATAGGCAAACCGTGATACCGAATGATGAGATTAGAGGCTCTTGTAACTTTATATGATTCTATTATGCGGTGGAGTGTTGTCATGACGACCATCACTGAGATATTTGGATTTGGGGCCAGATTCAGAACCCGGCGAGATTAAAATAAATAAATAAAAATATGTGTATGAAGTGCAAATTTAGGTTTTTATTAAAGTAATCTTAATATATAAAACAAAGTCGGGTTAGTTACAGCATTTATAACTCGAGAACGGCTGGAGCGATTTATATGATCTTTGATTTGTTGGATTTGTCTCCGCGACGAATAGCATAATAGCTATTAAAACATCGGAAAAATTCACGAAAAAAAATTGTGAAGAAAATTCTTTTCCTCGTATATTTTGTATGGAACGAATTCTCATCTTTTGAAAGAGCTGCAGGAATATTGTGATAAATATAATATTGAGTAGTGACAAAAATCCAAAAATTCAAAAATGTCAAATGTCAATGCGCTGACTGTTTTGCTTTTGTTCTTAAAGATATAATGCTGCCCCTCTTTCTTACACACTAAATGTCAACAGTCGAAAATGAGACAAATGGTAAACGTATGTCTGCACCCCTCCAAAGGAAAAATACAATAATTATAATAAATCTCCCTCACACATATAAAGTAAATGAAACGCTATTCCCGTAGAGAAAATCTCAAAAATTATAAATTCGTACGCAACAAAAATACTAATAAAAAACACGGACAGTTGCGCATCGATAATTGCTTCAATGTGTAATTTTTAACAATAAAAAAACTGAATTTAATTCAGCTAATAAGTTAACAAAACAGTTATTCATTCTGAGGCGGTACGAAGTTCACCGGGTCAGCTGGTATTGTAATAAAAATAAGTATTTAAGAAGTATATAATTGTCTTTTATGAATGCGTATTATGTTATTATAAATGAAAAAGCCCTCTGAATCGCACTATAATAATTATATTTTAGCACCGTTGTGATTTTAAACTTAATGAAACGAAAAAGCGACACGAAAGAATGAGATAGAATAATCGGTCTCCTCATTGTGCGATTCTTCGTAGCCTCTCCACTCTTGTCTACTTTAGTTTTCTGAAGGATTCACTTCTACCGCATGTAAACCTCACTCTTGTATTTTTTTACATTATCTCCACACAGGAAGTGTTAAGAGAAAGGAAAAAAATTCCATCAGGGACTCTGTCAGCTTTTGACATAGAGGTATTTTAAAAGAAAGTAACGAGAAGAAGTTCTGGGAAGGAAAAATATATGACGAGTAGGTAGGAATCTGGAAGTCAATGGGTCCAAGAGGACGAGTGAATTCACCCCTTTCACTGCAGTGCAAGGCTATGGGTCTTGCCGGAGAGGCCAAATGATCTCCCTCAATCAGGCTCTCCCGATCTGGCCCGCCACGCAATAGGTGTGCCAATGCATTGGCCGCCAAGACCTAGACAAACCTACCTCATGAAAACGAGCACCCCTGCTAAGACACCAAACGTAGCGAACGACTTGCGGTGACCAATGGCAGGGGGTTGGATGAAAAGAATGAAAAGATAGTTCGTGCTATTCCACCTACGCGATGGGCATTATAATCCTAACTCAAGTATCAAAATCGGTAGGTACGTAATCAAATAATCGTGTCAAATTAAGGTAGGTACGTAATCAAATAATCGTGTCAAATTAAGGTAGGTACGTAATCAAATAATCGTGTCAAATTGAGGTAGGTACGTAATCAAATAATCGTGTCAAATTAAGGTAGGTACGTAATCAAATAATCGTGTCAAATTAAGGTAGGTACGTAATCAAATAATCGTGTCAAATTAAGGTAGGTACGTAATCAAATAATCGTGTCAAATTGAGGTAGGTACGTAATCAAATAATCGTGTCAAATTAAGGTAGGTACGTAATCAAATAATCGTGTCAAATTAAGGTAGGTACGTAATCAAATAATCGTGTCAAATTAAGGTAGGTACGTAATCAAATAATCGTGTCAAATTGAGGTAGGTACGTAATCAAATAATCGTGTCAAATTAAGGTAGGTACGTAATCAAATAATCGTGTCAAATTAAGGTAGGTACGTAATCAAATAATCGTGTCAAATTGAGGTAGGTACGTAATCAAATAATCGTGTCAAATTAAGGTAGGTACGTAATCAAATAATCGTGTCAAATTAAGGTAGGTACGTAATCAAATAATCGTGTCAAATTAAGAGCATGGACGAAAATGACAATTTCCATTTTCAAATTAATTGTTATTCGGTTAGTATCGATTATTCAAACCAATGAAATTAAACAGTCGCAGCCTTATATGTATAAAAAACGTCATGAAAATTTTATTCAATTGATAAACGAGTGTTGTATGTGAAACATGTGAAAACCTTACTAATTATACAGGGTGTCAAGGGACGTACTTGACTTACTTTAATCAGTGATTCCTGACAATTTTTGGAGTAAAAAATGTAAATGAAATTTTGGTCTCCGGTGACATTTTAGATAACTTTTGAAATGAAACTTCTGTAGCCCCTCTATCATTTGGACTTCGGATGAAACGGAAATGACGATTACTGCACCTGCGACGCAACAACTGCGCTCATCGACCGCTTTGATTAAGATACCACTTTTAAAGGCTCTTATTGGTTGAGATATGAAATGGAAATTACGCTGGTCTGCGCTCAGTGTCGCTCAGTGAGACCAAAATTACAATTACATTTTTATACATATATACAGTTATACAGGGTGTTAAGGGACGTACAGAGTGTAACAGCACGTCCCCGAAATAAGGTTATCCATGGCGTCCGGCGGGAGGATGGACACCGGGCGTTGAGCGTTTGTTGCTTTTCATAAATATCTACAGTTTCATTGCGAGATTGATGAAATTTGGCACACTTGACCTTCAAAACAAGAAGAAAGTCACTGTCTAAAACAGATTTCGAAAAACTCTGTGTAAAGTCCGAGCAACGCCGGGGACTTAAGCTAGTCTCTGAATATTCCTCATCCCATTCCTTCTCATACCGGACGTTCTTTGCCAGTCTAATTGACAAAAGATGGACTCTTGTAATTTTAGAGCGTGAAATTTGACGGTGAAGGTACACGTTTTTGGACGTTTAAAGCAATTGTAGTGCTATTTTATAATGTACTAGCTGGTTACCGGCGTGCGTTGCAACGCCATAACCGAAGAAATAAATTGTTTCTCTCTACATGTCCTTTCCTGTGCGTCCCCGTTCCCTTCCATCCAACCCGCCCTCTTGCGTTCCATATATTCAGTCCCAGTACAGTCAGTTTTCAAACAGCTCGCGTTCCATCTATTACAATTTTTTATTAAAACTTTCATTTTTCACATTTTACAAATATTCATTTTTGTGAACTATAAGAACAATCAATCACATCTGATACCTAAACTATTTAAAATGCCTATAATTTAAAAAATCCATAGACAAAGCAGCTGCCTGCTAAATTCAATTTCATCATACGCGCGAACTGTCAAACGTGCAAAGTTAAAATAGTCGTTATATTTTCACAAATTATCCAATTTTCTACGCAATTTTCTTAATTTTTCCCTCCCTAAGAATCTTCTACAAAGTATAAGAAAACTTTAAAAAAAATTGGTGAAGTCGTTCTGAAGTTATGGCGTGTCCAAAGAAAACAGGGATTAATTTTATATATACAAAAAATCATCTCCAGCTGTCCAACACCTACCATTTTTTAATATTTTTGTAGAAAAAATAAATGAAAAAGACATCAAAAATGTCACCGGAGACCAAAATTTCATTTACACTTTTACTCCAAATAATGTCAGGAATCGATGGTTAAAAATCCTTCGGGTACGTCCTGTTACACCCTGTATATATATATATATATAGATATCATCATATTTGTTTAGTATATTGAGTAAAATTATTTTTTAAATAATTGTAATTAACTCACAAATAATTGCCAAACTTTTTGCCAAGTGTTTTTGACGTTTAATTTATCGCTTGATTGAAAATTATGTTTAACAATCACTTTATAATAAATATCTCGACTCGTCACACTCAAAGGAAAACGGTACGTTGCTGTTTTTGAAAGTCAAATCAATCCATTTTATTAAATTATGTAACGTATATCTCTTGATTTCGATTCTAAAATTTAATAAAGGATTTACTTAAGTCCGCACACTCCGACGAAAATTGCAAATTGACGGTTAATTTCTATTGATCTACTAAAATGAACCGGTGTTTTGATAATATAATTTATTTAGAATAAATTCCCATTAAATTAGAGGAAGCACTGAGTTTCCTGAGCCGAATCTTTCAGATGAGAAAAAGTCTTTGTCCATCCAACTTTTATCTTTTATCGTTTCATAATAATTGGAGAAGAAGGCTTGATGAAGGTAAAAAACTACGAAATAATCATCATCATCAAAAATACTCATTTAGGTTGTGGGTCTGTCTGTGATTGTAACTCTGGTTCAACGAACTCGGATTTGTTTTTAATTTTAGCGTCATTTTCAAAATTGGAACTGATCGTGTCAAGAATTACAGACAAGCAATAAAGTAGGTAACTAAAGTAGTCATAGCGACGTTCTGCCTCTTTCTTCTCACGCTACTTGTTTGAAAACAAAAAAGACAGAATATACTAGAACGATGACATAATACGAGTATATAGGATTTCTCGCTGGGAATATGTAATGTTCTTTAATGTGGGTTACTTGCCCACAACAATAAGATGTACAACGTAAGTTTTTTTCGTCTTTATTTGGATGATACAATGGATTCAAATAGTATTGTATTTTATGTCTAAAGTAGCGACTGGCCACAAAGGCTTCTAGATTAGATCTGAGCGCGGCAACGAGTGCGTCAGCTGTGCGTACCGCGAGCCGCTCGTCAAACTTCGTCGGAACCCGAACGTTTCCGAAGATGATAACCAATACATCGATAATTACATATACTACACCATACGTATTTTAATATAAATATTTCAACAGAAAATTATTTTAAAATGAAGTCATTTTCAAAATTGAACTGATTTGTCAAAGAATTCAGACGAGCGATTAATTGCTTGTAATTTATTTATTTTTAATCCGAAAATTATTTTATTTCTATATTTGAAGTGCGTATTTCTTTCATGAGAATTTCTCAGGGTTAATCTTGACAAGTCAGAAATTCAAATTTCAGTCGTGGGTGTGTAATTAACTTTGGTTCATTCGGATTTATTTTGAACCAGCTGGTCCCCGGCATGCGTTTTTTTTTTTTTTTTTTTTACATTAACTCCACACAGGAGGCCCTGAGGAAAATAATTTCCCTCAGGGCCTATGTCATCTGGGATGCTGTGTGGAGGGTCTTTTTGAGGAGAGGAAGGAATGAACACTGGTCTTGAAGAGACCCATGTTGTAGGAAGGAGGAAACACAGAGGCCGGCAAATCATTCCACAGCCGAGCTGTTGAACATAAGAACGAGTCGAAGAAACGACCCGTTCTCATGTGACTAATGTCAACTGTGTACAAATGTTGGGCACGCGTTTGGCGTGTTTCCCGACTATGCACCGGTGCCGAAGGGATCAATGATGCTAGTTCCTCGGAGCATCTTCCATTGTAATACCGGTAGAACAAGGATAGCATTCCCACCCGACGCCTGTGCTCTAAAGATTGCAATCCGTCTGTTAAGATGGGAGAATCTATCAAACGGACCGCCCGTTTCTGCACAGAGTCGAGGGTATTTTTCAGGTATTTTGGAGCTCCAGACCAGAGGTGGCTGCCAAATTCAACCGTGGGGCGCACTTGCGATTTGTACAGGGTTAGCAGTTGTGTACTTTTAAAGTATCTGCGGGCCCTGTACAGTACGCCCAGTTTTTGGGAGGCTAACTAATGCGTTGCAATGCTATTCAAATAAATAAATTGATTCTCCCTGCATGTCCTTTCTCTGTGCGTCCCCGTTCCCTTCCACCTTCCCCGCTATCCCCCTCACTCGTCTCTTCACTCTCCGCGAACCCCACTTCCCCCGTTCCCCGTCACCCCCCTGCCTTTCCTCCCTGCCGCTAAAATATATGAAATACACACATTTTCATGCCAGAGCTTACCATTATATATAGCAAATATGTTATTCTGAAGCATGAGCTATATTATTATTGTAAAGTTTCATTAAAATCCATTCAGTAGTTTTTGCGTGAAAGAGTAACAAACACCCATACGTTCATACAAACTTTCGCGTTTATCTTGTAAGAAGTTAGATTGTATTTTTCCTTTGGAGGGGTGCAGACATGCATTCACCGTTTGTCTCATTTTCGATTGTTGACATTTAGTGTGTAAGAAAGAGGGGCAGCATTAAATGTTTATGAACAAAAGCAAAACAATCAGCGCATTGACATTTGACGTTTTTGAATTTTTGGAATTCACGCACTATTCAATATTACACCTATCACAATATTGCTGCAGCTCTTTCAAAAGACGAGAATTCGTTCGATACAAAATGAATGAGAAAATTAATTTTCTTCGTAATTATTATTTTCGTGAATTTGCCGATGTTTTAATAGTTATTCTAGTATTCCGGGCGCAGACAAATCCAACAAATCAAAGACCATAAAAATTGGTTCAGACGTTCTTGACTTATAAATGGTATAACTAACTCGACTTTGTTTTATTTATTAAGATTTTAGTCGGGCTGTGTCAAGAGTCAGAATAGAAGAATATGTATGAGACATTGTATGAATGTGAATGAGGCAACGAGTGTGTGCCAAGACCGAGTTGTTTGGGGATCCCTCTTTGCCTACCCCTGCGGGGAATCGTCCTGGTGGTTAGTTAGAAAGGTTAGTCATTGAATTCGTTATGAAAATATGCCCGTAGCGTTTTTAAATCCTAATCTGAACGAGGGCTTGAAGGGAATCCAGAGTAAGACTAAAGAATCTTAAAATCTCTATCTATTTCATGATTTTTTTATTCTGCCTGATTTCGGTGAAAGCTTTGATAATAATAATTAAACCTCGGAATAATTATGTCCAATTAGTGGACATCTTAAGCTCGTAATTGAATAACTGAGGAAAATTAAATTTTATTAACACAATTTACCAATGAATTCAATGAGAATAGGATTTAAAAATATACATATATTTGATCTATTTTACATCACTTTCTTTGAATTCTCTCGACCACCGTTTGGCACGTATTATGATAGTCATAAGTCATAAGTAAGTTATACACGGTGTCCGGAAACTAGTGGTACAACGAGGAGACTATATTACATGGTGAAACCAAAGTACTTTTTTTTCACGTTAAGAAACTAATTGCATCAAAATATCGCATTTCTAAACTACGGCGATAAACTGTATTTTTAAACTGTCGCGATATTTGAAAGAAATAACATTCAACTAAAAACTATTTTGTTTTTTTAACGGTTTTACTAAAATCTAATTCTAAATTGCCTCCTCACCAATCACTATTTTGTTTACAGTTACACTAGACAACAAATTTATGTAGCACAAGCGAGTTCCCGGCATGCACTGCAAGCCACTTAAATAAAGAAATTGTTTCTCCCTGCGTGTCCTTTCTCATTTGGCCTCGATCACTTCCGCCTCCCCTCCCCCTCCCGCGTATCACTCTCCCGTTTTCACTTTCCACCTTCCCCGCCTTCCCCCTTTCTCGTCCTCCCATCCGCGAACCCCTCTCCTTCGTTTCCTGCCGGACTCCCATCCCCTCCCGTCTTCCCTCCCAGCCGCTAAATTAATAAAATAGACTCATTTTTCAAACAACTCACGAGCCGTTTGTTGCAATCATTTTATACAAATTTCATCGTGCCAGAGCTCACCAGTATACGTAGAAACCTTTGCGGGCGTGCACAAAACAACTCATGAAAGTTTCATCGCTATCAGATGAATATTATAGGAAATAATTTGATAACGCCAGAGCTAACTATTATATATGTATATAGAAACTATCCCGGGCCCGGGCAAGCGCACGTCAAAGCCCCAAAGTTTCATCGCAGTCGGATGAATGGTTTGAGAGCGCTTTTTTTTACATGAGCTCCACACAGGAGGCAGGAGGATGTCATCTTTGGGGATGCTGTGTGGAGGGTTTTGTAAGGAAAGGAAGGAGAGGAGAGTTCTGGGAAGGAAAAGGGTTTAAAGGGTGTGTAGGAATCTGGGGTTCAGTATGTCTTGGTCATCCGCCTCCAAGGCCTAGACAAACCTCACCCCATGAACCCGGGCACCCCTGCTAAATCACCAAACGTAGCGAACCACTTGGGGTGACCTATGGCAGAGGTGTTGGTTATCCAATAAAGTTACCCATTCCCGCCTCCCAAATTGTATAAGGAACAAACAAAGAAAGATTCATTTTTATACATTAAGATTATTATCCATTGTCAGAGTTAAAGATATTTCCTTGATGTTGAAAATAAAGAAGTGTTAAATAAATGTCTTTTTTCGAATGATAACAAATAAATCTTTATTTTTAAATAGACTGAATAAGTAGATGGAGTATATAGCTACAGTGGGAGATGTTCGGGTGGGTTGGATCATTACCCGATTAGCAGGTGGTCCAGGGGTAGGTACACATCAGCCCGGGGGAATTAAAAAATAATGAAGGGCGAGTGCCGCGGGGGTTGGCGGGGGTGGCGCACTGGTGTAGATAGATGAGGGTGGAGTTTGGGAGGGGGAGGTATTGCAAACTTCATTAAAAAGGATCAAATCATAATATTTTCACATCGTGCGTGAACATTTTCCGGTCTCGTGAATCGGGGATTAGCGCGAGATAATGGGATATGGATGTGCCTGCTTCCCACTGCAAACATACGCGAATCTATCAAATTATAACACGGAGGTAAATTATTAATGGCGAAATCCGTTTTGTTCGAGCCTGAAATTTTAAACATCACACGTGTTTCTTTCCAGCCGTGATTTTTTTATGATTATACGGCGGGATCTGTGCATTAACCCGAAGAGATTGGTTGAGAGATTAATATTTGAAATAGGTACTTCCACGATTCGTGCTTTTTTAAAATAATACTGTATAATCTATATCAGGACATGCAGTTATTGGTCGAGGAAAGTTTCGAGGAATTGAAAAAGACGGGATTGGGCGCGAAATTTAGTAATCTGAAAGTATGTTGCCTGTTGTATATACTGATGATGTGGTGCTGATTTCTAACAGTATGGAAGATCTACAGTCTCTCGTGTCTAGAATGAACGAAGTACGTTTGAAGAATGAGTTAATGATGAATGTAAGTGTTCGCGCCTTTATTGTTACATGTGGTTCTTTCTAAAATACGTATTGTGTGCCCTCTGCCATAATTAGTTCAGTTGAATTCACCTCGCCGCACAGGACACAAGTCCTAAAAACCGCACCGCTTTTACAGTTTTAGTAATCAAACCGCAAACAGAACTCTTAAACCGCAGCTATTCGCAAGTACCATCGCCACGCGTCATCCATTCTCGCTTATTATTTCGCGATCAAACGTTCATTCCCAATCGCCATTCCCTTCCAAAATCTCTCCCAAACTAACATACCTACCTTTCCAGTGAACACTGAACGAAGAGGGAAGCAGTCTGGGTAAGTGCGATTAAAATAAAATAAAATAAGTAAATAAGAACCGCATACAGTATACAGTCCACAACATCCACGCAGCATTTGATCCCTCGATCTTGAGAGGGATCATTTGCTACCCGCCGCAACAGTAAGTAAGTCTAAAGTCGTGTTATTTGAAAGAGAGAGTACAAAAATAATGTGCAATATAGTTGCGAATGGTGAATACCTGGAGCAGGTGGATGAGTTAGTTTGAGAAATATGTTTAATAAAGATGGGAAGGCTGATAGAGATTTTGAAAAAAGGGTAAATACAAGTAACTCAATTAATGGAGGATTGAACGCCGTTGGCACCAACAAAAACCGTTCAAAGAAGCGAAGCTAGTCGTCCATAATGCAGTGCTGGTACCTACCCTGATGTATGGCAGTGAGGCATGGAACTGGCGAACGAAGGATGAAGGTAGACTGAATGCTGTAGAAATGATATCCCAGGGACGTATGTGTGGTAAAATCACGTACGATTGTGTGAGAAACGTGGAGATCCGCAAATTATGTAAGGCTGACGTAAGCGTAATAAAAGTTTAAGAAAGGAAAGCTCACATGGTTTGGGCATGTAGAGCGAATGAACGAGGAAAAATATTGTTTTCAAATATGAGATTTTTTTTAATATTAGGTCCACACAGGAGGCCATAAGGAAAATAATTTCCCTCAGGATCTATGAAATCTTAGGGGATACAGTGTGGAGGGCCTTTCAAAGAAAATGAAGGAGAGGAAGTTCTGTGAAGGAAAAGGGTATGAGGGATATATATTGTAGGAATCTGGATGTCAGTGTATTCAGGAGTGTCGCATGTGTCCATTTATGCAACTGCGGTGCAAGGCTATGGATCGAGAGAGTCCGGCTGGAGATGTCAAAAAGCTTCCCTCAACCAGGCTCTCTAGATCTGGTCCTCGACGCAGCAGATGGGCGTGGGCAAATGCATCCGCCAAGAGCCGGACAAACCCCACCCCATGAACCCTTACCCCCCTTACGTCAGCAAACGTAGCGAACCACTTGGGGTATCCTAAGGCAGAGGTGTTGATTATCCAATAAATGGTTTCCGCACTCGCACAGGATCTCTTTTATACTGAATTTTATCAATATTTTTCTTCTTTAACAGTTCTATGTTATAGACATTTTTTTACATGAGCTCCACACGGGAGACCCTGAGGAAAATAATTTCCCTGAGGGCCTATGTCATCTTTGGGGATGCTGTGTGGAGGGTTTTTTTAGGGAAAGGAAGGAGAGGAGAGTTCTGGGAAGGAAAAGGGGTGGGTAGGAATCTGGAGTTCAGTGTGTCCTGGTCATCCACCTCCAAGACCTAGGCAAACCTCACCCCATGAACCGGGGCACCCCTGCTAAATCACCAAACGTAGCGAACCACTTGGGATGACCTATGGCAGAGGTGTTGGTTATCCAATAAAGGTTCCCGGGGCGGCGGTACCCATTCCCGCCTCCTAAATGGTTTCCGGGCGGCTTTTATCGATATTTTTTCTTTTTTTTAACAGTTCCATGTTATAGACATTTTTTTACATGCGCTCTACACAGGAGGCCTTGAGGAAAATAATTTCCCTCAGGGCCTATGTCATCTTTGGGGATGCTGTGTGGAGGGTTTTTTTTTAGGGGAAGGAAGGAGAGGAGAGTTCTGGGAAGGAAAAGGGGTGGGTAGGAATCTGGGGTTCAGTGTGCCCAAGACCTAGGACCAACCTCATCTCATGAACCCAGGCACCGGGCAGACATAGTAAAAAATAAATATTTTTGTATACAGAACATTCAATTTACGATTTAGGAAGCAAGTCAATTATTACTAAAAGCTTTTTATGAAAACCACAAGTCATTGAATTTTATTTTGTAAGTGTTTCTTATAATTGGATAACGATAAAATCACTTACGTAATTTTGAGGTAGGTATCTACGCAGAGCAGGTTGAGCCAGAAAAAGCTGGCCAGAAAAGTTAATTGGATCGTGTGGGCTGAAAAAAAACAGAAAAAACATAATTAAAGTCAACCAAAGTACCCACCCTTTTAAGAAAATTGGACAATATTCTTAGTAAAAAGTTATGCAATTACGCGGGCGGGCAATGAAAAAACAATTTATGTTATTTTTAATTTTATTCTGGAAATATTTAAAAGAAAGTTTAAAAAATCTTTTTTGAAAACAAATAAATTAATTGTGTTGCCCGTAGCATAATTATTACTTTCTTTCCCAAATATCGGAAAAACGACTTTGTCCAGATTTTGTATAATGTATTGTAGTGGATTAAGATGTTAACCTAATACTGGCATCGCTGCAAGAAATTGATAAAACATGTTTTGCCTAAGTCGTATTGCAAGGAGTAAAAAAAACATCTTTTGCCAACAAAAATAATTCCGTCTGAATGTAGTGCCTGATGCTGTGATGCACTGGCACTAGATTCGATACTAATTTATTTATTTCTTATAATAAATTTGAGTTAAAAACTAAATTTATGTGCAATGCAATCCAATGGACTCAGCACGACACGGGGAATATAGCAAAACACAATGAACAGAGAAGGAAGGACGTGCCTGCGATCCAATGAACACAGCACGACAAAAGGAACGAGAGAAGAAATAACATGATTGCGATTCAAAGGACACAGCACGATACAATGAATGAGAGAGGAAAGGACGTGCCTGCGATCTAATGAACACAGCACGACACAAGGCATGAGAGAGGGAACGACATGCCTGCGATTTTATTGACACAGCACAACACAAGGAATTGGAGAGGGAAGGACGTGCCTGCAGTCCAATAGACATAGCACGACACACGGAATGAGAGAGGAAAGGACGTGCCTAAGATCCAATGAACACAGCATGACACAATGAACAAAGCACGACACAAGGAATGAGAGAGGAAAGAACTTGCCTGTGATCCAATGAACACAGCACGATACAATGGGTGAGAGAGAGAGAAGGCGCGCCTGATGTGATCCAATGAACAAAGCACATCACCAGGAATGAGAGAGGGAGGGACGTGCCTGCTTTCCAATGAACAACAAACAATTCAAGGAAACAGAGAGGTCGTACCTGCTATTTGACACATAACCGGTGCCAGGTGCTGCGAGGCCAGCTGCGTGATGGCCAGGGAGAAGAAGGCCAAGGCGAGGCAGCCGCAGTGAGCGGAAAGGGCTCCCGCGTGCCTGCGCCCTCTCAACTTCCACACCTCCTCAAGGCAGCCATACGTTGCGCTGGTTGCCACCAGGAATGGCACAGATATCAGCATTACTAAAACAAAATACATCGATTAGACAATAATATTATTTGCACATTCTAAGTGGCTTTTGTTTAAATTTTGATGACCGTTCTGGTTAACGACCAATCAAAGAACCAAATTTTTAATTTGATCCAACGTTGACGGACCGCGTATCTCCGATTGACGGTGACTGTCATTAAGGGTGGATATAATTTCTTGTGCAACGATAGAGAACTTAGCTAGCACAGGATGGAACTCGCGACGCCCGACATGCGGAACCTGTCGGTTTTGGAGGAATAAATAACTCCTAAGAAAAATGCTAAATGTGGATTCCTCATTTTTATTGGTAATTTATCATAATTTTAATATTAGATGTTTATTTGCATGTTTCATCGTCCGATCGCAATACCCTTTATGAAAAAGAAACCCGAATAACTTATGAAAAACTTAAAAATAATTATAATTATTCTATACTTCCATCATAATAAACGGAAAAAGTTTGTGTGCAATGATTGAGGATTTTGCTAGTAGAGAATTGAACCCGCGATGCCTGGTTTCCCCATTTGTCCACTCGACTACTAAAAAAAGGTCAGCTAAAATATTTGCTATTATGATATGCTAATATGCACATTATTACTAGGCGATAAATCTAGAATATTCTCGCACGTGTTAATTTATATAGGTTAGCTTGAATAACGAGGGTTAATAAGTGGTGACCTTCAGAAGCGACATTTGTGCATTCCTAAGAAACGGTCTATTTTGGTCAGTGAGGAATGGAATACTATGAATAAATTTGCTGCTATGGGTAGTACTAAGTGTATGCAAACACACATGTGCGAATAACACACATGTTTAGAAAAGACAAAACAAACATTACTCAGCTGTGTTTTTCACGATGAATCTTTAAAATGACAATCATTAGAAAAGTACTAATCAGAAAAAGGTACAAGTACACCAAGAACTGCATAAATGGATAATAACAATTTTTGAGACCGACAGAGAAAAACTTGGAAGAACTGCAAGTAAGAAGCTGTAAGTAATGAGGGCTGGAGGCGAATGGTCATACACCGCAGTCAGTAGAGAGCAATTGTGAAGAAAACCAAATCTTACTCATGATGAATTTGCTCTTTTTAAATGTGAAATGGTGGATGGTGGACAGTCTGGTGGATGATGTACAATATGTACATTCCTAAATCATACCAATGTTTGAAGATTCGTCAGTAAAAAGATTGTTATGGAAATATATAATATTCAAATAACAATTGTAATCAAGTACTGATAATTAATTTAATTATTGTCAATGGGTTTTTTTTGACAGCCATATATCGGCGCGAATAGGGAGAAAAACATTATTCTTGCCGGCGGGATTACTTACCCACAGGGCCTAGTTGGGCGCAGACCCGGTGGGAACGTCACAGTGCCTAGTTTGAAACGATGTGAGTTTCTTTTTATTTAAAAGTCGACCGGAACAAATGTTCCCTTAATATTGATGGAGGCATCTTATCCTGAAAATGTCGGATAATCATATAGTGGCCGATTCAAGTAATACGTGTAATCGTGATTTATAATCGGACCCGAAGTTATTAAAAAAACGCGTGTCGATGTGCACACGGAAGTGGACTTGCGTATCGAGAGTAATCGAGGCTAACGGCCGGCAATCCTCGCTCGCTTTGAACCTGGTTAATGTCGGGAACAAGCTGTGACATATATTTAATCGGATGAATTCCGTATTTGAGGGAAGGACCCTTTACTTACTTTGCCGCGCGCGCCGTGGTACACGCGTTAGCGCACGGATGGATGGACACCGGTGGTGATCGGTGAGGAACTGGACGATCCTCGGCCGTGGTTTGACCGAGAGACGGGGCTGGCAGGCTGGCCGCCCGCGCTGCAGCAGACACGGACCCGTGGAGGAAGGCGTTTCCATTCCTCCGCAGAAAACTAGCTAGGTAGTTTAGGTATTTCGAAAACGGTCAATGATGGGGGTAAGTGAGTTGTATATGTAATCCTATTAATGAAATAGATGTCCTTGTTATTTCGAAAGAACTTGCCTTTTTATTTACGTAGAAATACTTGTGAATAAGCACTATATGCCCACCTCTGAGGACGAGTACTCAGGCCACCGCGGAGCTCAGCATACCCTGTCGTCCGACAGGGTTTGGCGCCCTTAAGTTTCCCCAGGAAACTAAGCTGACCACTGCGGTGGTTTACACTGTACGAATCTCAATCTTACTCTCAATATTAATGGCATTCTCAAGCACCCTAACAGAAGTAGCAGATTGCTACATATCAAGATTTTATACTTTGTGACAGCTCTACCAGGCAGGGCATGAATATAAAGTCAGGATGGAAGATAATTAAGTACCAAAGATGTTCTTTATAACGAGCCTACAGGTGGAAATAATGTTAGGCGACCTAAACTAAGATACCTAATAGATGAGTAGCGGTGAATTATTGGGCATAAGAAACATAAGGAAGACAGCAGCAGACCATAGGAATGAAGGCATTTTCAAAAAGCGATTAGGCTCATCAAATGATGTAGCTTCAATTGTGATGATTGATGACTAATGATGATGACTCTTGGTAGGATCATTTGTTAACTTGAATCGGCTGACGAGTTCAATAAATACTACACCGTCATAATTAATATAAAGTCAGTCTTGTTCAATAATTTGTATCACTCGCAACAAAAGACGACTATGCAATTATTAACAACACTATGTGTGTTGGTACAGCTAACAATAGCACGAAAGGATATTGGAATTTGAACAAAAAAATTATTGTTTGGTATGTCCAAATGTGAACTACTAAATTCGATGGATTGTTCAACTTTTCGAGATTACTAGAAGCTTTGATTGTTATTAGACCTTTTCCAGATTTTCATACGTTGCCACAATGAATTCAACATTTAATTTCTGACAGCTTGGTAAAGATCCAACACATACCAAAATTATCGTAGTATAACATAAAAATGTTATTCCTGATCTAGTTCAAATTCGAATCTTTGATTTAAAAAATAAAGTAGGGTTGCACCTCACGAAAAATAAGTTTAAGCAGATCTAATGATTTCCAGAAATATGTGGTTAATGAAAGAAAAAAAAAACCTTACGGAAAGAGATGGTAAACAGCCAAGCGCCATTTCTGGTAGGGGGCATCTCTTGTTTCTTGAAGCACACCAGCGGCAGAGTGACGGGCCCGCCATCAGTTGTGAAGGCATCCATGCAGAATTCCTTGGGCCCTAGCATGGGCGGTCTGGAGTAGGGCACGAACAGCGAACCGTTGGATAGCAAGTAGAACTCGTCATCGACCTTATCCGCCGGGTTCAAAAGGTACCTGAAAACAACACACAGTTTGGGAGACGGGTATGGGTTCCGCCAACACGGTAACCATTTATTGGATAACCAAAACACCTGCCATAGGTCACCCCAAGTGGTTCGCTACGTTTAGTAGGGGAGCCCACTTTCTCGATTGTGAATATGATGTGTATTTGGGACTTTCCATCAATGTTTAAATACTTATACGTGGTTTCCGGAAATTGGAAATGAGTGGTTAACTGGTGTATCCACATGACTTTGGAGTCGAATTTGCGTTATAACTATTTTTGATTTGAGATTTCATTGTCGAGTAAATGGAATACAAATTGTATTTCACTACAAGTTTTTCTGCATTATAATTTAAATGGTGGTGTTTATGCGTAATCTGAGTATTGCATGAGGTAGGGGGTACACTTTTACGTGTAACTGCATACTCAACTCAAATTTCGATTTTTCTGAGATGCCTGACTAATCAACTGGACGAATGACATATATAATGTATAATGCACACATCTTTAATCCATACTACTGACTTGCGTATTTGTAAATGTATAATCTTGTTTTTATTTTTTTTTAATTGCCTGCAACCCGGGCGTTTATTGATATAACATTATCATACACAAACAAGTAGGTAACCCGCCTAACTAGACGATGTCTGTTCTGAGACGGGTACACTTTTTTTCATAAAAATCTTTATAGTTTCACCTCTTCCTCTCACTCGATAAATGCTGGCGTCCCGCAGGGATCGGTTCTGTCTCCGACTCTGTTTTTGTTGCACATCAACGACCTTTTGTCATGTGCACCAATTCATTGTTACGCGGATGACAGTACAGTTCATGATAGCTTTTTGTTTGACAAGCCTCCAAAGGGCTCACAAACTCCAACAGCTCGTAAGGCTTTGAAGCAAAGAATGGACGGTTACCTCGAGAGTGTTTTCTCTTGGAGTAAAAATAATCTCGTTGAATTTAATGTTTCAAAGACCCAATCTTGTCTGATTACGTCTAAAAGGGATCGCAATGAAAATCTAGTCTCTTTCAACGGAAGCAATCTTCCGAACAGGCCCTCCATTGATATGCTTGGTGTAACCCTAAGTGACCAGCTCAGGTATGGGGGCTCCATCGAAGCCAGAGTAAAGTTAGCCTCCCAAAAACTGGGCGTACTGTACAGGGCCCGCAGATACTTTAATAGTACACAACTGCTAACCCTGTACAAATCGCAAGTGCGCCCCACGGTTGAATTTGGCAGCCACCTCTGGTCTGGAGCTCCAAAATACCTGAAAAATACCCTCGACTCTGTGCAGAAACGGGCGGTCCGTTTGATAGATTCTCCCATCTTAACAGACGGATTGCAATCTTTAGAGCACAGGCGTCGGGTGGGAATGCTATCCTTGTTCTACCGGTATTACAATGGAAGATGCTCGGAGGAACTAGCTTCATTGATCCCTTCGGTACCAGTGCATAGTCGGGAAACACGCCAAACGCGTGCCCAACATTTGTACACAGTTGACATTTGTCACATGAGAACGGGTCATTTCTTCGACTCGTTCTTGTGTTCAACAGCTCGGCTGTGGAATGATTTGCCGGCCTCTGTGTTTCCTCCTTCCTACAACATGGGTCTCTTCAAAACCAATGTTCATTCCTTCCTCTCCTCAAAAAGACCCTCCACACAGCATCCCAGATGACATAGGCCCTGAGGGAAATTATTTTCCTCGGGGCCTCCTGTGTGGATTTAATGTATAAAAAGAAAAAAAAATCATATATATGCATACACGTACATATACATACATACATAGATACACATATACATACTTATACATACATACATACATACACACATATATATATCCATACATACACATATACACACACATACACATATTATACACACACATACACACACCCTAACACATAGGTATATACACATACATACATACACACATACATGCACACATACATGCACACGTACATACACATACGTATACGCATGCATGCACATAATCATACACTTACATATAAAAATATAAGTACATAAAATCAAAAAAAAAATTATTGGAAATTGTTAAAAGGTTATCATGTAAATAATTTCATACTTTTGTTATTTGTTTTTAGGGGTGTTATGCCGTGTTGCGCTACCTCCTTCTTTTGGACAGCGTTACGGGCAGCATTACAGTGTCCATCATCAGGGCAGATGTGTCAGATGATGGACACTGTGACGCTGTCCGAAACGTTGGCTAAAGAAGGAGGTAGCGCAACATGGCATAACACCCCAAAAACAAATAACGAAAATACTTTGGGTCGTGAAAATCTAAAAAGTATCAAATTTCATACTTACTTTCCGTAAAGGCACGGATTTTCAGCTATAGTTTCGTATTCATTAATTTTGTAGTCAAAGAAACCGCTCTCATTGACTGCCTTGAAGTCTGGTTCGAAGGGTAGTGATGAGGGGGCGCAGTACCTCGAGCCGTCTGCGGAGGGCTCTGAGGAGAGATTCTGTCCTATGGGGCAGCACTTCCGCACCATCACCATCTTCATGGTGCCCCCTAGACCTGATCCCTGCAGAAAGAATAACGCGTTAGTAACATTTCACGATAAAACTACTAAAAAAACTACTATGACCTAACATGTTTACATAAAATCATAAATTCAATAATTGTCAGCCCTAAACCATTATACTTTATTTCTTTCCATATACCTCGTAAATCAACATCTACCATTCTATTGTGACAACTCCAACACAGAATCACAATTGTGTCCCCCATTCGCCATATACAAAATTTGTGTAATGACTATAAAGATTTTGTTGACATAATTAACTTATCATTCACTAAACTAGTATGGACAAGTAATAGTAGAATTTATATCAGAAAGAAGAACAACAATATTAATTAAACAAACTACATAGCTCCGCTTCGACTTATTTCACATTTATTGTACGTTTCCCAGTCTACAGTTGTTCCATCTTGCATAGTGGAGTATTTTGTTTTTATTTCAATTCGTTTTTTATTGTATTTTTGTTTTAGATTTGGTTATGATTTGGATTTTGATTGTGATTGTGATTGTGATAGTGATTGTGATTGTGATAGTGATTGTGATTTTGATTTTCAGCATTCGTACAGAGTCGGTTAAGAGGTAAGGCTGTGCGAGTACTCGCACAGTAATCGGACCTATACTTTTCCTTATATATGTCAACGATATGTTTCTCCCTTAGTGGAGGAATCATCTCATATGCGGATGATACAGTCATCATCATCGAAGGAATAACGTGGACAGATGTGACTGCAGCTGCGAACATTAACATTTTGAAGGAATGGTTCGATGATAACTGACTTAGTCTTAAAGTAGAAAAAACATCATTAATGCCTTTTTACCTTAATTAACCTGTCCCTGCCACCAACATTGGAATGATGGTGCTCAGTCGTTCGTGAATAGGAGGAGAATGTAACGATCAACATTAGCTAAGGTCCTGGCCCAGGACCCGACGTTGCCCAGGACTCATGGGCAACGTCGGAAACCTCAGCTAATGTTGAATATTCGAATTTGTTGAATTAGTTGAATACCCGGACAAATCTGAACCAACCTTTCAATTCACCAAACGTACCGAACCGCTTGGGGTGACCTGTGGCAGAGGTGTTGGTTATCCATTAAATGGTTCCCAGAGCGGCGGTACCATTACCCGCCTCCCAAATTCAAATAACCCACGTGACTGAAAACTTTAGCCGTAATCGTCGCACGACATATTAAAGAAGCCATAAGGCAGATATGTTCTTTCAGAGCATGTATAGGAGTAGAATGTCTAGTTACATAATTTTTAACAAATTTCCGGACAATACGAATAATTCTACCTAACTATTATTATTTATCACTTTTCACTTGGTTAACACATTTGTATGCAAACAAACATGATAACTGCAACTCAGAGATATGTTTTTAGTATTTCTGTCCAACCGATGTATTCCAGACTCCCGGGAATTTTCCGAGGCAAACGAACTATTTATGAACTCATGTCAAGCAAACAGTTTCGGGATTCAGAGATTGCAAAACGAACAAGAGAAATAATTTTGAATGCACACACAGACGTTTACACCGGTAGGGCTCTTTTATAATTTAGAATATCTTTAGAATATCTCTCCCAAATAAATAAAATAAAATAAAAGGACTCGTGATGGAGTGATTCTAGGTCAATATTCACTCGAGCGTTTTTGCCATAAAGCGGTAAATTTATCAACATTTCGTAAAACATTTTTTCAATCCTTCCCGCGGTCTACAGATTGCGTTAGTAGAAAGCTGATACTTTTAATACTTTTACTTTTGTAATACATTTTATCAGTATATGTCTCAAATCGATTTCCTGTGGCCGATTCTATATGCGACTAAATTCCATTCCCTATTCTCAAGTTGACAATAATTTATTCTCGAACGCGTACTTGTTAAAATGGCGTAGGTTCTTGTTTTAGTCGATTTTAATCATATTTAATACAGTTAAAAACCCGATTTTCTTATACAGTTAAGAACCCGCTCCGCAGGTTTTTGCTGCTAGGCCCTGCTGGCGGCTTTTAGCTCCCCTCCCCGCTCCCAAGTTCCCCTTCTACCCCTCCCAATTTAACTAAGCATACTGTACAGGGCCCGCAGATACTTTAATAGTACACAACTGCTAACCCTGTACAAATCACAAGTGCGCCCCACGGTTGAATTTGGCAGCCACCTCTGGTCTGGAGCTCCAAAATACCTGAAAAATACCCTCGACTCTGTGCAGAAACGTGCGGTCCGTTTAATAGATTCTCCCATCTTAACAGACGATTGCAATCTTTAGAGCACATGCGTCGGGTGGGAATGCTATCCTTGTTCTACCGGTATTACAATGGAAGATGCTCCGAGGAACTAGCATCATTGATCCCTTCGGCACCGGTGCATAGTCGGGAAACACGCCAAACGCGTGCCCAACATTTATACACGGTTGACATTTGTCACATGAGAACGGGTCGTTTTGTCGACTCGTTCTTGGGTTCAACAGCTCGGCTGTGGTATGATTTGCCGGCCTCTGAGTTTCCTCCTTCCTACAACATGGGTCTCTTCAAGACCAATGTTCATTCCTTCCTCTCCTTAAAAAGACCCTCCACACAGCATCCTAGATAACATAGGCCCTGAGGGAAATCATTTTCTTCAGGGCCTCCTGTGTAGAGTTAATGTAAAAAAAAAAAAAAAAACGGTTTAGCAATGCGTAATTTCATGATGCCGGAGCTCACTATTGTATACAGAAACCATCGCGGGCGTGAACTCATCAAATCCCCAAAATTTCATCGTAATCGGATGAACGGTTTAGCATCGCGTAATTTCATGATGCCAGAGCTCACTGTTGTATACAAAAACCATCACGGGCGTGTACTCATCAAATCCCCAAAGTTTCATCGCAATTGGATGAATGGTTTAGCAACGCATAGCGAACATACATACATACAAACATTTTTAGATTTTTTATGTATATAGATAGATTTTAGAAAAGGGATGTACTCGTATCTTTCTATAATGTAATACCAGTTTTTCTGGTAAATGTGGTAAATATTGCAATTTAGTGCATTCAATTTTGACATTCATTATTTAGTTATTTTTGATTAGAGCGGAAAATTTCCAAAACAAACGCTAAAAAATCATAGTTGCTCGACTAAATTAATAACTAGGTCGTTCGAGTGGGTCGCAGTTTCTATCAAATTATGATCAGCTGACAATAATAACGACATAATAGTTATACTTTTCCTCTGATAACTGTGTTCAAAAGCTGAATTGGATCTATAATCAGCATTTAATGGGGACCTTTCAAGTGTCAAAAATATAAAATGGCGCTAAATTGCCATTTGACGACAATGTTACGTAGAATTTCTGTAAAAACCGGGGTGATTTCAACAACAGGTGTTTTTAAGGGTCGTTTTATCTCGCTGCCTACTTATCTGGATTGTAAGTTAGTTATCGTAAGATACACAAAAATTAATGAAGATCACACACAGAAATAGATATATGCTTTTTAATAAGAATACCCCACAAGAGTCCCAGCTGCTCCCGTCTGGAGCCTGTGAGACTATCGCATCCGCAATTGGGGTGTGTTGTAAGACTGAAGGTAGAGAGGAGGGGAAGGAGATGGGGGATAGGATGGTGAGGAAGTACCTGGCTATTCAGATCTGGTCACCAAACACGACTAACGCCATTTCAAGCAGCGTTTCAATTCTGATTGATGGTCTTTCACCAAGGCGATACTGAGAGTATTTTCCACCCTAAAACGTGCCGCAAGTATACTATACACATTTTTTTTTTAAATTAATTAATTGTGAAATAACACGAATTATTCAAATAAAATTTATGTGCCCACGCCGGGAATCGTCCCCGCGATCTTCGGATTGTGAGTCAAGAGCCTTACCCCTAGACCACGCCGGCCGTCATATGCCTTATAATAATAAAATTTCATTTGTATAGATCAATTCTGTACAGAAATTTACTAATTCTAACGTAATTTTTATTTTAAATTTGGCATTACAAATATTGTCGGACCGCTATTTAACCGCCGACTGTTAGGCCCGTCGGCGTCACAGCATTCTCTTTCTCAGCATTTTGGTTTGACAATGAAAATGGCGTGATAGTTTATTAGTATAGCCGAAAAATGATTTAATCACATTAAAATTATTTCACGAGACGTGTTAACGGTGATGAATTTAAAAAAAAAAACGTAAAACGGCGCTTGAAGGTAAAAATCATGCAAATTACAGTGCTTTCACACGCTTGCGTGAACGAGGTATTGTGTCTAAAATTAACCAGAGGCCAATTTGCAGGTAAATATAAACCACACCGCGTAAGCAGTTACTTGAAAAGTATGCTATTAAATTAAACTTTGTTAAAACTTTCATCATTCTACTTATCACAAAAATGCTCCAGCTCTTTCTTACACATTGAATAATGGTGAGACAACAGATGAGACACACAATGAACGTAAGTATGTCTGATTCCTCCAAAGTACTACTTTTTTCATTTGGAGGAAACAGACCTACGTACATTGTGCGTCTCATCTTTCGTCTCACCATTATTTAATGTGTGAGAAAGAGCTGCAGCAATATTGTGGAAAGGAACGTACGTCTTAAGTAAGTTTATTCCTTTTTGTACCGTCACCATTACGTAAACGTGGAAATATGTATTTGTTGTCTCTTTTTAGTGTCGCTATTTTTCGTTTCATCGAGTTTCAAATCACAACGGTGCTGGAGAAATTTTCACGTCAACAAAAAAAAGGGTTAATTGAAAATCAATGTAATTTATTTCCAACAGAACATTAGAACAGCTAACCGATAGGGAGATATAATAATTACAAAGGTGTGTTTATACGAAAGCTTTGTAAACCGCCCAAATTTCATAACTTTTTTAGCACTAATGAAAAAGTATGAAAACTTTTTTTGCAAAGTTTTTCATGAAAGTTTCGCGGAATCAGCGTTGTATTTCTGTATGCATGTTTTTATTAGTGCAAGCGTATTTACAAGGAGAACTTCTTCCGTAATGTTGGGTATTCTTTACCTTTAACATTGTTAGTTCTGTAGGGGGCTACTCAATAACTTTAGGTTTTTGATAACCAACTGGTTTATTATGAGTTTACGTATTTGCAATAATAATGCTGCAAGTCACACGACCTGTCTACATTAGTTGCTAATTGAATCTGGTCTCGTCTCGGCGGCACCCGTCTACTCGGGTACCCCTGTCGGCCATCGACAGAAGCACTTTCTCTTCTCGGACGGCATCACTTTTAGAAGCTTTTTAAATCCATTACAGATGCCATCTCATTTTTCATGTGAATACCGCGCGTAAGATTCTCAACTGCTCCCGTCTGGAGATATGTCCCAGACAATAAGGGTATGTTGTGAAGTTGAAGGTAGTGGGGAGGGGAAGGGGGTGAGAAAGAGAAAGGTGGGCTGTTCAGACCTGGTCACCACACACGGCTTAAGTCATTTTAAGCGAACAAACAGTGTTTCAATTCTTAACCATGGTTTTACACCAGGGCCATGCTCAGAGTACCTTCCACTCTGGAACGTGCCGCAAATTTACTAAATATCATTTTTAATGCATTAATTATAAAATAACACAAATTGATCAAATAAAATTTATTTGCGCACGCCGGAATTTAATCCTGCGACCATCGGATTGCTAGTCGAGAGCCTTACCCCTCGACCACGAAGGCTGTCCTATAGAAGGTTACCTACCGACAAGCTAATCTTCATCCCACAGATCGGAATAACTAGTGGAACCGCAACCGTATCAGTTACGTAAGTTTCAGAGTCACGATGGGCGAGGTATTTCTTGACTACTTACACAGGGTGTTTAAGAGACGTACTCGACTTACTTTAACCAATGATTCTCGACATTTTATGGAATAAAAAATGTAATTGAAAGTTTAGTCTCCGGGGACTCTTTCTTCAAAACCAAACAACAACAAAAACTTCCACGTGTCGCCTAACCCTTCACTCCACCCGTAACCGTCTAACACCTACTGATTTTTTTAATGTTGTAAGTTGTATGTTACGTCCCTTAACACCCTGTATAAACATCAGTTTTCAGTGAGAAAAATACGACATTACTAATGTTGTTGTAGCTGAAAATGAATTTTATTTTATTTTTCAAATTTCAACTTTTTGTATAAAGATCTTTCAATATGTGGATGCGGCGCATCCCTTGACTGAAAGAATCATGAAGACCTTCATAAAAAAAGTTGAAATTTTGGAAAAAAATCATTTTCATCTACAGCGTCATTAACGTCATATTTTTCAATCTTAGCGCTCTATCTAGCTCACTGAAAACTCACGGACCGCCACTGCTAACTTCCCTTGTTCCTTACAATAATTTTCACTCTTCATGACCAAGAAATCTTAGATTTCTAATTTTTGTATCAAACAAAATTTTTAAAAGATACGTTACACAAAACTACGTATTTCTTACGATAGCTTTTTAAAAATTGATTGAACCCGAGTATCACGGTTTAAACTGAGCTGTATAACCCTAAATTATTACCTCCTAACAAATTTATAGACCACCATAAAGAAAAAATGCCTTCTAATTATTTTTAAACTAGTCGGAATGAATTTTTAGTTTGGGTAAAGGCGCAGCACAAACCTACGAATGTTTATTGATTTTTTCACGAAAAGACCACCCTTCTCCATCTCCCTATCAACCCAAGTAGGCCGCACCTTCCCCGGGGCGGGTAGGCAGTAGGGGTAGGCAGTGTTGCTACAGGTAACTAATAGCGCGGGACTGGTGCAGTCAGATTCAAATATGAATGAACACTATAAAAAGAAAGAACAGAAATAAGTTCAGAAAAACACCGAGACAAGTTTTATCAACATGTCTAAATAAAATTAGAACCATTGCTTGAAGGTATTATGCAGCGTATAAACATGTTGGTGTTTCTGAAAACCGAACCACGAATTTGTAACGTATTAATTTTCATACGCGAGTAGGTACTGTTTTTTTTTAACTTTATTTATTATTAAGTTAGACAGATAGTCGCCGGTCAAGTTGGTAGGCTTGCGCCGGGAGGAGTGTTTTTATTTTGGAGATTTTAAGGTTTTGTTATGTTGATTTAAGACGGAGAGTTATTTTTTGTGATGCAGTAGCATCGAGGTGTTTGCGCCGATTAACGTGAGGTTAATTTGATGTTAATTGCAGTCATATTTGGACTCGTATTCATCAAAGGAAATTTGCCGGACAAGGCGGTCTAGATATTGAACTCAATGTGACTTGTTACGTTTTGGATTTGTCCCGACATGGGTCTTAATGGAGACTGACTGGTTGCGAAGATCTACGGATACGGCTGGAACGTGTAATTTCGGATGCTCCACCCACCAGATTACAGAGCGGTGCCGCGGTGGTCTGAGACACCAAGGCGCGCGTGGTGTTTGGAGATTCTCGATGCTCGGATTGGGATTTCTGGACGCGGTCGCTGAAGATCCACACATCTGGATGCTCGAGGGTTTTCCTGAGAAAGAGCCTTATCCGGGTCACATTGGGAGGATGTCCAAGATGGTCTTTGTCGCTAGCGACGCGTCGGATTTGCGGTTAGTTTTGGTGAAGCTCTCGTTCTCTCACCTGTTACAACTAGGCTGATTGTATCGCAAAGGGTATGTTTGTATATTTTTCTATTAATAAGAATTGTTCTCTAACATACTAAATCTTTCATTTGAGATGAACCTGACGATTTCCCACTATCTTGAGAAGGGTAGATATTGCTCTGCCTTTACCTACATATATATACATTACAAATTACGGGAAAGTAATGAAGCAATCGCAAGCGTCGCGTCGTGTCGCGCCGGCGCCGTTTGTTTCTTTCCCGTAATTCGTGGCTTGGCTCGCGCTCCTGTTCGTGCATGTATACGCAGCATAATATAATAATAATAATCGGATAATTTGTAGAGCGCCGTTTTTGTGAAAAATCACCTCAAGGGCGCGTAATATATTTACACGGCAGAGCTTGTACCTGCTATTAGTCGGGTACTGCAAGTTTGTTAACAGATTTTCAATTTGTGAGGCGAGTATCGATACCGCAGCTCCGGGAATCATTTATTAGATAACCAACATCACTCCCATTTGGTTCGCTACGTGGGAGGCGCGGGTCCATGGGGTGATGTTTGTCTACATAGGTCTTGGCGGCCAACGCGTTTGCCCACCTACTGCATGGCGAAAGAGACAGGTTAAGGCAGACCTAACCTAAGACCTCTAACCTCTCCGATGTCCAGTCTATCTCTCTCGACACGTCACTTTGCACAGCAGTGGGAGGGATGGATTCAATCGTCCGTCAATCCTAGACACATTGACTCCCAGATACACCCCTTACATCTTTTTCCTTCCCAGATCTTTCTCTCCTCCCGTTCCCTAAAAAACCCTCCACACAGCATCCCATAAAAAGTATTAATAGTCACTAGTAATAAACTTGAACCCTACCGTAAAAATTCAATCCCCAACATTCACATTCATGCGTGGAAAATTGCGTTGCGTAGGCCGACACCTCTACATATCATAAATTAAAGTCCTCCGACGCATCTGTCTATCTGTCTGAACTACTGAACGGATATTCATGCGGTTTTCACCAATAGATAGAGTGTTTTATGAGGACAGTTTAGGTATATAATTGGTCAAGGTTTTGTGTAAATTGGTTGAAATATATAATATATAAAAGAGAATGTCTGTATGTAGTGGACGAGGGGGCTGGCAAGCGGGCGGTGTGGATTTGATTTGTATGCAAAAGAAGGTCACTGTCTACATTTGATTTCGAAAATTATGTGTAAAGCCCGGGCATCGCCGGGGACTTCAGCTAGTTATTAAATAAATGTAGGTGTGTTAGTGTTCAGACATTAAATAGGGCTGACTGTGTCATGAAAACCTACATCAGTCCTCATATTTACACACAGATTTCATTATAACGTCAAATACAGGCAGCGGGTCAATAACTTCACTACATACTGGTGGTAGCACTCATAACTATGGAACACACCATTTTTTATTTATTTGGGAGAGAGAACATATAGAGACAATAATTAGTACAAAACAATAACTTGAGAATTCGTCTGCTCCCTAACTACTCGTATTTGTCAAGGGTTGACTTGAACAGCATATAAATATGTGTATGAAACCGTTTCCCAGTGCAATTTGAGAAAAATTTATAAACTTTATAATTTTTTTATTAATTATTTTTACATAAAGCGACAGAAAGGTGTGGTGACAATATGTTTATAATACATTTGTCTTATAAAATATGTGAGGGTTTCTTTTTTTTCGTATCAGTAATTTTAGTTAGAAAAACGTAACGTGAGCCATTTTTAACTTTTTTATGTTTACTTTCAGGTTTTAGTATAGCAAAAATTATATATTTAATTGTAATAACCAAAAAATGAAGGCGTTTTTCGTCTCCTTTCTAAAACCATTTCTAGTTTTCGAATGCATTCAGAAATACTCCATTTATTTGGATTTTATTGCAAAGCTGCAATACGCATCAGAATATGCTCGAGGCCTGAGCGGTTAAATTAAGGTTTACAAATAATTTTTAAGAAAAGTTTAAAAGGAAAAACAAAAAAAATATCTTAAATAATTTATCCAGAAGTAAAAAAAAAATACTTAAAAAGTATAAACAAAGTATTGCAAATTTTCTGTGTTTCGGGCCGGATTGAAAGGGACTGGTTGATGGAGTCCTTTTGACCTCTCCAGCTGGACTCTCTCGAACCATCCACTTCCACCGCAGTTCCCCCCAGTATCCTACCCACCCTCATACCTTTGTCCTTCCCAGGACTTCCTCTTCTCTCGTTCGTTAAAAATACCCTCCACACAGCATCCTCTGAGATGATGGGCCCTGAGGAAAATTATTTTCCTCTGGGCCTCCTGAGTGGAGCTTACGTAAAAAAAGTTTAAAGGTTAAAGGCATCTTGTTAATTACTCTCTACATCTGTGTTTTCACCATAAAAAATAACTTATCTATTAGCTTTCAGTGGAAACTTCAAAGGATCACATCTTATTAATGAAATGACGTAGCAAACTAAAAATAATCACATAGACTTAGAAAAATTACATTTAAGACGCTGTTCAAATTTCTTGACGCCAGAGCTCACAATTCTAGAGTTTTGCTTCTTCAATAACCATTATTTTTATTACGATGAAAAAATAAAAATGATCTAGTCAACCCGATACATTTTTAATATTAAGCAAAGAGCACGAAAACTTATGCTCATAAAAAATTTCTTCGTTTGTAAGTATTTTTTTCCATCCAACCCTCGGGCATGAACAAAAATTGGGATACATTTTAAGAATTCATGAAAGCGGGACTGCTGAACTTTTTGTTTGCCCTCAACGTATAGCTACACACACATAGAGAGATAAATAAACAAGATTACATTTTGATATTGCTAAATTTGGAAATATATTCCACTTAAAAAGTAAAATGAAAGTTTTCTCGGTCTGAAACATCACCCACTTGAAAACTGGATAAGCGAAAATTTGGGCTTTGGTGTTATGAATGTTTTCCAGTTTTATATTACAAAATATATTGTCTACTCGATTCGTGAATTATTTTTAATTTACAAACTTTTATCACTGAATGCTTTTTTATAAAGTAAAATTTGTAAGTGGTAGGTGCTACAAAATTCGATTTATGGCATCCCCATTTGTGGTATGTACTGATGGGGGATGAAGTGCAGACTGGGAGAGAACACGATTTTTTTTTACATTAACTCCACACACTCGTATAAGTCGTATAAACGACCCGTTCTCATGTGACAAATGTCAAAACATATTTGGGCGCGTGTTTGGCATGTTTCCCGACAAGGTGTCGAAGGGATCAATGACGCTGGTTCCTCGGAGCATCTTCCATTGATATACCCTTAGGACAAAGACAGCATTCCCACCCGACATCTATGCTCTAAGGATAGCAATCGATTTATTGAGATAGAAGAATCTATCGAACGTACCACCCGTTTCTGCAAAGAATCGAGGGTTTTTCAGGAATTTTGGGGCTCCAGATCAGACGTGCCTACCAAATTCAACCACAACTTTGTAAGCCATGCTTTGAATAGCTATGCTATAGCTTTTGATATAGCTTTTGAATAGCTATACTTTAGATTTGTAAAGCCATACTTAGTGGTTAGTTGAGCTTAGCTCTGCTTGTGCAAAGCTCCACACAGCATCCAAAAAAGATGGCCCTGAAGGAAATTGTTTTCCTGTCCTTGAAATTATTATACTGTCTTCACATTAAGGAATTATTTTTAATTAGAAGGCTGTGTTGAGAGTACATGTATATAATAATATAATATACCATTTTTTTCATTGACTGCTTTTAATAGTCCTCGTCATAACAAATGTCGCAAAACATTTAACGAACAATTTGAAGCATTGAAATGAAGTTAAACCACGGAATTTTGTACAAGTATATAAGTACAATCAAAATCCACGAATATGACAGCCAAAATTTCGCTTCCTAGATTAAAGAATATCTCAAGTTCGGTAGCTTCATTTTACAATTACCGGGAATTACTTTTGATCTGAATACCCACAGGGGGTGCAGCGGGGGGTGATTGGAACACGGGGGATTGCAGACGGGGGGGGGATCGGAACATGGGGGAATGAAGGGGGGATTAAAGAAGCGATGGGGATTAGAGCCAGATTAGGTTCCAAGTAATTTCCAAGGCAGAGCAGTCATTACTCTTCATCTCGTATCGGGTTATATAAAAGATTTGCCGGCGCCTAATTGGGAAGTATGAGAAAGTCTGATAAATACGCAAATTGGTTTCTTGAAGTAATCCCTTCCTTCCTGATTGTTTGTGAGTATAATTTTATACCTTTAAATTGTACTTGATTTCAATCTTAATATATAAAACAAAGTCGGGTTAGTTGCACCATTTATAACTCAAGAACAGCTGGACCGATTTTTATGATCTTTGATTTGTTGTATTTGTCTTCGCCTTGAATAGCAGAATAACTATTAAAACATCGAGAAAATTCAGGAAAAAATAAATTTTGGAGAAAATTCTTTTCTTCATACATTTTCAACGGAACGAATTCTTAACTTTTGAAAGAGCTGCAGCAATATTGTGGTAAGTATAATATTGAATAGTGCGTGAATTCCAAAAATTCTAAAACGTCAAATGTCAATGCGCTGATTGTTTTGCTTTTGTTCTTAATATGCTACCCCCCTTTCTTACACACTAAATGTCAACAGTCGAAAATGAGATAAACGGTGAACGTATGTCTGTCTGCACCCCTCCAAAGGAAAAATACAGTAATTATAATAAATCTCCCTCCACGTTCAAGAAAATGAAACGCAATTCCCGTAAGTAAGTGCAAAAGTAAGAAATCACAAAAAATATAAATCGGTACACAAGTCCATCTCTGATACTAACAAAAAATATTAAAATATAATTGCTAGGATGTGTAATTTTTAACTTAATTAAAAAACTGGATTTAATTCAGCTAATAGATCAAAACGACAGTTATTGATTATTTATTTGTTTATTTAGCACAATATTAAACATTTGCATACATAATTTATTAAATTTTGACTGCCCAACTAGGAGTATTATCCCGTTTTAGGACAGTCAAATAATTATGGGTGTGAACATGTGGAAAATGATTTGTACAAAAAAGAAAGAAAATTGATGAAATAAAAAGAAGAGAAAGAATATAAAATAAAATAATGAAAACAAGTTTAAAATATAGTACCTAACTGTTATTTGTTTAGCACAGCAAAAGAAAAAAAAAGAGAAGAGAAAGAATAAAATAAAAATGAAATAACCAATAAAAACATAAAATAGCCGTGGATTGTTTAGCATAGTTGTTGAAATGATAATAGTAATAAAAAATAATAGTAATTTTCTTAAATGTAGAAAAGTGCAAAACCTTGACTTTCTTCAGAAATAAAAATCCTGTTTTATTCGAATATTCCATCAATAACACAGCTTTAGAAAGAGTCACGGAAAAGAGAGATCTTGGAATTATTTTGGATGAAAAATTAAGTTTCGCCAATCATATCCACCAAATTGTAAACAAAGGTATGAAAACACTAGGCTTCGTTAATACGAAGCCTAGTGTTTTAATTAAGTTAATTTAATTATTTAAAATTTTAGTTATGCCAATAAATGTTCTTAATAGAACAACCAAAAACTTTAATTCCATACAAGTCATTAAATTATTATATGTATCTCTAGTTAGAAGCCTAATGGAATATAACTCGGTAGTTTGGTCTCCATCTTACAAAATTCACATTAATAACATTGAGCGAATACAAAAAAAAATTCTGCGTTTGATAAATTTTAAATTAAATATCCCACTAGAAGACTTGAAATATAATTTATTATTAAATGTTTTAAAAATACACACACTAGAAGACAGACGTAAAATAAACGACTTAACATTTTTATTCAAAATACTTAACTCTAAATTTGACTGTTGCGAACTACTGCAACTCATAAACTTACGAATACCGACAGTAAACCACACGACAAAATACACTATTCTAATGTAGCATTCATAAGCGGAACTACATTGCCCACTCTCCGATACAATGATTTCACACTATGGGAAATCAGTATTTAGGTGATATTGACATATTTAACATAAACTTGGCAAAATTTGTTGATCTTGTAAAAAACTTATTCCAAAACTATTCTTAAACCTATCTGTTTTTCTGAAAACCTATGAAATCGCTGTATTTTTGTATTTTTATGACTTGTGTGCTTTTTTATCAAATTTTATTTTTATTATTTCTGTATATGTTAAATAATCTGTCATGAATTATTTGTACTACCAAAATGTAAAAGTCCATTGGGCGTTAAATAAATAAATAAAAATGTATTTACAATGATTAAAATATAAGGAGGTAACTGGTGTTTGCATTTCATATTATAGTCCTACGTACACATTTTGCATAGTGAGAACTAGAAAGAAAACAGAAAAAATAAAGTAAAATAAAATAAACAATTAACGCTTGATTATTAATTATTACTGTAGTTTGCTAAGCATAGTTTTTAAAATAATAATAAAATAATAGGTATATATATACTTATAACTGGTGTTTACATTGCATATTATAAGCCTGCATACATATTTTGTATAAATATTAATAAAAAAGAGAAGAGATTGAATAAAATATGCAATTAAAACATAATATTGACAGCTGTTTTCTAATTTAAAAGTAATAGGTAGGTACATACAGATAGGTAGATGTTACACATAATAATATAGATTAGAAGATAAGGATTATGTGGCGGTAGTTCTCCGGGTCATCTAGTTTGTTAATAAATTGTACTTTGACTAACCTAACATCGTGTACACACATATTTTATAAACCCTGTACTAATAAAGTATTATCTTTCGAAATTATAAATTAATTTGTGATGGCGTCATCTGGTAGAGCCTTACATTAGATAGTCATAGTCATCGGAAGTAAGTAATTAAGCGAACACTAGTACATATTTAAGAAACGTACTTGATAGTGTGTACATTGTATATACGCAGTACGCCAAGAAAACTTTGTACCTTTTAAAGATGTCTCATATTTCTATATTTTACTTTCTATTATTTTATTTCTTGGTTTTAACTTTTTATATTACCTTTTCTTAAAACTTTGTACCTACTCTATACTTTATATTTTATACTTTACTTTATATTTTATACATTTATATGTTAATTACGTAGGTATTGTTTGTTGTACTAATTGTAAGTTAACTATGTTAATGGCACATGTTGTGCCGAATATGTCGAAATAAATAAATAAAAAATCATAAAAAATAATAGCCGAGTAAAGTCGTCCTCAGATAAATAATGTTTTTTTTTTTAACATTACCTCCACAGGGGAGGCTCTGAGGAAAGTAATTTCCCCCAGAGCCCACGGCATCTTTGAAGATGCTGTATGGAGGGTATTTTTGAGGGGAGGGAGGAAACAGAATGGCCGACAAATGATTCCACAGCCGAGCTGGTTATTATTATTATTATTTATTTATTTGACATAATATCTAACATTTTTAAATACAATTCAGCAATGTCGGCCTCACTGGGTAGCTCACCTGTGCTGAGGCCTCCATTTTATAAAACAAAAATTTATACATATTACATTAAAAATAATTTAAAAAAAGCTAAAATTAAACTAAAAATAAAAATTTATAATTTAGGTAAAATGTATTTTTTTAATGATGTGTTTTATATTTATTTTTGTATGTTTTATTCTTATTATGTAATAAGATTTTGGAAATATTGTCTATTTTGACCTTTAATCCAATTTTTAATTTTGAGGATGAATTTATTTTTGATTCCTTCTATTTTATTTTCAAGAGTCAGACTGTTGAATGCTTTTATTAACTCAAGAACGAGTCGTACAAGCGTCCCGACCTTGTTTCCCTACTGTGCACCATGCCGAAGGGATCAATGACGCTAGTTCCTCAGAGCATCTTCCATTGTAATATCGGTAGATCAAGGAGAGCGTACTTACCTGACGCTTGTGCTATAAAGATTTAAATCCGCTGGTTAAGGTGGGGGAATCGATCAAATCCAAAATTTACGACAGCCATTTGGAAAAAAATTATGAAATCTCGGGAATTTTTTTAATAATTATACATGAAACGACAAAAAAGTGAGTTGATGAAAAAGTTTGAATACATTTGCCTAATAAATGTGCTTTCCTTTTTATCATTATCAGTAACCAGTAATTTTAGTTTTTAAAACTTGTATATATTTGCATTTGGTATTTAAAAAAATTATATAATAATAATAATAATAATAATATTTGGATGATTTATATAGCGCAGTTTTTGAGAAAAATCATTTTGAGCTATACAAACTTGTAATACATTTCTAAAATCTAAAAAACTACAAGCTAGGCAAACAATTATAAACAACTTATGGCTAAAAATTGCATACATCGGTTCATTGATCACCGATACGAAAATATGTGTACAATATTTTGACCAATGAACGCGATGCTGCCTAAAATTTAATGAAAACAGGACCATACTTACCTGGGAGGTCGCTTGAAATTAACACTGTATATTGTCCATTTAAAGAAATTTAGATAGAGTTCGCACGCAGAGGACATTATTGTCAACACATGTTATTTAATCCTGAAAAATATTTTAATATTAATATGTAATGTATTCTTTGACGAGTGTATTTTGGAAAGTAAAAGCAACATGTAAAGGTGGGTGGTGCAGTAGTACCTATAAGGATTTGATCTTTCTAAATGTGATTCGTCAAGAGACAGATTGATGTGTAAGGAATCGAGTAATTTTAATTCAGTAAGAAAAGTGTGATTAAGACATATCATAAACAATACAAGTATGATACTCTCAAATAGGTATATTTAAATTACGGGTATGAGAGCCCAAAAAGGAAGGTTTTTAGTTTGGACCTAAACTCTGTTGGGCTTGTTATGCATCTTAATTCCGGAGGGAGTCTATTCCAAGCCTTAGGCCCAGATACTCCGAAAGCACGATCTCCAAACATAGTATTTGGCTTTCGTTTAGGTTCTATTAGTCTGCCTTTATTATTATATGCTGCTTATTTCCAATTATAAAATCACTTTTCTAAAACCGTTTTAAGTTTTCGGATACGTTCAGAAATAATCCATTTATTTGGATTGCAGTGCACAGCAGAAATATTTTTACCTTCCGACAAAATAGGCCCGAGGCCTTAGGGTTTCAATACATTATCTGTTCAAGAATGAATTTCGATATTTGAATACGCATGCTCCATAAATTTCACCAGAAATAAGTAAGATAAAACTGAACTTACTACGGGCATACAGACACGCCTAGAACTCACTTCTTCGGCTTAATCTCTTCAGTGTCGGTAACCTGATATCTTCGATGACATATTATAATATTATACAGGAAAATAATTATTTTTCGGTATGTGATATTTTTATTCCGCTCTCTGAGCATTTTTTAAGCAGATTATTCGATGATTAAATTGAAAATGAAACCAAGTTTTTATCCCTGATTTTGCAATTGTAGGCACATTTTGGAAACCCTGTAAGTTTTCTTCCGATCTTCGGGTCTGTGCGGTAGAAAAATAATTTATTATTATTGAGAATCAACGAATTGCAAAAAGTAAATTGATAAACATGAAAAAATGAATAACATCCACCCACCATAGTGAAAACGAGATCCAATACCTAATAATAAAATTATTATTCCATAAGAATTTTGAATCCAAATCGTGCTGAGCATTCTCAAAAGAAATGTAGATTTTGTTTGCGTGGGAACAAAATGAGAAAGAAAAATAACGTAATGTTATTTATGAAATATCAGAAATGTGTACCTTAACTGTAAAACAGAAAACACGTTAGGACAAAAGTTCTTGCTAACCTAAAGGTAAGCTCAATAATTTTCAAAACGCAAAATAATTGCAATAAAGAGTTTTTTTTTTAATTATTTATTTATCTATAATAAAATATATTTACAATGGTTTTATTTGTATGCCTGTCTCACTAGGGTATACCTGTGTCGAGACAGGCATACAGGTATATAAATGAATATAGTAGTTACAAGGATATTTCAGGTAAAATACATATTATGAATAGAATTAAAACAGAGGGGTGATTGGAAGGGTGGTAAATCTTTTAAAGAGAGTTATTTTATAAATGTTGGAGATGGAGTAATGAAATAAATTCTGCCTAGTCTATTTATAGGTTAAATTTGGCAGGATTCCATTATTTTCATTTGTTTTATATGGGTTAGGTTGTATGTGAATAGTTATTTCTGTCTATGTGTGATTTATTTTACAGATATTTGTGATAGTGTGGCGACCAATACTTATAATCCATTTTTTAATATCTTGTTTGAATTTTGTAAAGGAGTCACTTTGTCTGATCGTAGTTGGTAGTGTATTGTATAGTTTGCAAGCTATGTATTTAGAGTGTCTTTGCCCGAAGGTGGTTTTGAAAAAGGGAGTTTGGAGAAGTTCGTTGTTTTTGGCTCGAGTATTGTGTATTGTTTGTGTAGCTTTGTATGGTGTTTTGTTGTTTTTGTGTAAATTAAGTAATATGGATCTTGAGTAGAGCTGTTTTATGTCCATAACGTTGAAGAAATTGAAGATAGTATCAGTGCTGGTAGTAGCGGCATTTTAAGAATTATTTTTATGATTAGTTTTTGTGCTTTCATGATGGGATCAAGGGCATTGGAATATGCATTACCCCAGGCTAGAATTCCGTATTCGATTCGAGTTATGGAGGTTATTCGAGTTATGGAGGCCGTATTTTTTACTGTGTTATAAGAATAAAATAATATTGTCTGAATCTCACAGGTGGTTCGCTAATGGTTCGCTGTGAGGTTTGTCCGGGTCTTCTATCCGATATTTCTGCTCAACAACTATGTGGCAGACCGGATCGGCAGAGACTGGACGAGGGCGAGAGAAACCCTTTGACTTATCCAGCAGGAATCTCTCGGAACATCGTCATGCACCGCAGTAGGAGGGATGGATTTACATCCGTCGCTCGTGGATACCCTGACCCCCAGATTCCTACCCACCCCTGATACCTTTTTCCTTCCCAGAACTTCCTCTCTTCTCGAAAGTTTTTCTTCAGGGCTCTCCAGGCAAAAAAAACCCTCGATTCTGTGCAGAAACGGGCGGTCCGTTTGATAGATTCCCCCATCTTAAACGGATTGCAATATTTAAAGCACGGATATCGGGTGGGGATGCTAACCTTGTTCTACCGGTATTTCAATGGAAGATGCTCCCAGGAACAAGCGTATTGATCCCCATCGGCACCGGTGCATAGTCGGGAAACACGCCAAACGCGTGCCCAACGAATGTACACGGTTGACATTTTTGGTCACATGAGAAAGGATCGCTTCTTCGATTCGATCTTGAGTTTAACATATTTAACTGTGGAACGATTTGCCGGTCACTGCGTTTCCTTCTGCCCACAACATGGGTCACTTCAAGACCAATATTCATTCCTTCCTCTCCTCAAGATGACCCTCCACACAGCACCTTTTTTTATATGAGCTCCACACAGGAGACCCCGAGGAAAAAAAATTCCATCAGGCCGTATGTCATCATTGGGGATGCTGTGTGGAGGGTTTTTTAAGGAAAGGAAGGAGAGGAGAGTTCTATGAAGGAAAAGGGTTTAAGGGGTGGGTATGAATCCGGGGTTCAGTGTGTCCTGGTCATCCGCCTTCAAGACCTAGACAAACCTCACCCCATGAGGGCACCCCTGCTTGCGAACCACTTGGGGTGACCTATGGCAGAGGTGACATAGGCCAAGTGACATATCTCAGGTGACATAAAAAAGGACCTCCTTCGTGGAGCTAACTTAAAAAAGTAACAAAAAATATATATTTCACTTTGTAAATTTTGTTCATCACTTAAATACAGTTTTTACCGGTAATGAATCTTCAATAACTGTGTTTTTCAATGCCACCTACTTTAGAACAGGTTTCTATTTACCTAACGAAGTCAAAACGGTACAAAACATTTCAATTCTACTTCTCATATCGCTAAATGCTACTATCTTCACACATTGTCAGAATCCGTGACCGTTAAACTGTGATATTGGAACTGAATAAAAATCATAATCACTCTTCCTTTATCCAACGCGCTTTCATCGACCTTCGAGATCTCCTCATTCGATCATTAATCGGCATTAATTCATAACAAATAAGCATATGTAAATATATGTATGTGCGTATGTATGTATGTGTATCATGCATACGCTTGCTTGTGTACGCGTATGGATACATATATGTATGTCAGGGTGTATGTATGTGTACATGTATTTGCACATGTATGCATGCATGCACACATATAAAACTTTAAACAAGAATTATGTTTTTGAATATGATCTTATAATCTTGTGCATAATTTTTCTTTTTTTTTGTATTATCTAATTTCCTTAAAAAAATAATTCTCATTACAAACTTTCTACAATAATTTTTCCAATTTTCATCATGTTTGTATATTTAATCCATTTGTTCACACTAGACACCACAAAGTAACTATATTCCATTGGTCACCATGAAACAGGCAGCCGTCTAGTATGGTGATGTAATGTATCATACCTATACATGAAAATGTTTTAATGTGTTACCATATAATTTATAAATAATAAATAAATAAAAATATAACTTTTTTCTTCACAGAACTTACACATGACATAGGTCCCGAGGGATTTTTTTTTCTCAGAGTCTCCCGAGTGGAGCTTATTTAAAAAAAAAAAAGTTCCAAGTATTGTGTTACCTCATGAACCACGATTCACGTTATTTGCGGTAAATTCAAAGAATCCCATTGGTAACATTGGATCATCATACTGATAAGTCTCGAGGTTAAATCGATTCGTCTATTTTAGTTTTTAGTGGAGAAAAATGCCATAACCGAGCTGCGGAGGCCAAGTGCCCGCAGCACGCGACCCTTCCCTCTTTCCATTCCCTATTCTGTTAACCTACCACCTACCCTACTGCCTGCACACCCCCTGATACCTGCTACCTGCTGGCTTCTGGCCTTGCAGCTATGCCTATGAACGGGTGCGCAGAAGAAACTATTGAACAATCTTCTTGAGGACAGTAGTACTCCCGGAGTATGCAATAAATTTTGTTTGATTTTTTTATTTCACGATTTAATCATCAATATATATATATTACAGAATCTCCAGAATTTCGTGGAGAGACCACATTACAAATGAGGAGGTTCTCCAAAGAATCGAAGGAGGAAGGCACCTGCTCAGGACCTTGTCCGAAAGGCGTGCAAGATGGATCGGCCATGTAATACGACAAAAAGGCCTCTTGCATGCCATAATGGAGGGTATGACCAAGGGGACAAACTCTAGGGGACGCCCACGCCGAGAGTGCCTGGAGGACCTGCTGGTGGACGTGCGCTGCTCATCATATGCAGACTTCAAAAGAGCCGCACAAGACAGGGAAGAGTGGAAGAGACGAATAGAGAAAATTGCTGCAAACAAATACCAGGATTGAAACCAGAGAGAGATATATTAACAACAGGAAGTTTATGAAAATGTGCGTCCCGCTAAAACGAGTTCTGGAACGATCAATGGCGTTATATGGTGTGATAACTCTCTATCCCCCATCCATGAATAAGGTTACCGTTTTTACCTGAAAAGCGGGCTTTTGAAGATATAAGGGCTAGAAGTTTCACCCTCTAAAAAATTCTAGAACAGTCCAGAACATTCGAGAGTATTCGAAAGCATTCCACAACATTCTCGAATCTATAGAATATTCGGGAATAGTCGGGAACGTTCGGGAACATACCAGATCATTGTGGAACATTCCAGAACACTCTCGAATGTTGTGGAATGTTCTACGAGTGGGGCTACTCTTTGGTAGGGGTATAAAAATCAAGATCCGCCGTGGGTTCGAACGTCAGTTCAATCTCATGTCAACTCCCTGAGCAAAGCCGGGTGCCCTAGCTAGTTTAAAAATAATATAAGGTAAATCTGCAGCACGTTCCTAATTGGAAGATACTCTCAGTAACAGTATGGTGTAAGACCACCATTTAGAATCGAAACGTTGCTTGAAATGGCTTTGGCCATGTTTGGTGACTAGACTATGAATAGCCAGATACTTCCTACCCTACCTTCAGCCTTACAACATACCCCAATTGGAGATGCGATAGTATCACAAAACTGTTCGGACACAGTGGGGCTATGGTATCCCCAATTGTTGGGGTATGTTGTGTGACTGAAGGGAGTGAGATGGGTATGAGGATGTTTGGAAAGTACGTGGGTGTTCAGATCTGGTCAATAAACAAGTCGAAAGTTATTTAAACGGTGGTCTTTCACAAGGGCGATGAGAGTATCTAACACCAGTGTTCTGATTTGAAAAATTGCTTTTGCCCTTTTCATAGTTATTGTAAGTAATAATTATTAGCCTGGAACACTCCTGTACATTGAAAAAATCTCCCGAGAAACGATACATGCCGCCGACGGGACTCGAACCCGCGTCCTTCTGATTTTCATTCAACAATTACTGCTTATTAATTTTTTCCTTTTCATAGTTCTATGCATTGCAAGTACATAAATATATGCCAACTTTCTATTCGCCCTTTGTTGTATTGTACTGTTGCTTTTAATGAAATTTTGTGTTTTGCTTTCGCTTGAAATTAATCATTCCTTTTGGTTATGTAAGTATTCTAATTATTTATCTTAATGTCTTTCTTCTTTGTGCCTATTTTATTACATCTTTTCCTTTAAAAAAATACCATTTTTTATGACCATTTTATATTTTCTAAGACGTTTCCAAGTATGTTTTGTCGTTAATGAATAACTCTCCAAATCACTCTCTCTAATTAGAATTATTTAAAAAGTTACAACCATTTTATCGTCGCGGTTCAGATGGAATCTAACTAGAATCTAAATAGAACAAAACTTTAAACGCATTTTTCTCGAAACTACTTTTTTTCGAGACGGTTAACACGATATCTCAAGTTCTACTGAATCAATTTACTTGAAATTTGATGTGAGCCTTCTCTGTACATTACTCTATCGCCCCTACCAGAATTACGAGTATAACAAAATTTTAATTTTTACTATTTTTCGGAAAAGGAAAAAAACTGTTAAAAATTGCCTATTTATTTGAAACAGCCGCCATTTTGCGAAAAAAAAAATTTTTTCCGTGGTTGGGGCCATAGCAGCATTGGTTTGGATTAAGAATTAATTTGTTTTTTTTTCTGATTACTCGGGAGGGTTGCAATCGTGTCAACCAGGTTGCGCCATTTTTTTGAGACCCCCCTTGAACACCCTGTAACTTTTTGAATTATGGATTATTTCGTTTGATTTTTTTAATGTATTCTTTAATGTTTAATAAATATTTGATAAAATAATGGCTCCTAAAAATTTTATTTGTTTTTTTTATTGCACCTGAAAAAATACCTACAATTCATGCTTCTAGACTCGAATACCCCCTTCACCCAAAGGAAACTAATTATTCCCTCAACCGCTCGTTAAACCTTTTAACAAAAAGGTAACTAGTATTCACTCTGGGTTAGCTGAAACAATTTCAGTCCTGCCATTTTTCCTCGAAGATGCGCGGGTAGGACCGGGAGGCATCTTATCTTTCTAGAGTTAAAACATGATATATTATATCGTTCATACCATCTGTAAGCCAGCGCGGCAGGGTGCAAAATCTGACCTATAGCATCCCTCGCCCCCAATTAGTAAGGGATGAAGCTAAACATGAATGAGAAGGAATTCGAAATTGAATAACTCTCAATTTACGCTCCAAATACGAAATGGCTTGTCACAATCTTAATATATAAAACTAAGTTGGTTAGTTACACCATTTATAACTCAAGAACGGCCGGACCGATTTTTATGATCTTTGATTTGTTGGATTTGTCTCCGCCCCGAATAGCAGAATAGCTATTAAAACATCTGAAAAATTCACATACAAAAAATTATTAAGAAAATTCTTTTCCTCATACATTTTGTATGGAAAGAATTCTCATATTTTAAAAGACCTGCAGCAATATTGTGATAAGTATAATATTGAACAGTGAATGAATTCCAAAAATCAAAAACGTCAAATTTCAATGCACTGATTGTTTTGCTTTTGTTCTTAAACATATACTGCTGCCCCTCTTTCTTACTTACTAAATGTCAATAGTCACGACGATTAGTCACGATGTCAATAGTTTGACGACCTCCGTAGTCCAGTGGGTAAGAACTCTTGACTCACAATCCGGAGGTCGCGGGTTCGAACCCGGCATGCGCAAATAAATTTTATTTGATTAATTTGTGTTATTTCACAATTAATTCCTTTAAAATAATATATAGTATATTTGCGGCATGTTCCAGAGTGGAAGATACTATCAGTATCGCCCTGGTGTAAGACCACCATTCAGAATTGAAACGTTGCTTGAAAATGGCTTTAGCCGTGTTTGGTGACCAGATCTGAATAGCCAGGTACTTCCCAACCTTCCTCTTCCCCACCTCCTTCCCCTCCCCACTACCTTCAGCCTCACAACATACCCCAATCGGGGATGCCATAGTCTCACTGGCTCCAGACGGGAGCAGTTGAGATTCTTGTGCGGTATTCACTGTAAAAAAAAAAATGTTAAAAATACAATAATTATAATAAAACTCCCTCACACTAAGTGGAAAAAGAAGAAAACAAAAAATATAAATCGGTACACAACGCCATCTCTGATACTGACAAAAAACAAAACACGGACAGTTGCGCATCGATAATTGCTTCATTGTGTAATTTTTAACTTAATAAAAAAAAAAAAGAATTTAATACAGCTAATAAGCTAACACAACAGTTATTAAATCTGAGGCGTTACGAAGTTCTCCGGGTCAGCTAGTATTGTTATAAAGCCTTTTATTCGGTGAGAAGTTGGGGCCTAATGTTAGGGCTCTCAAAAAAATCATTCAGTGAAATCAATCTCATCACATCCGCTTGGTATAAAGAAAACATGCTGAATTAGCCTCCAGTTCTTATTTAAAGTAAACCAACAACTAAAATATGTGGAAAAAGATTTGTAGTAGAGGTCAAAGATTGAATTATTGATTCGTTAAATGTAGTGAAAGATATTAACAATAAATATTTCAATCCTGATAATTGAAGAAATTTATGATGGAGGCGTATTGGCGCCAAATAATAAACTATGGATCATGTTGTCAATAATTTTATGTTATTGATAGCGGATTTTTTATTTGTTGATAATAAACGTTTTAATTGATTCATTTTTCAGAAACAAGATTGTATAGTGGCGTAGAAGTAAACAGCATTGTTGCCTAATGATAAAAATAATAACCGTATGCAAGGTAATAAAAAACTGTTTCTGAAAAAATTAGAAAATACACAGATTTAGGAAATGAGATTAAAAGAATTTGGCATTCTCGGACTATAAAAATATTACCATTTGTTATTTCGGCTACTGGCATTATACCTAGGTATCTGATTCAAAATTTAGGCGTATTAGATTTGTCAAAGAATTTATATATAAAAATGCAAAAATCGGTAATTTTAAATACATGTAGGATTACAAAAGATTTTTTAAATATTTATATTGAGGGATCAGTAGGATTTATAGGTTCAATTAGGAATTCCACAGAGCCGAACCCTCTGATATGAAAATATCTGGAGTCGGTGAATAATTTTCCCATCTGGTCTCTGGTAGGTTGACATGTTGTTCTTGTATTGTTTTGTAATTATAATACTTATATAGTGCAATTGCATAACGTGGATTGACCAGATGATCATTTGGGAAGTGTGTGAAAGGGTTTAGTTTTTCCTGTGGGGAAAATTAAACCCGGACATTTAAATCTGGTGCGTAAAAAAAAAACTTTATTCATATTTTACATCATAATAATGTTCAAACCAGTTAATATTCAAATTATTTCATTACTGTGTGCTTCAGGTTCGGTCAAGAAACCAACACATCTACTGCTTCGTGATAAACTTCAAGATAAAAATCCATTGCTGCACTGATCCGTGTCCCAGAAAAACCCATTATCATATTGTTACGTGATACATCTTCGGAAAGAAACCCAATGCTTTCCTTCGGTTTATCCTAAATCTTAGTATGAAAACCCATTGCTCCATCGCTCCCTTCGGAAAAACCCCGATGTTCAATTGAATTGGGTTTATTCTAAATATATGTCTGAAAACTCAATGTTCCCATAAAATTATAAATCAATTAAAGTTCCGCTGATTTACGCTTAAACAAGTTAAGTTTTAAAGCTCTTATAATTTTTTTTGTATTTCTTGGGCATTAACTATGTAACAATTTCTAGACATTTTGTTTTTTGAAGAGTTTTATTAAATGTACATGTAGTTTTAATTCTGCTCGTGAAAATTTAATTTAAGTAACAAATGTACATTTTATAAAACTCTTCAAAAAACAAAATCTCTTATAAAATATTATGTTATTCTTGAAAATAATATCTAGACATTCCCCGCGCGGAAATGCAAATTATATAAAATTCCCTCGATAGAAAAAAATCGCAAACTATGCTCCGAAAATTATTATAAACACGTTTGTTTCAGTTATTTTACAAGTTTTGTGTATGAAAAATTTCACAGTGTTTCTTTAAATGCTGTTTAAGACAACCCTGTTTAGAGGTTTTTGCTCTAAACGAGTCGTGTTTTATTAAACATTTTCACAATTTTCACATCGATTTTGTCGCTTTAAATACTAGCGCGCTCCTCTAACATTCGTAATTTCATATCTCTCCATCTTCTTCTTTTTGGCATTCATATTATTATACATAGCTCCCTGTTCCAGCTGCGAGCAAAAACCCATTGTTCCTTGCCCCCTTTTATTTTAAAAACACTGTATTCCAAAGCTCCCTGTTCTATTACGGTCAAAAGCCAATTGTTACGCGCTCAAGTTTCGGATAAAACCCACTGTTAAACGCTCCAGTTTTGGATAAAACCCATTGTTGCATGCTCCAGTTTTGGATAAAACAATTGTTTCATGCTCCACTCTCGGATAAAAACCTTTATTCCGGGTTTTATCTCCAGTTATGAATAAAACCAAATGTTTCGTGCTCCAGCTCCGGATAAAAGTCCATTACACACAGTGGCGTAGCGTGCCTTAGAGGGGGCCCTGTATCAAAATTAGTTGACGGGCCCAAATGAAGGGTAAAGATTTCTCACAAAAGAAATAATAATGCACTATTCTCCCAGCATTATGTAAAAATGGCTTTGAGAGTAATAATAATCAACTTCTAATGAAGAATATCAAAATAAATTTCTTATTATTGCTCGATACAATACGTGATCAGGTATTTTCATGTATTAAAGGTTGCCATTGTTCTTTCAAAAAACAAAATTCACCCTTCGCTACTGGTAGAAAAATTCGTAGGTAGTACTTACCATTGCATTCTAAATCAATTACAGAAGCTGATTGCTGAAAAAATGAAGGAATTGTGGGCATTTTTATAACCTCCTCTCTTTTCTCTTTTTCGTTATTTGTTTTTGGGGTGTTATGCCGTGTTGCGCTACCTCCTTCTTTAGCCAACGTTTCGGACATCGTTGCAGTGTCCATCATCAGGGCAGATCCGGTAGATGTCACACATCTACCGGACATCTTAAACAAATAACGAAAATGCTTTTGGCCGTGAAAATCTTAAAACTTATCCTCTCTTTTCTGTTTACTTTTTCTTTTCATAGCTCCACTGGGATAATCTCTTTTCCTTTCACTCATTCTTTTCATAAAATCAAACTAATTAACCAATAAATAATCAGAAGAACAAGGTTGTATTGTATTAAAATGTAATAAATAACGTTTGAACCGGAATGAAATAAAACGCGTAAATATTGCTCTCCGTGGTTCGTCATTGTACATCGGTTATTGCGGGATTGCCCCGTTTAAGCGAATGATTTAAACGGGGGAATCCCGCAATAACCGATGTAGGATGTTGCCAACTTTTGCGCGCACGCTTAACCCGGGAAAAAGAGATTTCTTTTTTTACTTTTGTCATTTCTGAAGTGAAAACTCTATAGGCACGTATGACACGTATCCCGGGAAGCACGAGATCAAGTGACATTGAGGATAACATTTTACAATTTTTTGCTTACACACGTTAGGGGCCTCTGTAGCCCGGGGGGCCCGTATCATTGATACGGCTGATACGGCGGTAGCTACGCCCCTGATTACACACCACTGCTCCTCGCTAAATTTCTGTATAAAAACCGATTGTTATGCAGTTCCATTCTGAATCATCGGATAAAAAATAAAAACCCACTGCTCTATTGGTATACGCTTAAACTCTGCCCAAATAAGTATAATTACAAGGTGAAAATAGATTCAATTGTAATGATGCATGACGTTATCTGTAAAACTTCTAATAAAGATTATGAGGTACATAATAATATCTACAACATTTTGTTGAAATATCTTATCTTTATTGTTTATGCAAAAAAAGTATGAGGTACCTAATTATTAGTATTTTTAAGCCTGCCTTGTTATGGCGGACGAAGATATATTATGAACATACATATAATTTTCACAATGAAAAATGAAAAATGAAAAAATGAAGCCGATTCAACGTAAGCTTTCCAAAATACAATAAGTATATTATTTTGTCTGATTACGTTTAAAAGGGATCGAAATGAAAATCTAGTCTCTTTCAACGGAAGCAATCTTCCGAGCAGGCCCTCCATTGATATGCTGGGTGTAACCCTAAGTGACCAGCTCAGGTATAGGGGCTCCATCGAAGCCAGAGTAAAGTTAGCCTCCCAAAAACTGGGCGTACTGTACAGGGCCCGCAGATACTTTAATAGTACACAACTGCTAACCCTGTACAAATCACAAGTGCGCCCCACGGTTGAATTTAGCAGCCACCTCTGGTCTGGAGCTCCAAAATACCTGAAAACTACCCTCGACTCTGTGCATTCTCCCATTTTAACAGACGTATTGCAATCTTTAGAGCACAGGCGTCGGGTGGGAATGCTATCCTTGTTCTACCGGTATTACAATGGAAGATGCTCCGAGGAACTAGCATCATTGATCCCTTCGGCACCGGTGCATAGTCGGGAAACACGCCAAACGCGTGCCCAACATTTGTTCACGGTTGACATTTGTCACATGAGAACAGGTCGTTTCTTCGACTCGTTCTAGTGTTCAACAGCTCGGCTGTGGAATGATTTGCCGGCCCCTGTGTTTCCTCCTTCCTACAACATGGGTCTCTTTCAATGTTCATTCCTTCCTCTCCTCAAAAAGACCCTCCACACAGCATCCCAGATGACATAGGCCTTGAGGGAAATTATTTTCCTCAGGGCCTCCTGTGTGGAGTTAATGTAAAAAAAAAAAAAAAAATTACATAATAATAAATGTTTTATTATCTTCATTTTTTGTAATAAATAGAGATAATGATAATATCCTCACAGGGATCTCTCTTGATGAGGATTTTATTTACATGAATTTGTATATTTACATATACAAATTCAATGGTATGAATTACATGAAATAATTATAAATATATTGGTTTTAGTGCAGTTAAGTGGTTTCGGTTTCAGTATTTTTTCTATATTTGATCTCTTGATGCTAAGTATTCAGATTTAAATGTTATAATATTGTTGTGATTTTTGAATGAGTGGGTTTTTGCTGTCGAGTTTAGTTCCTTAGTATAAGAAGTTTTTTGTTTCAACAAATGTTGTACTTGTAGTTAGTGTTTTTTTGGGTGTGTTTTACATACGTATTCCACGTATTGGATGTACTTTTTATACACTAGTTGGTAGTACAAAATACAACTAACCAACCATTACAATCTCTACCGCAGGGGTAGGCAGAAAGGATGAATCGAAAAGATATGTACACCACAATGTCTTGGCATGTACAGTGCACATATTCGTTGCTTCTACCACATTCATTCAAACATCGTCACATACACATTTTTTTTACATTAGCACTACGCAGGAGACCCCTGGAAAATAATTTTCCTCTCTTCCCTTTAGGGATGCCGTGCTCATGGTCTTTTTAAAAGGTATGAGGGGTAGGTAGGAATCTGGGGTTAAGTGTGTCCAGATCATCCGTCGCCAAGTCACAACAAATCACACCCCATGAACCCGGGCACCTCTGACAAATCACCAAACGTAGCGAACCGCTTGTGGTGACGTATGGCAGAGGCGTTGATTAGGTTGATATGGCCCGACTGAATTCTTGCCTTCCTCGGGCGTCCCCGACATTTTCCACAATTTTATTTTGCGTTAAAACAAACTGGAACAGAATATTCTCGAAAATCATTGTAACGTTTGTTGTTTAATCTACACCTCACAAGAGTGTATCTGTCTGTACGGTGAAAGGATATGGGAACTATGTTGCCACCTGGTTAGGCAGCGTTGTGAGGCAGGTTAAGAGAGGGGCTATAGGAAGAGATTTATTAATGAGGGCTCTTGAAAAAGCCCGGATTATATGAAGGAGGAAAATCAGATGCCAATTTTTACTGAAGATTTTTTTTTACATTAACTCCATGCAGGAGGCCCTGAGAAAAAAAGAATTACCTCAGGGCCTATGAAATCTTTGGAGATGCTGTATGGAGGGTATTTTTATGGAAAGGAAGGAGTGGAAGTTCTGAGAAGGAAAAAAAAATAAAAGGTGTGGGTAGAAATCTGGGGTCAGTGTGTCCAGGAGTGACGGACGTATGAATCCATCCCTCCCACTGCGGTGCAAAGCGATGGGTCGAGAGAGTCCGACTGGAGAGGTATAGGTCAGGTCTCCCTTAACCAGTCACTCCCGATACGGCCCGCCACGCAGTAGGTGGGCAAACCCATTCGCCGCCGAGACCTAGATAATACTCACCCCATGAACCCGGGTACTACTGCTAATTCACCAAACGTAGCGAATCACTTGGGATGATTTATGGCAGAGATGTTGGTTATCCAATAAATGGTTCCCGGGGCGGCGGTACCCGTGCCCGCCTTCCAAATTGTATAAGGAACAAACAAAGAATAAAATATGTTACAACATGTAACAACAGCGTGTTCATCATAAGCTCACCTCTAAGTAATAATGTATTTACAAATAACTAATTTACATTTAATGTAAATTAATTTTATTCATTTCCAATGAAATCCCAGTATTATATTGGTACCATTGCAAACTTTGATGTAAACAAAAGTAGAACCCGACTAATGCGAGATTAAAATTATAACTCATTTAAACTTTTAAATGGGATAATAATTATAACGATTTGTTTCAACTTTCCCCGGGCAGAATAATTAGTGGAACATTAATTCAGATGTTGTGTTTCCACCAAAGAGATAATTTTTTAATATTCAGAAATTAAATACAAAAGGCACAATACATTTTTCAAGTGAAAAATTCTTTATCACCGTTGTGATTTGAGACAATTATAAACATCTACGGGATATAGCCTGCGAGAGCATGAGATAGTATAATCGGTCTCCTCTTTGTGCGGTGCTTTGTAGTCTCCCCACTCTTGTCTACTTTAGTTTTCTGAAGGTTTCATTTCTATCACGTTTGAATTGTACACTCTGATTTTTTTTTATTATCTCCACACAAGAGTCCATCAGTAAAATAATTTCCATCAGGGTCTTTGTCTATGTTGTCTTAAGGGATGCTGTGTGGAGGGTATTTTTAAAGAAAAAAGGAGAAGAAGTTCTGGGAAGGAAAAGGGTATGAGGGGTGAGTAGGGATCTGGGGGTCAGTGTGTCCAGGAGTGACAGACATATGAACCCATCCCTCCGACTGCGATGCAAGGTGATGGGTCGAGAGCCCGGCTGGAGAGGTTAAAAGGCCTCCCTCAAGCAGTCTCTCTCGATCCGGCCCGCCACGCAGCAGGTGGGCAGACTGGGGTCAGTGTGTGCAGGAGCGACGGACGTATGAATCCACCGCCAAGAGCCTCAAACCCACCTCATCCGAAGAACCCGGACTCCCCTGCTAAGTCACCAAACGTAGCGAAACACTAAGGGTGACCTATCAAATTACGTATTTCCCCATCTTTCTCTCTTCCTACTCCTTCCACTCCCCACTTTCTGCAGCAACATAACACATCCCAATTTGGGATACCATAATCATACTGGCTCCAAAACATAAAATAATGGCGGTAAATAAATAAAATAAAGCTCTCTGAGAGCTGAGTGGCCGTCGGAAGGAAGTAATAATAAATACGAGACACTCTGTATACATCTACTATGGGGAAAAATTTTAAGAGGAGACATGGTCGCCGAGAAATTTTAATAATAGATATTTTAACAAACTGTTGAAAGGGACAACTGACAGGCTGAAAATACCTAAATCAAATCGTCAAAATCGAGGTTTTGTATTCCCCATTTTTCTCCTCAAAAACTGTAGGTACTGATTTTTAGTGACCGACCGAGGGTTCGGTTTCGGTTTCGGCAAGTTTCGGCAAAAAAATCGAGTTTCGACATCAGTTTCAGTTCCGCACCGAAACTTTGCGTTCGTGAATTATCGCGCGTCGTTCGGCTGACTTCGGGTGAATTCGTGTCTCGTATGTCACCTCCCATCATCAGCTGAGTTTGCATCATCCGGTTAAAATATTGCATCGGCCGGTTAAAATACTCAATTAATGAGGTCCTTCCTTTATAATGTAAATTTTTGTTTATTTTACAGATATTTATAAAATAATAATTTTTTCACACTCCAATTATTGTTTTTTTTTATTATTTCATTTAAGACGTTTAATAAGAATGTTGTGATTGTAAACGCAATAAAAATTAAAATACTCAATTAATGAAGTCCTTCCTTTATAATGTAAGTGTTGTTTATTGACAAATTTTTGTTCCAAGAAGTAGTTAACATGTTTTGTTAATTTTTATGATTTTTGTTTGTTTTATAGCAGTAATATAAAAAAAAAGTATGAATGTATTTTAACATACTTCAATTATTATTATTTTTATTTCATTTAACACCTGTTAACTGTCTGTATAAGGGTAAAAAATAACCCAAATGGATTAGAACAATAGATTTTTAGCATTACTAAAAAAAGTTTCGTTTTCGGCCGAAACTGAGACAGATACCGAAGATTCGGTTTCGGTAGATATTCCTGTTTCGGTCGGACACTACTGATATTTAAGATTTTTTTACCAACTTTTGTAAGTTTTGCTTTTTTTCAAATACATTTTCTATTTGTACACTGAAGATCTGTTGATGGCGATCAAACCATGCATTTTTAACGATTTTTGAAGGGTATTAACTACTGTAAGAAGTAACTTTTCAATAAAAGCAAAACGTACTGACACGATTGTGGTCGATACGTATAATTAAAAAATATTTGAACTGGTGAGAAAACTCAGAGAGAAAATTGGAAAGTACGTTTGTGTGAACAAGACGCCGCGCCGCCCAGTTTCCCCTTAAGAAATGTAACATAAATTTCCATGAATTCGGAGTCGCACTTAAACAATTTAATTTTGAGTGTAAGGAATTACAAGACGAAAGAAGTGAAGCTTTTTGTAAAAGGAAAAACTGTCCAAGTATTTATTGTAGTAGCGATAAATATGATGAACATTTTGATTCCTGAATAATTTATTTATTTAAACTTTTGTTTATATTAAACGCTGACGCGCCGATAACCGGCGGTTAACATAATATTATACAAGGTGTAATAGCACGTACCCGAAGGATTTTAACCAGCGATTTCTGTAATAATATATACAAACAAAGTTTTTTTTTTTTGTTTTTACATTAACTCCACACAGGAGGCCCTGAGGAAAATAATTTCCCTCAGGGCCTATGTCATCTGGGATGCTGTGTGGAGGGTCTTTTTGAGGAGAGGAAGGAATGAACATTGGTCTTGAAGAGACCCATGTTGTAGGAAGGAGGAAACACAGAGGCCGGCAAATCATTCCACAGCCGAGCTGTTGAACATAAGAACGAGTCGAAGAAACGACCCGTTCTCATGTGACTAATGTCAACTGTGTAAAAATGTTGGGCACGCGTTTGGCGTGTTTCCCGACTATGCACCGGTGCCGAAGGGATCAATGATGCTAGTTCCTCGGAGCATCTTCCATTGTAATACCGGTAGAACAAGGATAGCATTCCCACCCGACGCCTGTGCTCTAAAGATTGCAATCCGTCTGTTAAGATGGGAGAATCTATCAAACGGACCGCCCGTTTCTGCACAGAGTCGAGGGTATTTTTCAGGTATTTTGGAGCTCCAGACCAGAGGTGGCTGCCAAATTCAACCGTGGGGCGCACTTGCGATTTGTACAGGGTTAGCAGTTGTGTACTTTTAAAGTATCTGCGGGCCCTGTACAGTACGCCCAGTTTTTGTTACGCCCAGTTGGGTTAGTTACACCATTTATAACTCAAGAACTTTTATGATCATTGATTAGTTGGATTTGTCTTCGCCTCGAATAGCAGAATAGCTATTAAAACATCGAAAAAATCACGAAAAACATAATTATGAAGAAAATTCTTTTCAAAATATGAGAATTCGTTCCATTCATTTTGTAAGGAACGAATTCTCATCTTTTGAAAGAGCTGTAGGAATATTGGAATAAGTATAATATTCAGTAGTAGAGTGAATTCCAAAATTTCAAAAACGTCAAATGTCAATGCGCTGATCGTTCTGCTTTTGTTCTTAAACATTTAATTCTGCCCCTCTTTTGTACACACTTACACACTAAATATCAAGAATCGAAAATGGGATAAACAGTGAACGTCTAATGAACAGTGAATGTCTACACCCCTCCACAGGAAAAATACAATCATTATAATAAATATCCCACACACGTACAAAGAAAACGAAACACAATTCCCGTAAGTAAAAGGAAAAGTAGGAAAATCACAAAAATTATAAATCCGTACACAACGCCATCTCGCATTGCGCATCAATAATTACTTCATTGTGTAATTTTTAACTTAATACAAAACTGAAATTATTTCAGCTAATAAGTTAACACAATAGTTCTAGATACGATTTTAGATTTTCACGGCCAAAAAATATTTATATTGTAGCGCCAGCTCGTAGAGGAGTGGAGCTGGCGACACGGTATCGCTCCTAAATAGATAAGTACTAACATCACCCCTAACTATTACACATCTGCCCTGATGATGGACACTGCAACGCTGTCCGAAACGTTGGCTAAAGAAAGAGGTAGCGCAACATGGCATAATACCCCAAAAACTAATAACAAAACAATAGTTCTAGATTCTGAGACGATACAAAGTTCGCCGGGTCAGCTAGTTTGGAATAAAAAACACTGACCTCTTTTTGTTGTCCTATAGTATTTCTTTTCAGTTTAAAAAAGCAAAGTTTGTCCTATCAATCGTCACCACTGACCACACTGTGGCGTGACGACGGGATCACGTGATATGCGCCCTCTCCTCTGTGTTACCGTGTTGCTAGAACGAGACGGAGTGCGATTCACGTGACCCGTGCTGGCTGAACCTAACTACTCAGTTGCAGAGTGTAATGAAAAATATATTTTTTGTTTTTAATTGAAAAGAAATATCATAGGACAGTAAAATGTCATGTAAATTTTTAACACCAAATATGCTCAGAAATCGTTGGTTAAAATCCTTTTGGTGTAGTACACACCAAACTTTAATAACGACCTGATGTTGATAAATAAATCGTTGGAATGGATGAGTTTAAGGTCCGAAAATGGACATGCCTCCCCGCCGACGCCATTCGTGTTTTTTACGCATCTTTCTATTTCACTTACTGTCATTGTCAGTCAGTAAAGTGACTGTACCTGCGCGAAAATTGATCTATCAAGTTCAGATCGTAATTTAAGTTTGGCGCGTACTATACGTGCTGTCACACCCTGTATTCTTCCATTACTAGCTGATAAAAACCCGCTCCGCAGGTTTTTACTGCTAGGCCCAGCGGGCGGCTTTTGGTTCGGCTTCGCGCAGTTAGTGCCGGTGACCATTTTATAGATCCAATACGAACTGATTCCATAAACAGCTCGTTCCTCGGATCCACTGTAGCTAGTCACCGGGACAAAGTAACCGAGACAGAGCAATGCCGTCATATGTAATATATATCCACTTGATACAACATGTATTACCGTCAATCTTTTGATATCCGAAATCCGAAGAGGTACAACATATTCACAAATTCGTAGCAGTTGTACCTAGGGGGGAGACGTCCCCGTCCGACCTGCTGACGGGATCTTGAATTCAAAACATAATTATAACAAATGTAGCTTTGTAATTGAAATTCCACGTATGGCGTGGCGTCCGACATGCACTCGTAGCTGGGTTAACCACGCAGACGCTATGGTATTAATAACTTTTGATTTAATTCGATAACTACCTACCGTTCACATTTCAAAATGGCGGTGAATGCCGATTGCTGATGAATTCGAATGTGACGGGAACTCAAAAAACCAATTCATTCATATTATGTGCATATTGGTATTATATCCATAAAAATTTATTTGCAAGAAATTTCTTCCAAAGTGCAAATAAAATTAGGTAGCGCTTTCGTCGGCGAAGTGCGAAGGTAGTAAAAATTAAAATTTAATGGACTTCAAGTGCGGAAGCCAAAGGGTGGAGAGAGGAAAGGAAAAGAGGTAAGATTGGTGAAGGTGGAGAATTAAGTTGGTGGAAACAGAAATTGCCTTCTTATCTTTATCTTGAAGGTGGCGTTTGAGAAGATACTCGGAATTTCAGTTGGCAGCTCATTATAAAGCTAGCATTTTGTGAACACCTCACTAGGAGAACTGTGCTATAAAATATAAAACAGTTTTTCATTCAAATGCATCAAGGATAAAACTTTTTTTACATTAAGGCGCCGCTACCCGAATTTCTACCGATTTCTTACATATCTTCCTACACATTAAGTTTTAAAGCTCTTAAAAAAATATATGTTATTCTTGAAGATAATATCTAGACATTCCCCGCGCCGAAAAGTAAATTATATAAAATTCCCCCGATAGAAAAAAATCGCAAAGTTGCTCCAAAAATTATTATAAACACGTTTGTTTCAGTTATTTTACAAGTTATATGTATGAAAAAATTTACAGTATTTCTTTAATACTGTAAATTAAGTTAAGACAGTTGTCTTAACTTAACTGTTTAAGACAACTCCCGCGAGATTTTTGCTTAAATATTTTCGCAATTCACATTGATTTTGTCGCTTTAAATACTAGCGCGCTCCTCTAACATTCGAAATTTCATATCTCTCCATCTTCTTCTTTTGGAGCCCGGTTGCGGCGCCTTAACTCCACACAGGTGGCCCTGAGGAAAATAATTTCCCTTAGGGTCTATGTCATCTAAGATGCTATGCTCAAACGAGTCGAAGAAGCGACCCGTTCTCATGTGACAAATACCAACCGTGTACATATGTTGGGAGCGCGTTTGGCGTGTTCCTCGACTATGCACTGGTGCCGAAGGGATCAATGACGCTAGTTCCTCGTAGCATCTTCCATTAAAATACCGGTAGAACAATGATAGCATTCCCACCCGATGCTTGTGCAAAAGATTGCAATCTTTTTGTTATGTTAGGAGAATCTATTAAACGGACCGCCCGTTTTGTACAGAGTTGAGGGTTTTTTCCAGGTATTTTGGGACTGTAAACCAGAGGTGGCTGCCAAATTCAACCGTGGGGCGCACTTGTGATTTGTACAGAGTTAGCTGTTGGGTACTATTAAAGTATCTGCTGGCTCTGTACAATATGCCCAGTTTTGAGAGGCTAACTTAACTCTGGCTTCGATGGAGCCCCCATATCTGAGCTGGTCACTTAGAGTTACACCAAGCACATCAATGAAGAGCCTGTTCGAAAGATTGCTTCCATTGAAGGTAGGGTTCCCAGATCAAAAAATCTAAATCCCGGAGAAAATTCCTGACATTTGATAAAAATTCCGGACTTTCGAAAGTTACGGAATTAACAAAGATATGCTCTTATATATTTGCGACGCAGGCACACAATGCCAATGATGAAAGGATCTTTTCCTTAATGGGAACCCAATGGTCAAAAGAAAGGAACAGGCTTTCTGTAGAGTCTGTCAAGTCGATTCTCTTAACACAGTATAATTTAAAAATATGACTTGCGAAATGTTCTACAAAACTATTATTAAAATTCTGAAGTGTTGAACAATATTTCTGGGAGCATTAAATATCAGAAGTGATGTTTTTACCTTGATTTGTGATAAAAATATTTTGGTTTATTTAATTTTTTACATCAATCTCCACTTAATTGTAGCAATTCCGGACTGTTTAGGATTCCCCCCCCCATTCCGGAGAAAGGCCTATATTTCCGGATTTGTCCGGAAAATTCCGGACGTATGGCAACCCTAATTGAAGGAGACTAGATTTTTATTTCGATCCCTTTTAGGCGTAATCAGACATGATCATATGTTTGAAACATTAAATTAAACGATTTTATTTTTATCCCAAGAGAAAACACTCTCTAGGTAATTGTCTTTAAACTGTGTACACCAGCGTATAAAGTACAAAAGCGATGCTGTAAAGAAATTCGTTTGGTGTCCATGCCAACATATTATTCAAGGTATTTTTGGAGTCGATTTTAGGTATGAAATTGGTAAAATAATTATAATTTCGGGGGGCTTACTGTCGGGTGATCATTATAAGTTTATAAGTTTCTTTATTCTTTGAATTGTTCATTACATGAATTGGGGATTTTTCGACCACCATACTAGGCACATGCCTGTGTTGTGGTGGTCATTAAATATGGTTTTTAGGAAGAATTATTATTAGAAGGGTAAAAGCAGGTAATTCCATTAATCGAGGACTGAATGCCGTTGGCGCTAATAAAAAACTGTCAAAAGAAGCGAAGCTAGCAGTCAACAATGAAGTGTTCATACCTACCCCGATGTGAGCATATGAGGCATGGAACTGGCAGAAGAAAGATGAAAGTAGATTGAATACTGTTGAAATGAGATCCCTGAGGCGTGCGGGTAGTAAAACAGTGAGAGATCGTGTGAGAAATGTGGAGATCCGTCAAGAATGCAAGGCTGATGTTGGCGTAATGAGTAAGAAAGAGACCTTCAGATGGTTTGTGTATGTAGAGCGAATGAAGGAAGAAAGTAGTGTAAAAATAATTTATGACGCAAATATGAATGGTAGAAGAAGTTAGGGACGCCTGAGAAAGACATGGCACAATCAAGTGTATCCGATAGATACTTGAGTCGGGCCATCTCAAGAGTCAGAATAATAGATGAGTATGAATGAGGCAGATGAATGAGGCAGACAAAGACCGAGTTGTTCCTCTCTGCCTACCCCTGCGAGGAAACGGCGGCGTAATGGTTAGTTAGTTACATAGTATTTTTTTATTTCATAAAATATTATTAGTTAGGTTTTTTTGGCTACCACACTAGGCTAATGCCCGTGTTGTGGTAGTCGTACATTTAATATTTTAAATAGGATTTAATAAATACTATTTTAAACAGATGATTAAACACACCAAATAAAAATTAAGAAATACTTAAAAGTAAGTGAAAAATAAAGAGAAAAAAAATCATATTTTAAAGAAAAATAGAAATAAAAATAAAAATAAAAATTTTGAAATACGTAAACTCAAGTGTTCTATACAAATATATAAATTAAAATTAATATTATAAGGAAGTTGTGAAGAAATGCATTTTTTGCGTTTTACACAAAGTAGCAGTGTTTCCTACAACCATTAAAAGCCTGCAGTGTGGATTAAGTTTCAATAAAAATTATCAGTTATATTTGTATTATTTGACATTGACTGTACAGAATACTTAGTGTCGATACTAACAATCGAACACAGTGTAATCGTCCCATATTGTGTTGATAACGAAACTTACGTTGATATAATTGACCAGAATATCCACTTATTTAGTGTATTTATTGTTAACTAGCAGACCCTATGACGACCTCCGTAGTCCAGTGGGTAAGACTCTTGACTCACAATCCGGAGGTCGCGGGTTCGAACCCGGCATGCGCAAATAAATTTTATTTGATTAATTTGTGTTATTTCACAATTAATTCATTTAAAAATAATATATAGTATATTTGCGGCATGTTCCAGAGTGGAAGATACTATCAGTATCGCCCTGATGTAAGACCACCATTCAGAATTGAAACGTTACTTGAAAATGGCTTTAGCCGTGTTTAGTAACCAGATCTGAATAGCCAGGTACTTCCCAACCTTCCTCTTCCCCACCTCCTTCCCCTCCCCACTACCTTCAGCCTCAACATACCCCAATTGGGGATGCCATAGTCTCACTGGCTCCAGACGGGAGCAGTTGAGATTCTTGTGCGGTATTCACGACCCGGTATTCACGGTAAGACCAGGCCGCACGTTGCTATGGCTAACGAAACACAACGCCATCTATTCACAACGCAATTACTTAACCTTTATAACCAACGCCATCTGATAATTTGCATAAATATCAAATCCACACCTCCCGCTTGCCAGCCCGCTGCCCGCTTCCCGCAACCCGCTGCCAGCTACCCGCATATATGATGTATATATTTCAATCATTTTACACAAAACCTTGACAAATTATATACTTTAAAACGTTCCTTGTGAATCACTCTATCTATTGGTGAAAACCGCATGAAAATCCGACTTTATTTAAGACTATGTAATGATGATGATTATCATTTTTTCCTAGAGTAACCAGCGATTTAAATGAATTAATAGTTCCCTTACAGGTACCCACATTTATATGCATACTATGTTAGGTATACCCATAATAAACAAAGTAATTACAAGTTTCCAGATTTTTATTGTGAATACCGCTTAAGAGTCCCAACTGCTCCTAACGGCCTGGAGCCAGTGAGACTATGGCACCCGCAGTTGTGGTATGTAGTGAGGCTGAATGTAGTGAGGAGGGGTGGGAAATGGGTAGAACGAATGAGGGAAATTACCTCACTATTCGTATCTGGTCACCAAACACGGCTAAAGCCATTCCAGGTGTTTTTCGGGACATTGCCTTACAGGGCAGTGGGAGTATTGGATTCATATGTCCGTTACTCCTGGACACACTGACCCCCAGATGCATAACCACCCCTCATAACATTTTCCTACCCAGAACTTCCTTTCCTTACTTTCCTTAAAAGACCCTCCACTCAGCATCTCCAAACTAGCACTTTACCTAAGAGTTGGTAAAGGGTGGCTCGAGTGTTTTACTTAGGTATATTACTGGTAAAAAGCAGGTGACGTATTTGCAAGTAGATTATTTGCAATTACATTGGGAGCGCCTAATTTAGCAGCCACCTCACTGATTATCAAGGTCGCTACCGGGTCGGAAGCAAAAACTGGAATTGATTTGATTTCGGAAGAATACTTCGTAATCGTAATAGATTTATTTATCTACGGAGCGCAACTGTTATCAGTTTGACACGATTTTACGAATTGTAATGAAAATGAGGTTCGAGCAAAAGGGCGGGTTTTCTCGGTAAACGATATTCAATTACGACCATTTTTTTTCACAAGTACATTTCAAAAAACCACCAACGATTTATATATATGTAGGAGCTTTCTGAAAGGGTATGAAAAAAGGAAGCACAAAAACTCACTAAAGGCAGGATAATAATGTCCACTTTGTACCGATTATAATTTTCATCACCAATTGTAATTTTGAAGGTGTTGCATAACTCGTATTTTAAAATACAATAGTCAAATAATTAGTCAAAATACAATAGTCATTGAATCATAGAACACTGCTTGCACGTTGAAGATTGTCAATGCGCTGACCTTGTGATTTCATGTACGTAGGTAGGTAGGGGGAATAGGTGTGGATAGAAATCAGGAACAGGGCAGGAATACTCCCGAACATTATACTAATATTATAAAGGCGAAAGTTTGTATGTATGTATGATTGTTACTCTATCCGCAAAAAATATTGAACGGACTTTAAAAATTCTTACACTAATAGAAAGCTCCATTATTTGCGAGTAAAATAGGCTGTATGTATTGGTAAGCTCTGGCATTATGAAATTATTAGGGGGGTGGGGGGGAGGGGGGGAGGAGGGGGGGAGGGGGGGGGGGAGGCGGAGTGGGAACCCCCTAATACCATGCGGAGGAAGCCACGGGAAAAGCTAGTGTTGTATATTGAAAGGAATATTCGAGGGAAGAAACACTCGAGCCGCACTTTACCTACTACATATATCTTCGTAGGTACTATAATGTTCTTTTTTACATTAACTCCATATAGGGGACCCTGAGAAAACTAATTTCCTCGGGACCTATGTCATCGATGGAGATGCTGTGAGGAGGGTCAAGGAGGGTAAATTTTAATTAATTAATTTTGATCAATTAATTTTACTCAAGTAAATTTTGTGTACAAATTTCATAATGCCAGGGCTCGCATTAATATACAGAAACCTTCGCAGGCGTGCGCATAACAAATCACCAAAGTTTCATTACAATCGAATGAATGGTATAGGAAATAATTACATAACGCCAGAGCTCACCATTAATACACAGAAACCTTCGCGAGCGTGTGCATAACAAATCACAAAGTTTCATCTAAGGTAAAGGAAATATTTTCATAACGCCAGAGCTCATCATTATATATAGAAACCATCGTGGGCGTGCGCACAACCAATCACCAAAGTTTCATTGCAATGGGATAAATGGTTTACGAACGCATATACCTACAACTATTTTTATATATTAAGGTTATTGATTCCAGTAGATTATTTTTTACACAAACATCTGGCAATGACGTTTGAAACGGCCTTCAAATAAAAACGAAAATTCTCTTGTCAAGAAAAGTAAAATGAAAAGTGTTGTCAACAAGTAAAGCAAATAAATAACATCAGAGAATAATGAATTCATGTAGAATGTAGACACTTTTACAAATTAGTGGGTAAGAAAAGTTATCAAGGTTCCAAATCTCGTCGCAGGAAAGAACAGACAATTTAATAATACAATAAATATACCTACCTAAATGTAGATTAGATTTTCCTTGATAATAAATAGTACGAGTATATATATTCCTGAACGTATTTACGATGATAACGCTATTATATTTTCAAGGACAACTCTATCTAGCATTAAAAGAGTAGATAATAAAAAGGAAACATTAAACTGTGACTACCTAGTTTAGCAGAGAATATTTTTCCTTGTACGAGTAGGTACCTATATCTCACGTAATTTTTAAATCTTGCTTTTTGTTAACCAAAAAAATTAAAATAAGGCAAACGGAATGGCATATCTTCTAAGGCTTCGCAGTGGTGTATATTGCTATTTTAAAGCTCTATAGCTCATAATGGAAACTATGTTAAATAACTTATTGTGACAGAAAGTAAAAAAGTTGTGCACGTTGCTTTACGCTAGAGCTTAAAATCAGTCGACAGTTTTCAGATTTTAGAAAATGCACTGAAATAAGAATAATATGTGTTTTCATAACTTTTCGATAACGCTGCTAACAACAAAAATTCTCTGCTACGTCTTCTGCTAACAATAAAAATCCTCTGCTACGTCTTCTGCTAACAACAAAAATCCTCTGCTACGTCTTCTGCTAACAACAAAAATCCTCTGCTACGTCTTCTGCTAACAATAAAAATCCTCTGCTACGTCTTCTGCTAACAACAAAAATCCTCTGCTACGTCTTCTGCTAACAACAAAAATCGTAAAAACTAAAAAAAAATCAACCGGTAAAAAAAAAGTATTTTTTACTAAATTATATATATTTTCAAGTGTCTTTTAAAACTTAAAAATATATATTTTAGTCACTTCCCAGTGATCCCGATGATGATTTAAAAATAATGATTCCGATATAATTTATTTTAATTTAAAATAAAAATTATATTTCCATTTGTTTGTTAGGGATTGCAATTGATATAATGCATTGTCATCGACAACGAGACAATCTGCCGAGTTTCAGCTAATCGGAAAACCGGTTAAATTCCACTTCCAAGATTCCATGTCATTCATTCAATCATTCAAAAAAACCAATTGGTAATTCAAATAGATATGGTATTTAAGTGTGTTAAACAAATAATACAGGTGTGAGTTTAGCCAAGTAAATAAATTCTTCTTATTAATATCTCTATAAACGTAAAACTACACTGATAGGAATATTATATTTACAAGAACAACTTTTACTTGAGGCACGAGGCACGAGTAAATACCATATAAATATAGTATATATTGATTACAGGTAAATCTCTATCACGTGTTATCTACTATTACTGTACAGCGCACTAAAAATAATGTTTGTAAATGACGCCATCCAAACACGTGTCGAAAAAACTCACGTAGAATAAAGGCACCTATTTTATACTTACATATAAGTATTCGTAAACATTCATAAAAGTCTAGGTTAGGTTAGGTTACGCTGCGTTCATAAGTAGAACCTAACCTAACTTAAATGTTTTAAAATGATTTAATATCGTAGTCTCGCATCATTTAAAAAAATAGGTTAGGTTAGGTTAATTCTATTGCTATGTATTCTGATGTAATTCGTAGGTAATGTATTGTATCGGTTATCCAATCAAATATTGTACGTATTTGAATGCCTTTCTTGAAAGAATTAAGGTTTTCATACGGACAAAACTATTGATTCAATTTTTTTTTTTGTTTACAATGAATACCGCACAAGAACCTCAACTGCTCCCGTCTGGAGCCAGTGAGACTATGGCATCCCCAATTGGGGTATGTTGTGAGGCTGAAGATAGTGGGGAGAGGAAGGAGGTGGGGAAGAGGAAGGTTGGGAAGTACCTGGCTGTTCAGATCTGGTCACCAAACACGGCTAAAGCCATTTTCAAGCAACGTTTCAATTCCGAATGGTGGTCTTACGCCAGGGCGATACTAACAGTATCTTCCACTCTGGAACATGCCGCAAATATGCTATATATTATTTTAAAATGAATTATTTGTGAAATAACACAAATTAATCAAATAAAATTTATTTGCGCATGCCGGGTTCGAACCCGTGACCTCCGGATCGTGAGTCAAGAGTCTGACCCACTGGACTACGGAGGTCGTCAATTGCTTATTTATTATTGCTTATTTACGGACACATACAATTACGCATCTTAATATTTTACAGCATAATTTGGAAAAGTGTTTTTTTTTTATCTAAAATAATTAAATTGGCGCCATCTATGAAAGAGTAGATTGTGAATTATTTTAAGATTAACTCTGGAAAAACTATCTCAAAAAAGCCACCAAAAAAACTACAAAATGATTGCGTTGGTAATAAGTAAATCAGAATACAAAGATAACAAAGTAAAAGTAAGTTAAGTTAGGAAAGATGACTTACGTTACAATTCGTAAATGACACATGACGTATATCGTAATCTACTTTTCAAAACGATTCTAGATTAAAAAAAAAACACCGATAAAACTAATTGAGATTTGATGAATTGAGTTTGAAATGAAGAATCACACAGGTAAAGTTTATAAGTAATGTTGTTTGTTTGCTAACCTTATCACGGTCCAGGGAACTATTGTATACCTCCGGGAACTCTTCGGGGGCCATCCTACGGGGGCGCGCCCCCTCTGACACGGGGGCGCAGGCCGAGGACACTGACACTAGAACTGAGGCCACTGTCACCAACACCAAAACACCGCACAACACTCTGTCACATCTCGCTACGCGGCCTCCCATCGCGGCAGATTGTACCGAACTGCGGCTGTGCGCGTACACAGGTCTAGAACGTAACGCGGATAAAACCGAACTGAGAACGAGAACGAACTAACGAACTGTTTGTAGTATTCAGTATTCCCCGCCGCTGGTTCCGTTTTCTGTTCAGGCCCCCCTTCCTCGTTCCCATTTCCTCGGACTCGGGTGAGGGTCATGAATGAATCACATAGCAGTTGTAGAACTCGAATCAGAAATCGTTTCAGGAATTTCAGTTTTCAGGTGAGATAATTTCGTCTCAGCGTTAAATTGTAGCGATTGTGATTTTGTTTCAGATTCTGAAATATTTCAGGAATATAATTTTCGTTTTGTTTCTGTGCATCGGCGTTTATTTATAAGATTAAATATTTATGTCTTATATTTTGGTAGAAAGCAGTCACTTTGTGGTTTGACATATTAATTAAAGGAAAACAATCACTTTGTTTGTAACCACGATTTATTGATTTAATTTTTATTTACCGACCGGTTTCGCTTAATACAAGCATCTTCAGGGTAAAAATTAAAACTGATGAAAAAATACATTGTGTGAGCTTATATATACATACAGACAGAGACAAAACATAATATAAAGTAAGAGTGAGAGAGTGTAATTAACATCCTACATACCGGGACAAAACGTCATTTGAACAGGTAGATATAATGTAATTATTCATATACCCGTCTCTTTCTCTCTATCACTATGTAGGATGTTAATTACACTCTCTCACTCTTACTTTATATTATGTTTTGTCTCTGTCTGTATGTATATATAAGCTCACACAATGTATTTTTTCATCAGTTTTAATTTTTACCCTGAAGATTCTTGTATTAAGCGAAACCGGTCGGTAAATAAAAATTAAATCAATAAATCGTGGTTACAAACAAAGTGATTGTTTTCCTTTAATTTATGTCTTACTTCGGTTCTCAGTTAATACGAAATATTTTTTATTCTAACAGTTAGAATTCGCTTTATTGTAACGAAAAGTGAGCATTAATGTTATTTACCCTTTAATTTTGTTTAAATTAATTCACTTACGCGATAAGCGAACTGTACGAAGCCATTTTCATATTTATATTACATTTCATAGACAATCAATGCCGCAAGAAAAAATATTGCCATATAAAACAATAATTTATTCATGTTATAAGGTGATTGCATTATTGACAAGTTTGAACCTGTATTTAATTTTTGGCAGAAGAATATGGAAAGAATAATTACACATACGCGTTAGACAAACCTTGCTGGCTGTACAATCCCTTCAAAACCTGGGATGTATATCTTATTTAAAAGAAAAATGCGTGCCTGTACCTCAAGCCAGTAACAGTGGGTACCTAATTAGTAGGTACTAATTCAAATTAGGTACTTTTGTTTTCACGATTTAGATTTTCTAGTTTTGACCACATAGGTCACCCCATGTTGTTCTCGACGTTTGGTGACTTAGTACGAGTGCCCGGGTTCACGGGGTGAGGTTTGTCCGTGTCTTGGCGGCAGATGCGTCTGCCCACCAACTGCATGGCAGGCCGGTTGGGGAGAGACTGGTGAAGGGAGACCTTTCGACCTCTCCTGCAAGGCTGTCTCGGTACATCACCTAGCACCACAGTGGGAGGGCAGGATTCATCTCAACAACTTAATGTATAAAACGACATTATGCATAACAACTAAAGGTATAAAACGAAATTATTTATAACAACTGAAGGTATAGAACAACATTATGTATAACAACTAAAAGTATTAAAAGACATTATGAAGACAACTGAAGGTATAAAACGACATTAAGTTTCAAATTCTCCAAAACAGGGCAATGAGAATAATACTACGGCGAAATAGATTTTCAAAAGTAAACAAAATGTTAAAGGAACTGAATTGGCTAACCGTGAAACAGGTGCTGACCTTGAATATGATGATATTTATACATAAAATAATTAACAACATTTTACCAAAATACTTCTCAAACAAAATTATATTCAACTAGGATATTCACGGACATAACACAAGGACGTGCATGGAAATCAGGCTTCAAAAAAAGAACATGGCGAATACGCAGAACAGTTTACTGTACAAAGGAATGAAGTTATAATATAACACGCTACCAGAAACATTAAGTCCAAACCAATTGGAAAGTTTAAGACGTAGGTATTGTTATTCCAAAATTATTATTACAAATTTAATTAATTAATTAATTGAACTTAATATTACATTAAAAAAATAACAAAAAAAATTACTTTCTCTAACACTCTTTCCAATCTCTTTCATAGAAAGAATATCAAAAGTGACTACAAACATGTACTCTCGTGCAGAAGAATACCTACTTAACAAATTTTATTTCTATTTTTATCTAAATAAGAATAATACTTAAATTCAATCTTCTTTAAATTATCTTTTTATTCTTTATTTCTTAGCTTACTTTTAATTCTTATATTTTTATTTTTATCTGTTTTTAGTTTTATTTATCCCTTAATATGTTATTTTTTTCTTTCCTCTTCTAATATTTTATTATCTGTTTATATAAAATAATATTTCATGTATTATGACAACCACGACACGGACAATAGCCTAGTGTGGTAGTTAAAAAATGGCAAAAATGTAAACATTTGTGAAATAATAAAAAATAAATAAAATAAAAAATTGTAGGAGCTACATAAAATTTAGTTTGCAATATGGAATATTATAATTAATTTGAAATTTGTATACTTAAATGTACAAATTACGAAAATAAAATTCATAAATAAATAATGTATAATAATTAATAACTAAAGGTATAAAACAATATAATGTATTACAACTAAAGGTATAAAACGACATTATGTATAACAACTAAAGGTGTAAAACGACATTATGTATAACAATTAAATATTATAAAACAGAAAAGCAGTAAAGACGCAGTGCATGTGTATAATTTTTATGACGTTCCTATCAGCAATTCCGAAATGTCAGAAAGTTTTCAGATCAGTATCGAAATAGATTAGATATCTGCATTTTTTCACAATTTATTTAGATAACCAATGTTTTAAAATAAATATTTGTTTTAAAAACTCTTTGTTATTTTTGTTGTGATATATTCCTTTACAGATTGTAAGACAATTGTGGCCTTTGATTTTGAAATATACCAGCATGACGAGAATTTAGTTTCCAGTTTTGTGTATTTGTCTGGTTTATTTACAAGATTTCGGAGTGTTTATTTTACTTTCATTATAGTTTATTGTATAGTACACGCCAAACTCTATTACCGGCCTGGCGTTGATATAAAACTCGTCGTAATAGGCGAGTTTAAGGTTCTAAAAGTGGCATCCCTCACAGTCCAGGCTTTTCTCTGTCGCACGTATGCTTTTACGCATCTTTCTTACGCTTATGTTCATTGTAAAGTAGGTAACTGCGCGAAAATGGATCGTATCAAGTTCAGGCCACCATTAAAGGTTGGCGTGTACTATGCGCAATAGACATAAAAATTACAAAAAATGAATGCCAACCGTCATAACAACATAAAGCAATAAACGTGTAAAACTAAACAACAAAAACAAGAGAAAATAAAGTTTGAATCAAGTTAAAACAAGAAATTAAAGAATTTTTGTGAAGTTCTGAGGGCTATCGCTAAATACTCATCGTCCAGTTGATTAGTCAGATATCTCCTAAAAATCTGAACTTGAGTTGTGTGTGCAGTTATGTGTAAAAGTGTATCCTCTATCTGGTACCAAATCAATTAGTATGCAAAAAAACTGAAGTGAATTATTTATTTTATTTATTTATTTATTAATCATTAACGCCCTTATGGGCTTTTACATACATTTACATCTTTATGTTTTAGTGCATACAGGTGTGTTTAGAATACAAAGAAAACACAAATAGATTTTTACACATGGTACATAGAAATAAAGCTGGTAAGTAAAAAGTATAGCATTATACAAAAAAGAGAAAAAAAATCAGTTTTAAATGTATATACGTATATAACAAGTAATAATAATTTATTTATTTATTTTATTTACATAGAATGCAGTACATTTTTTTTAATTACAGTGTAAAGAATGGGTTTACAAAATACAATACACAATACAAGTAACATAATATTTGTTAAAAACAAAATATAGGTTAGAAAAAATATAAGGGTTAAAAAAAAAAAAATTAGGTTACATAAAATATAAGCGTTATCAAAATACAGGTAACATAAAATATAAGAAACAAAATATAGTCCATAAAATAATAGTAGTTGACATAAAGTAGGTAATGTTTAAAATTGTTGTTTTCATTAGTTTATGGGATAGGTAGAATAATGGTGAGTTTTTAATATATGTGCAATTTAAGTATCGGGGTCGGTAAATTATTTTCCCATTTGGTGTGGTAGGTTGACATGTTGTTTATATATAGTGCAATAGGCCACTTGCATTGACTTCATAACGACATGTCCAGTTTTTTTTCTTTTTTAAATAAATAAATCCATTATTTGGGCTCGTGACGTCACTACATGAAAATGTCCCGTCTCCGAAAATGTTTCTATTAATTTTATACAATTCCACACTGATTTTTTTTTTATATGGCATCACTTTGATTTCAGGCGAATTTTTTAATTTGACATTTAACGTTCACTAGATTTATTGTTTGTTTTCTGCGATAGTGTTGGGCACCTCATACAAGAGGCACCTCAAATGTCCCATACAAACACGTAAAATGTCCCCCACCTCACAATATGTATTTGTACCAACTCTTTTTCTTTGTACCTTTTACTACAAATATGAAGGTGGGACAAATATGAGGTGAGGTGGTTTGTTTTGTGGGACTACATTCATGTCATGTACGGGACAAATATTAGGTGAGGTGTGAGGTGGTTGGTGTATTGGACTACATGTCATGTCACGTTGTCACGTATTTATCACGTTAGTTTTGTTAGATTATTGAAAAATTTTGTAAGAATTTTGCAATTTGTGTCTAAATTAGAAATTTATTAAATCGACATATTTTGTTAGATTATGTTAATTACATCTACCCTTAATTTGACGTAATGCAGTTACATAATATTAGTATTTCTTAAATTGTTCAGTACAACTTCAAGTACTTAATAAAAAGTCCAATTACTTGGCATGAAGTCATAATTACTCAATATTAATTGTGACGATTTGTCTTTTGAAGAGATTGCAAAACTAATTCTACGGTACTAGCCGTTAACAGGATAAAATAGAATAGTGATAAAACAGAAATGATAAAAACAGAACATGATAAAATAATAGGTAAGGTTCATTTAAGATTCAAAGAAGAACACGAGAAATGAGATGTGGGCGTGTTTCGTGATCCAAACTTTACTTAAATTTTATAAGCACGTATCATCATTACGACATTTTCATGAGAGAGACAGAACTCATGCTAAATGGGCTAGAACCAAAAGGTACTAAGTCAACGACGACATTGGTTTCCATTCAAATCTACTTGGAAGAGTATGAATGAGTACATCATACAAGAGGCACCTCAAATGTCCCATACAAACACGTAAAATGTCCCCCCCCTCACAATGTGTATTTGTACCAACTCTTTTTCTTTGCATTACTACAAATATGAAGGGGGGACAAATATGAGGTGTGAGATGGTTTGTTTTGTTGGAATACATTCATGTCATGTACGGGACAAATATGAGGTGAGGTGTGAGGTGGTTGGTGTATTGGACTACGTGTCATGTCACGCATAGTTTAGGACAAATGTATGAGGTGGTGAGGCGTGAAGTGTTTGTATATTCTATGACATTTTTGTATTAGAACCGTGAGGTGGTGATGGGGTAATTCATATATTGTGAATACCGCAGAAGCGTCCCAACTGCTCTGAATTTTTTATTCTAAATTATTGTTAAGTGAATACCGCACAAGATTACCTACCAACTGCTCAAAAAAAAAAAAAAAATTATTGTAAATTATTGTTATGTGAATACACAAAACAATAATTTATGAGCACAAGAGTCCCAACTGCTCCAATTTTTATTTTTTATTTTATTTTTTATTGTAAATTATGTATTGATAAGTGAACACCGCGCAACAGTGCCAACTGCTCAAAATTTTTTTAAATATTTTTTATTGTTGTTATGTCAATACTGCACAAGAGTCCCAACTGCTCCAAAATGATTTTATTATTTTTTTTAAATATTTTTTATTGTAAACTATTGTTATGTGAATCCCTCCCAAGAGTTCCAGCTGCTCAATTTTTTTTTAATGTTCCCCTCCCCCTCCCCCCCTCCACCCGTAAGCGAAAATATTTTGTAATACCTCACCTCAAATGAGATAGGACACCTCAACACCTCATTTCGATATTTGTGTACCTCATACAAACTCATCCTGATATTGTGTCGTACCCAACACTACTCTGCGAACGTATCATTTGGTTTGATTTTTTGACAGATGTTATGAAGAGAACCCCGTACATTTTACGTTGTCCGTACGTGTGTTGGAGGCATAATGATAATATAATATAATATATATAATAAAATCAAATTTTATAATATTCTTATTATTATTATAATTTACAAGTACAAGAATATTACATTTGATTTAGTAATATAGACGTTGAACATTATAATGATTTATGATCAATAAGATGGATCAAGGAAAAAAAATATTTATGAGATTTAATATTTTTGGTATGCTTCGTTATTGTCCTGTGCCATTCGTATGGAAAACGTTATTTTTTAAAATGATTTTCGGCTATGTAATTATAGTTTTTTCGCACCTATAAAATTATGTCCTATCTTTCCGGTTTATTAAAAATGGTCTGATTTTTCGGATTGAAATTTTCAAAAAATCGCCAGGGTTTCAAAAATACGATAAAAAAATACGGAATGTCTTAGAATATTTTCCTAAACCGGATTTTTTTTTAAATGTGATGCAAGTGGCCTATTGCATAGCGTAAATTGACTAGATGATAATTTTTGGAAAAGTGTGTGAAAGGGTTTAGTTTTTCCTGTGGGGAAGATTTAACCCGGACATAAAATCTGACGTTAAATTATGGATGATTAATGCTTTTTTATACATTTTTTTCTCCCTGCGTGTCCTTTCCCATTCGTCAAGTTCCATTTCGGCCTCCCCTTCCTCTCCCGCGTCCCCTTGCCCTCTCGCGTTCCCATTCCGCCTTCCCTCTCCCCACTCCACTAGCCCGCTTTCCCCGTCCCGCGAACCCCCCTCTCGAGTTCCCCTCCCCCTCCCGCATTTCATACATTCAGTTTTCAAACAGATCGCGTGCCACCTATTGCAATTTTTTATACAAATTTCATAATGCCAGAGCTCACCAGTATATATTGGGTGTATGAGATTAGTATTAACACCATACAGCTGAGCGATTCTATATCTTTTGTGGGATCGTTATCGAGGTAACGGACGTGATCTCCTGTCAGATTTGTGTGATTTTTACATGATTTACTGTCACATATTTTAGTTTATATCTTAAAAACGGGAATTCCTATGCAAGTATGCATGATTATTTATTCATTGAATGTACGTTGTACATAGAAAAACCAAATAAATCACACAAATCTGACAGGAATTGTCATCCATTATCTTAATAACGATTCCACAAAAGATATAGAATCGCTCGGCAGATCGTAGACTCGATCGTATGTTTTTTGCAGATCTTCACGAAATGTAATTTTTAAATGTCTATTTATTTTAATTTTTTAAACTTTATGAGTAAAATCTCTAATTATAATATTTAATTAAATAAAGACAATATAAGCGAATCTCAATAGAAAAAATTGGTTCTGTAGCTCAATCGGTAGAGCTCTTGCCATGTAAGCAAAGGGTCCTGGGTTCGCGTCCCAGCGGAGCCAATATCTTTTTCTGATTTTTCTGTCTCCAGATTTTCGATTGAGTTTCGCTAATATTGTCTTCATTCAATTAAATATTTAAATTATTATTATTATTTTTTTTTTAATTTATAAACTAACGTTTAGACAAGATTTTTATGCATAGCACAAAGGGTAACAATTATTACAAGCAATAATTGTCAGCCTGAGACACTCATTTACATTGAAAAATCTTCCGAGAAAAGATACTTGCCGCCAACGGGACTTGAACCCGTGTCCTTCCGATTGCCGGTCGAATGCTCTGACCACTGAGCTATGGCGGCTTATCAAATACCCGCCAAATAATTCAATATATACTAGTGTTTCATTCAACAATTACTGCTTGTTATATTTTTTCCACCTGAAAACAACCAACTTTATTTTTGCGAGGAAGACATTGTTAGTGTTAAATCCCTCGCTAGGTGGCGTCGAGACAAATTATGTCTGCATTTATTGGGGAAATACTTAAACTTGTTAAATATTAATTATTATTATTATTTTTTTTTTAATTTATAAACTAACGTTTAGACAAGATTTTTATGCATAGCACAAAGGGTAACAATTATTACAAGCAATAATTGTCAGCCTGAGACACTCATTTACATTGAAAAATCTTCCGAGAAAAGATACTTGCCGCCAACGGGACTTGAACCCGTGTCCTTCCGATTGCCGGTCGAATGCTCTGACCACTGAGCTATGGCGGCTTATCAAATACCCGCCAAATAATTCAATATATACTAGTGTTTCATTCAACAATTACTGCTTGTTATATTTTTTCCACCTGAAAACAACCAACTTTATTTTTGCGAGGAAGACATTGTTAGTGTTAAATCCCTCGCTAGGTGGCGTCGAGACAAATTATGTCTGCATTTATTGGGGAAATACTTAAACTTGTTAAATATTAATTATTATTATTTTTTTTTTAATTTATAAACTAACGTTTAGACAAGATTTTTATGCATAGCACAAAGGGTAACAATTATTACAAGCAATAATTGTCAGCCTGAGACACTCATTTACATTGAAAAATCTTCCGAGAAAAGATACTTGCCGCCAACGGGACTTGAACCCGTGTCCTTCCGATTGCCGGTCGAATGCTCTGACCACTGAGCTATGGCGGCTTATCAAATACCCGCCAAATAATTCAATATATACTAGTGTTTCATTCAACAATTACTGCTTGTTATATTTTTTCCACCTGAAAACAACCAACTTTATTTTTGCGAGGAAGACATTGTTAGTGTTAAATCCCTCGCTAGGTGGCGTCGAGACAAATTATGTCTGCATTTATTGGGGAAATACTTAAACTTGTTAAATATTAATTATTATTTTTTTTTTTTTTAAATTTATAAACTAACGTTTAGACAAGATTTTTATGCATAGCACAAAGGGTAACAATTATTACAAGCAATAATTGTCAGCCTGAGACACTCATTTACATTGAAAAATCTTCCGAGAAAAGATACTTGCCGCCAACGGGACTTGAACCCGTGTCATAATTGTTACCCTTGTAATAATTGTTACCCTTTGTGCTATGCATAAAAATCTTGTCTAAACGTTAGTTTATAAATTAAAAAAAATAATAATAATAATTAATATTTAACAAGTTTAAGTATTTCCCCAATAAATGCAGACATAATTTGTCTCGACGCCACCTAGCGAGGGATTTAACACTAACAATGTCTTCCTCGCAAAAATAAAGTTGGTTGTTTTCAGGTGGAAAAAATATAACAAGCAGTAATTGTTGAATGAAACACTAGTATATATTGAATTATTTGGCGGGTATTTGATAAGCCGCCATAGCTCAGTGGTCAGAGCATTCGACCGGCAATCGGAAGGACACGGGTTCAAGTCCCGTTGGCGGCAAGTATCTTTTCTCGGAAGATTTTTCAATGTAAATGAGTGTCTCAGGCTGACAATTATTGCTTGTAATAATTGTTACCCTTTGTGCTATGCATAAAAATCTTGTCTAAACGTTAGTTTATAAATTTAAAAAAAAATAATAATAATAATTAATATTTAACAAGTTTAAGTATTTCCCCAATAAATGCAGACATAATTTGTCTCGACGCCACCTAGCGAGGGATTTAACACTAACAATGTCTTCCTCGCAAAAATAAAGTTGGTTGTTTTCAGGTGGAAAAAATATAACAAGCAGTAATTGTTGAATGAAACACTAGTATATATTGAATTATTTGGCGGGTATTTGATAAGCCGCCATAGCTCAGTGGTCAGAGCATTCGACCGGCAATCGGAAGGACACGGGTTCAAGTCCCGTTGGCGGCAAGTATCTTTTCTCGGAAGATTTTTCAATGTAAATGAGTGTCTCAGGCTGACAATTATTGCTTGTAATAATTGTTAAATATTTAAATGTCTATTTTCGTCAAAGACGAACAACGTTTAACTAAGAATTTACTGGAAAAATAAGAGTGTTTCTTACTTGCCATATCTTATTGTGTTATACTTAAGGCTCTGCAACCGGGCTCGAAAAGAAGAAAATGGAAAGATACGGAAATTACGAACTTTAGAGGAGAGTGCTAACATTTACAGCGACAAAATCGATGCGAAAATTGCGAAAATGTTTAATAACATACGACTCGTTTGAAATAGAGCATAAAATCTCGCGGGCATTGTCTTAAACAGCATTTAAAGAAACACTGATTTTTTTTCATACATATGACTTGTAAAATAACTGAAACAAACGTGTTTATAATAATTTTTGGAGCATACTTTGCGATTTTTTTCTATCGAGGGAATTTTATATAATTTGCGTTTCGGCGCGGGCGATGTCTAGATATTTATTATCTTCAAGAATAACATATATATTTTTTACGAGCCTTAAAACTTACCGTGTTTAAGGTAGATATGTAAGAAATCGGTAGAAATTCGGGTTGCGGGCCCTTAAGCCAGGTACTTCCCCACCTTCCTCTTCCCATCTCCTTCCCTTCCCCACTACCTTCAGCCTCACAACATACCCCAATTGGGGATGCCATGGTCTCACTGGCTCCAGACGGAAGCAGCCGAGACTCTTGTAAAAAGACATATGACTTGACTTCATATAAAAAAATTCAATAACTAGTCGAATATTAAGTTAAGAACAAGATATAGGCTATTGTTTCTAGGTTTTATTACCTAGGCGCGACTGGAATCCACGAATAAGAAAAACACATGAAAAAAAACACGTTTTATTTTGCCATTAAAACACGGGAAATTCCAGTGATAAAAACGTGAAGCAAAATAAGTATGTAATTGCTACTACAGATTACTGCTTTTTTATCTCAAAGAATGCAGTTCAGTTCAGGTTTTGAGCGAAAATAGAGAATTTTGTATTATTTTTATGGATTCTGTTAATATCGGCATACGGAGAATTAAATGACTGCGTCATATAAATGTCTACTTATTCCCATTATACTCAAGAAATTTGAAATATTTTGAGATTGATATTTTTGGAGTGAGTACCTCGGGTCAGCTGAAGTATTGGGGCTTTATTATCAGGATGGTCACGAGGTCAGCTAATATCAGGATCATCAAATACATCAATTTACAAGTACGAGTACACCCTAGTGGAATTATTCTACTCGAGAAATACTCTACTGAGATTTTTGGAGTGAGTATCTTGGACCAACTCAAAAATCATGGTTCCATTAAGATGGAATAACCAGACAAAACCGGAAATATGTCATTTTAAAATCAAATTTTAGATGTATTGACTTTTTTCCACAAAAAATGTGAATTAATTTCGAAAGATAGTTCTTTTATCTAGTAAATCTATGTTTTAAATTTTGAGAAAATATGTTTATTTTAGTCTAATAAGATTTTACCGAAAGTCGTTGGCAGATTTGTTCAATTTTCAAACTAAATTTTGTATTATACAACACACATTTCAAATCATATAATCATGCAGTAAAATAAACCAATAAATTATCTGGGAAAGCTATTTTTCAGAATTTTAATTTTAGTTTAAATAAAATCATTAAAAAAAGATCTGCGCACGTGTTTTGTGACGAAAATACTTCAGTTTGTCTATTTTTACGGTTTTACAAACTAATATATTTAAGATTTTTTTACATTCTTATTTTTCTTATACATTATTAAAAAATTATAAACACTTATGATCATAAAATAATTACAAAAAGTACATAATTTTAATAGTTTTATCATCACGCCTTTCGGGACTTTTGAATGTAGGTATAAATTAAAGCAAATTTTGAATGAAATAAAATCGATATTGAGTTATTCTTTTGAAAAGCTGGTACGGGGTATATTTGATCTTTCTCATTGGAACCGCCCTGTATGATCGTAAGAACATCTTTCGACGAAATTTGAATTCTCGGCCGCTGGCTGGTTAATGGCCCTTAAGAAATCCGAGTCCTTCTGATGTTCTAATATGGATATGACAGGGTAAGGGAAGGGGATGCCGTAGATAATAGAAATAATTGGAGATATTACATCGGTGTCGCCGAGCTACTATCAAATTAAACGGACTGTCATAGCGACGAAGCTAATGATAGTTATGTATTTGTGTTATGCATTTGGAAACTGCGCCGCAGGCTGTGCGTAGATAAGATTTGCAGTCGTAAGTAGGTAGTATGACGAATGGTTGAACGACGTTGGTGGCTCAGTTTCATACTAATAATCCAGTAATTAAAAAGCAGAGTGTGCAATTTACACGCGGTAGAAGTGAAACCTTCATAAAACTGGTAAACAAGAGTGGGGAGGCTACGAAGCACCGCACAAATAGGAGACTGATTATACTATATCATTATCTCGCAGGCTAAATCCTATGGATGTATGTGTCTCTCTTTAGTGTTGCTATTTTTCGTTTCATCGAGTTTCAAATCACAACGATGCTAAAGAAGTTTTCACTTTAACAAGGCCCTGTTTGTATTTATAGGTATGTATGTTTATTGAAGTAAAAGTTCTTTACGCACGCTTGACTTGGGGGGTAAGCTGTGAATGCGTGACGAGAGCGTTACGAAAAGTGTGATCGGGCGAGGCGAACGGTCGGGCCTTTACGCACGCTTGACTTGGGAAGTAAGCTGGTGAATGCGTGACGAGAGCGTTATTAAAAGTGTGATCGGGCGAGGCGAACGGAAGTTGAGAGGGAGATATAAGTTAGTGAAGTTTTACCTCAGTCGTGTGGTCTAAAGAACACTCGTTTTTTTTCTTTATTTTCCCATAGACATTTTTTTGCATTAGCTCCACCCAGGAGGCCCTGAGAAAAATAATTCCCTTCAGGACCTGATGTCCTCACCATGACCATGACCTATGTCATCTTTGGAGATGCTGTGTGGAGCGTATTTTTAGGAAAAGAAGGAGAGGAAGTTCTGGAAAGGAAAAGGGTATTAGGGGTGGATAGGAATCTGGGGGTCAGTGTGTCCAGGAGTGACGGGCGTATGAATCCATCCCTCCCACTGCGGTGCAAGGCGATGTTCCGAGAGAGTACCTACGACTGTTGAAGTCAAAGGAACTCCCTCAGCATTTCTCTTCCGATCCGGCCTGCCATGCAGCTGGTGGACAGACGCATCCACCGCCAAGACCCGGACAAACCTCACCCCATCTACCCGGACACCCCTGCTAAGTCACCAAACGTAGCGAACCACTCGAGGTGACCTACAGCAGAGGTGTTAGTTATCCAATAAATGGTTCACGGGGCGTCGGTACCCATACCCGCCTCCCAAATTGTATATATTGAACATAAAAACAGACATACACACACACATACACATCACAATGCAGGACGTCATACATTTATGTCACAGAAGGCCGACTCTTTTTCATGTAGACAGACGGCTGCTTCTTCCCGGATAAGTTTTTTCCACGGGTTTCCTTATTCCCAAAGGTGGAGGAATTCCAAACAAAAGGACATAGCCGACTCCTTCCCGCTCCCAACGTAACACAGTATGGCTGCAGGAGGTGGTCGCTGGATGATTTTTTTATGTTTAAGCTTTCTGATGATGAAACATGCAATTGTAGTAGGGCTTTATGTAACTATTTATTTTATTTTTTTGCCACTTCCCTGAGGAAAATAATTTCCTTTAGGGCCTATGTCATCTTTGAATATGCTGTGTGGAGGGTCTTTTGAGGACAGGAAGGTGTGAACATGAGTCTTGAAGAAACCCATGTTGTGGGAAAGAAGAAATACAGAGGCCGGCAAATCATTCTACAGCCGAGCTGTTGAACACAAGAACGAGTCGAAGAAGCGACCCGTTCTCGTGTGAAAAATGTCAACTGTGTACATATGTTGGGCACATGTTTGGCGTGTTTCCTGACTATGCACCGGTGCCGAAGGAATCAATGACACTAGTTCCCCGGAGCATCTTCCATTGTAATACCGGTAGAACAAGGATAGCACTCCCACTCCCACTCCCACTCGCAATCCGATGGGAGAATCTATCAAACGGACCGCCCGTTTCTGGGAAAATACAAGGCTTCCAAGTCTATAATAGCCTGGTAACATTTTAAACTAACATGTAAGGTAAAAAGTGCGAGGCGCATATGACGCCGTTCTATTTATATAAAGAACATTAGCTCTAAAGTCAGAAAATTTAAATGATTCACTGCCTCCTGGAAAATAAAAATCTAAACAAAATGTTTTCTTTTATCTATGGGCTTTTCAGATTCCTCTATGAGTTGCCGGCCGCTGACCTTGTCTGAATCTCGAGTGTGTCAACGTGTGTGGTTTGGTTTATTTATGGTGTCAACAATTGATTTTAATTTTCAGTCATCATTGGACGGGAATCCCGAAATATTTGATTAACCTGATTGACTCCGTGCACTTGGTGGCGGTTCGTCTATTGAAGAGACGTTATTGACACTTAATTTGCCGCCTATAATGTATAAATGATACATAGGCGTGCTGCGAAGATAATCATATTTAAAAAAAAAAATGGAAATTAATTTTCATTAGACAGTAGCAGCGAAGGCTAAATTTATGTACTTATTTGTACCTACAAACCTGCAAAATAGTCGGTTCAGTATGAAAGAAAAATAAAAAATAAATCGATCAAATAATTTCTTTTTTATTTTCTGTTTGGTTGGTAGGTCATGGAGAATTCCTCCATGATAGGTACTATCAAAGAAAGACACAAAATGTAAATGTATTGAAAATTAAATAAAAACGTTTTAGCATTACCTACATACATAAATATTCTTATTTATTATTTTGAGTTTATGTCTTATTTATAAATTTTGTAATCTTTTTTTATTTAAGTTATACTGTTGTTATAAATGAAATTAGTATTCGATACGTAAAAGCCCAATAGGGCGTCAATAAATATATAAATAATAATTAATATAATAATAATAATAATCGGGATGTTCTATGTTCTATATTAGCGCCGTCCGAGTATACATTTAGGCACAATCAGGTTTTAAAAATAATCCACCAAAGTTTGGTAACTAAACATAACTTGATTGACTGCCGTAATATAGTACCATATTATGAATATGAACCAAATTCATTTTTAGAAAATGAATTTTATAAAATATATTATGATAAAACTATACTAACAGACAGAACAATTAGTCATAATAGACCTGATATAGTTTTACATGACAAAATTAAAAAAATAACTTATATCATTGATGTAGCTATTCCAAATTCCTATAATATTTAAAAAACTGTTTCTGAAAAAATTAGAAAATACACAGATTTAGGAAATGAGATTAAAAGAATTTGGCATTCTCGGACTATAAAAATATTACCATTTGTTATTTCGGCTACTGGCATTATACCTAGGTCTCTGATTCAAAATTTAGGCGTATTAGATTTGTCAAAGAATTTATATATAAAAATGCAAAAATCGGTAATTTTAAATACATGTAGGATTACAAAAGATTTTTTAAATATTTATATTGAGGGATCAGTAGGATTTATAGGTTCAATTAGGAATTCCACAGAGCCGAACCCCCTGATATGAAAATATCTGGAGTCGGTGAATTATTTTCCCATCTGGTCTCTGGTAGGTTGACATGTTGTTCTTGTATTGTTTTGTAATTATGATACTTATATAGTGCAATTGCATAACGTGGATTGACCAGATGATCATTTGGGAAGTGTGTGAAAGGGTTTAGTTTTTCCTGTGGGGAAAATTAAACCCGGACATTTAAATCTGGTGCGTAATATTAATATTGTCTTCATTTCTTAATAACAAATAGAGAAAATGATATCCTCACTGGGATCTCCCGTGCTGAGGATTTCATTTACATTTTATAATTTAATTATAAGAATAATATGAATTCGACATAACATATATCATGTAGTATTTTTTTTTAATAATTATAAAGTAAATAAGATAGTGTTTTTTTATAATTCAGTTCATTAGATTCGGTTTTAGTCTGTATTTGATTTCAGTATATTTTCTATTTCTGATCTCCCTATATTTAGTATCCAGCTTTTTATTTGAAATTTAAATGTTATAATGTTGAGGTTTTTGAGTGAGAGTGGTATTTTATTGTAGAGTTTAATGCCATAATATAAGAAGCTTTTTTGCCCAAATGTTGTGTTAGCAGTTACTTGTTGGATATGTTTTTGACCATGATATCTAGTGTTTCTAATGTACGTGTCAGTTGTTATTTTTTGGGTTTCGTACTTATGAATGTAAATGAGTGTAGTTTTAGAATATAGTTGTTTAATTGACATTATGTTAAGATTGTTGAAGATTTCGTCAGTGCTAGTTCTTACAGGAACTTTCAGTATAATTTTCATTATGGCTTTTTGAGTTTTAATTAGTGGATTTAGTATGTTTTTATTTGCACTGCCCCATCCCCATTAATAGGGAACAATTAAATTGTTTATGTAATCAAACAAAATTTTATATTTACTAATCAAATATTTACAAATCAAACAATTCTTTAACCTAGAAACAGAAAACACAACATTAGATTTCATGTTTGATATATTATTTATCAATATCAGCAAGTAAGTACTACGAAAACCAGACGCCCTCATTTGTTTGTGTTTATCATATAAATTCTTAATACTATAACCAGTCTGTTGTTTGAATAATATTGCTTTGTGAGTAATAAATTGATGTCATAAATATACAAGAAACAAAGTAAATGCCTTTTTCAATCCTTGGTTGATACCTACCTACCTACAGGATTTTATGTGTCGATGAAGAAGTGTTAAAAATAGCGGGAAAATTTTGTTTAGTGAAGTTTTGGCAACATCATTTAAAAAAGGTTACACTAGCGACATCTATTGGGTGAAAATTTTACATTCTTAAAATTAGTTAGAAAAATTTCATTTGAATAAAGCAGGAAACTGCTTTTCATGTTTATCATGTATACAGTTACCGCCATCTTTGGTAATATAGCAGAATCATTAAAAAACGATAATACACCTACTAGATACAACAACATAACAATAATATAGGTATAGGTCTTCATCACTTCATCACAGTACTCACCCAGATGCAAAACTTTCATACAGCGTGTTTCGTTTTAGGCTTTAAAAAAAAACAATTAATAATTTTTTCACAATTGAGAATTCGAAGCCGAAGCGTGTTGAAGTCGGTTACATAAAACTTATTTTGTTTTACAACATTTTTATTGAAATACTGAAGGTTTCAAAATAATGTTTATTAACTAAATGTGATAATCTTCAGGATTGAATTCAAATGGGTATTCATAAATAACGACAAGGTTAAAAAAAATATTGTGTTAATTAAAAATATTAATTTATTATAATACACAATCTGTAACAGAGGTGTCGAGGGTATGAACGGTCGGTTACACAAACATAATATTTTATAAAGTAAGCCGCCACATGCCGCTACACTTAAGGTTAAACGTCACATATGTTATAATCTACGCAATCACAGATGGCGCCAATTAAATTATTTTGGGTTTTTAATACTTTTTACACGTTACGCTTTAAAATATTAAGGTAAATTAATTGTTTGCGCCTGAACACATTTAATATGAATATAAATAAATAGTTTTGTCCATAAAAAATCCCAAATCTTTCAAGAAAGGCTGAACAATTCAATTTTGTATCGGTGACTCAATCCAATATTTTATTTTTCAGCCTTTCTTGAAAGATTTGGGTTTGTTTATGGACAGAAATATTTATTTATGTTCGTATTTCGGAGGTATGGGCGCGAACGATTAATTCATCTAAATATTTTAAAGCATAACTTGTAAAAAGCATTTTTCCCTAAAATAACTATACTTGTGCCATCTATGAAAGAGGAGATTATGAATTCTTTTGAGAATCACCTTAATAAATAGGCAGAGATTTTGAAAAGTAAACTACTTTTAAACTTAATTGCAAAAAAAACATCGGTTTCGGTCGGGATAGACGGAAAAATATGTATTAAAATTCGATTTTCATTCAAAGTTAAAAAATTTCCCATATAAAACACCTCCATTGCCGCCTTTTTTTGTACGAATTTGACATTTGTAAGGTTTCGTTTCAAACTAAATACGCATGAATTAGGCACATAGCTTACCTAAACTAAGAACCTAATAACCTATTTTGTATACGTAAATAGTTGTTTCTTGTAGTAATTGAATTGTTGAAATGAAGTGTGTTCAGTGGCAGACTAAGGGGGTGGGGGGCGGGGGGGGGCCCCCCCAAACACCTCCATGTTCCCTTGATCAAACCCTAGAAGAGGCTTTATGGCATCACTGTAAAAAAAAATTGTAATTTTTATTTAATTTTTTGATAGATGCACTTTTTAAGAATGCTGTCACCAATTTTTTTTTATGAAATTCGAAAAATTAACAGCACTTTACGTGAAACCGTTTGGAACAGTTTGTATGTTGAATGATCCTTCAGGAAATTTTGAATGCGTTATATTTTTGAATGAATTTTATTTTCTATTTTAAATAGTAAATTTTTCTCATCTGGTATCATAGTCAGGGCCGGATTTAGCATGTCTGGGGCCCTATTTAATGCACGTCTCGGGGCCCCTTTACCATAGGGGCCCCTAGCCGATGCGTGGCACCTAGGCAGTGGCCTACACTGCTTTGTGGACAACACGGCCCTGCCAGGGCTGGCTTAAACATGTCGGGACCCCTAGGCAATTCACGTCTCGGAGCCCCTTTACCCTAGGGGCCCCTACCCGATGCGGGGCCCCTAGGCAGTTGCCTAGATTTCTTATGGATATTACGGTCCTAGCTATAACATAACATAAATAGTAATATAGGTGGAAGAACGACAGTTAAGATGGTATGGACACATAAGACGGAGACCATCAGACCACACAGTGAGGCAGGCAATGTCTATGGAGCTTCACTGACAGTCATCCAGAGGAAGACCGAAGAACTCCTGGATGACTCAATGTTCCAAAATTCTTCAGAGAAACGGCCTGGATGAAGGCGATACCCAGAACAGAAGATATTACAACCTGAGAAGGAGAAGAGCCGACCCCAACAGCCTACCTAGGCAATGAGTTGAGACAGCGCAAGGAAGAAGATTACGGTCCTGGCTATAGTGACTGGATTTTCGAAGGCAGTGGCCTACACTGCCTTATGGACAATACGGCCCTGCCAGGGCCAGCTTAAACATATCGGGGGCCCTAGGCAATGCACGTCTCGAGGCCCCTTTAAGTACTTAGGGGGCCCTACCCGATGCGTGGTCCCTAGGCAGTGGCCTACACTGCTTTGTGGACAACACGGCCCTGCCAGGGCTGGCTTAAACATGTCGGGACCCCTAGGCAATTCACGTCTCGGGGCCCCTTTACCCTAGGGGCCCCTAGGCAGTTGCCTACACTTCTTATGGATATTACGGCCCTGGCTATAGTGACTGGATTTTCGAAGGCAGTGGCCTACACTGCCTTATGGACAATAATGCCAAGGCCACCTTAAACATGTCGGGGCCCCTAGGCAATGCACGTCTCGAGGCCCCTTTACCTATCTAGGGGCCCCTAGGCAGTGGCCTACACTGCCTTATGGACAAAAGGACCCTGCCAGGGCCGGCTTAAACATGTCGGGGCCACTAGGCAATGCACGTCTCGGGGCCCCTTTACCCTAGAGGCCCCTACCAGATGCGGGGCCCCTAGGCAGTTGCCCACACGTCTTATGGATAATACGGCCCTGGCTATAGTCGCTGGATTAACGAATAGTTTAAGACTTGGTGCAATTTGGGAGGCGGGAATGGGTACCGCCGCCCCGGGAACCTTTATTGGATAACCAACACCTCTGCCATAGGTCGCCTCAAGTGGTTCGCTACGTTTGGTGATTTAGCAGGGGTGCCCGGGTTCATGGGGTGAGATCTGTCTAGGTTTTGGAGGCGGATGACCAGAACACACTGAACCCCAGATTCCTACCCACCCCTTAAACCCTTTTCCTTCCCAGAACTCTCCTCTCCATCCTTTCCTTAAAAAAAAAACCTCCACACAGCATTCTCAAAGATGACATAGGCTCTGAGGGAAATTATTTACCTCAGGGCCTCCTGTGTGAAGCTCATGTAAAAAAAAATGGTGCATACAAATAAGATGTATAGTTTTTCTAATATGTTGTCAACTAGGTTGAAATACGTAGTTTAAAAAAAAACGTGTTCAAAGTTTTGCCGAAGGATAATTCAACACACAAACTGTTTAAAACGGTTTCATATAAGATGCTGTATCTCCGTCAATTTTACGAATTTGGTGAAAGCATTGATAAGAAATTAATGCATCTTTTAGAAAATGAAATAAAAAAGTGACCATTTTTTTTAGTGTCCTGGTGCCTTTAAAATATGCTTAGTACTTTAGTACCTATCTAAGAGGTGGTTTGGAGTTGGGAGGTCCCATACAAGCATCATCCCATATATGTGAAATATGAATAAATAAATATGCACTTCGTATTTTTTTACTATCTGAGGCCCTTTTCTGAAAGTTATCTTATCATTACAGATAATAAGGATAGTAATAAAATAGATAAGTAATTAAAAATATTCAGTGTAGGAAGGGGCGGCCTCTGACTCTGGGGGCCTCCAATCGCCTCCATGTTTCCTTGATCAAATCCTAAACAATGCTTTAAGGCACCAGTACACTGTAAAAAAAAGTTTGCAATTTTTTTTTAAATCATTTTCTGATGTTAACCTTCCCCATACTAAGCATCCAAAAATTCCGTGTGCACCGAACCAGGGGATCGCAAGCCCCCGCTCGTATTTGTACAAATCGCAAAATATTATGTGTTCTAAGTGACGTCATGTCAACCATCTGGCTTGATGCGGAATGTGACCGGAGCTCTAATAGCCACTGAAGCCCTAGCTAGCCAGCGCTTTCTAAACAGTGGGATATATTTTTAAATAAAAATAATTTGTAAACATTGCAGTTTTGACTGTTCTTTATATTTTATTTAAACTTACAAGTATTTCGATAAATTTAAAAAGAAAATATTGTTAATAAAATTAATATACATAACAACGATAATTTCTTTACAAAGATAGGTAACTTTTGCAAATATTCTTAAAAAAAATTATTTCACATTCATAGATTTCAGCTTGCCTGTATACTTGTGAACTTGTCAAATGAAAACGTATAAATATATTTATGAGACTTAGAAATTACATTCCTAGACCAGAAACATTGTAATATAATTGTAAATATAATTGTAAACATTGTATAATAATACACTCATTGTTATGTTCAATAAAAAAAAAACACGCAAAAGTCTATTATACTATCTCCATTCTTTTTCTTTTTTTTTACATGAGCTCCGCACAGGAGGCCCAGAGGAAAATAATTTCCCTCAGGGCCTGTGTCATCTTTGGGGATGCTGTGTGGAAGTTTTTTTTAAAGGAAAGGAAGGTGAGGAAAGTTCTGGGAAGGAAAAGGGTTTAAAGGGTGGGTAGGAATATGGGGTTCAGTGTGTCCAGCTTATCCACCTCCAAGACCTAACCTCCAAACCTCACCCCATGTTTATATTCACTATATGTTTTGTCTTTTACAGTGCACTAACATTATTTTTTTGTTAAAATATTTTATTATTCAAACCATAAAAGGTACATAAGACCTAAACAAACCTCACCCCATGAACCCGGCACCCCTGCTAAGTCTCCAAACGTAGAGAACATTACTACTTGGGGTGATCTACGGCAGGGGTGTTGGTTATCCAATTAATGGTTCCCGGGCTGCAGTACCCATACCCGCCTGCCAAATTTTTTACCCATCCCAAATTTTAAGTAATACGACTAAGAAAGCTTTAAAGGAGCGTACCTACAGATAATATTTTTGTGTACAAAAAAAAGTTATCATAAATAATAGTATCGGAAACGTAACAAACGTTTAACATCCTCTGGATAAATATACCAAACCACCCACATCCTTAGAAACTAAACACGTGTTTTCTGAAAAAGGTCGAAACTGTCCGAGACTATTGAAAGATAATTGCAGCGCAGGTATAACTGGCAGAATGTACAAACAGTATAACTGTCTCGCTCCTTCACATATGTATTACGGGCTGTCCCGGGTGGCCATCCGGGTAAGTTAGACTGAAAAAAAAAACATGACTCGAGAACGTAAAGTAAGGACAAAAATAATTGTATTGAAATGCTAGCGGGCACAGCGATTTGCACGAATATTTATCAAAAACATTTTTTTTCTATCTTATGTGCTTTGAATATTGAAAAACCAAAAATGGCAAAAGAAATATTGGTATTTTCTCAAGGATTACAAAAAATATGAATGAAATTGTATAATTAATTAACGAGATATCGCAGAAAAAGTGGATCTTGGGGATCTTGAAGTCCCCGGTCCGGGCTGGCTGGGTTAACAATGCTATCACCAAATGATTTTTACAGCATTTTATGAGAAACCGTTTGAAACAGTGTGTATCTTTGAATGCGTTTTTCCCGAAACTTTTTTAACTCGTTTTTCAACCCGGTTGACAACATATTAAAAAAACTATACATTCGCCTATATGTATTTTTATTATATTTGCATTTACATTTGCATCTACCAAGTCTTAAACTATTCGAAAATCCAGTGTCTATATGGCACTACGTAGAGGAATTTTGATATCTAAAAAAATGGCGGACCAGCGAATTTTATATTCGATTTTTTATGGAAAATTTTCAGCGTTCTTAAAAAATATAATAAAAAAATCCCTTAGTTTAAGACTTGGTGCATGCAAATCGGAAGTATAGTTTTTCTAATATGTTGTCAACCAGGTTGAAAAACGTAGTTTCGTGAAAAACGCGTTGAAAGTTTTGCTGAAGAATAATTCATCATACAAACTGTTTCTTTCTCTAAATTTTCTTAGAATTTCCTTGAAACATTAGGTATTTATTTATACTGCGTTTTTACAGGTTGTTCACACACATGTGAGAACAACCCAGTTATAAAAACTCAGTTAATTATACAAATAAGATAAAGTAAAAATTTATATACAATCAATTAACCAAATAATAAAATAATAATTTTGGAACAGATAAAATAAAAATTAGATAAAAAAAAACAAAAAAAATAGGTGATAGCATTATTAACAAATACATCTTTTAGAAAATGAAAAAAAAAATACAGTTTTCTTTTACAGTGCCCTGGTGCCTTAAAGCCTTGTTTAGGATTTGATCAAGGGAACACAGAGGCGCTTGGAGGTCCCCCAGAACCAGAGGCCCGTGTGAACTGAATAAAAATCTTGTAAAATTACAACTTTTTAAACTAGGGGGGGGGCCTCATTCAGCTTTGCCGCCCCGGGCCTCTGATGGGCTTAGTTCGCCACTGAGTGTGTTTTCCATAATCTGTGCTTAAAAACTTGGCTGCTTATGGATTATTTAATTTTTATAATTATGTGTTAGCAATCATCAGCAACAGTAATTATTTAGTTATGTATCAGTCATCATCAGCAACTATCTATACGTATATTATCTAAAATATAACAGATTACTAACACAAAGATACAAAAGATTAACCGTTGAATACTAGTCTGTGATACTCCAGTTTCCTTAGACGTCAAATCATACAAGTCATCTATGCTTAAAAGTTGACCACCATTTTTTTATATTATGCATAACATACCTACACTTGCACACTTTACAAAAACTCTGTAAATCTACTAATAAAGATTCGAATTAAAAATAAGGAAACTATTAATTTCAAATTTAAAAACTAGTAATTATTTCACTTGCGATACGAAGGTATATGTATTTTTGCATCACATTACGAACTGAATGAATAGGACACCCCGTAAGTGCACCAAAACGATGCGTTATCAGCGCCAATATGTCTCTTTTACACTAGTTACAATAAGTGGGCAATAACAATAAAATAAGCAAGACAGAGGTCCCATTCGGGTAAGTAGGCGTGGTTTGAAGACACACGGATACACCAATACATCAATTCTAAGCATTTTTATTGCTTTCATCTCTCGTTGCGTTACCTATAATTTAATATGAGTCGTTCAATTTCTATATTCGCTATATGAACTTTCACTGATTCGGAGAAAACCGCAAAAAACTGTAACATCTCTAGCGTAAATAAAAAATTGCATTTTATTATTTTATACATATAATGAATTGGAGTAATATACATTCGTAAAGTGTTCATTTTTCAATGTATGTCTAGAAATATTTAAGTAATTTCTCACTTTGTGATTTGTATGGAATATAGAGGCTTTTGAAACTCAACTGACCTAAGGGGTGTGTTTCTAAACCCGCCATCTTGGCAAAATAACTGGTCGTGATTGGTTGAATTCCAATATAGCGGGTTTTGATAGTAACTTCTTCGATGATATAGCGGGTTTTGTTTCTCACTCGCAGTTTTAACATGGTTTTTGGTCGTAATAAAGGCGGTTTTGAAACTCAATTTTAGATAAGTCTTGTTCCTCGCAAAAATGTGAACAAGATGTCATACTCCGATCATTTTGTCAAAAAATCGGATATAGGGGATATAGAAATTGAACGACTCATATGAAGTTAAGAAGGTAGATTTAGACCAAACAAGCTTATTCTAGTCTGCTCGTGCACATTCCTTTGGTGTAAACAGTTATAGAATTTTCGGTGCTCTGAGTGAAAAGTGGACATATTCGCTGAATTTTAGAATGCTCTAAGAATGCTTGTTCAATTGAAGAAAACGCTGCGAGTGTTCTCGCTCCTCAGGGCGGTCCCTTCAAAGTGTTCTTGTGTTCTTGGAACTTGCATAGACTCTTTTGTACTAATTATGGATTGGATAGAAGCGCACCAAATTCAAAGCGCACGGAATCCAATTTATGGAAGTTTATAAAAATAAATCTCACAAAGAAGATGCTTGGTGGGTACATTATAATGAAATGGACAAATGTAGTCCTGAGGAAGTTAAAAAGAAAATGAAATTGCTTCTTGCATTACCGCCGTGAAAAGCCCTCAACCTCACTGTTGGACGTGGTGACCGGACAACTCAGAATGAAACCAATTCAGAAGCACCTCAGAAAGGTCATTAATAGTGATGATAAAAAAATATAAAAAATCGGTTAAGTTAGGTTAAGGTTACCGGCTATTTTAAAATTATTTTTTCATAGCTTTTAATGACCTTTCTGAGGTGTTTCTGAGTTGGTCTCATTCTGAGTTGGCATGGAACCGTTGGACGTGATGCAGTGAACACTATCACTAATTATTGTTGAAGAATGAGCAATGACCATTCGCCCATGAGCAATGAGCACTCGCCCGATCTAAATATCTCTAGAGCATGTGCAAGAATTCTAGATTTGGATGTTCTCTTTCTTGTTCATCGGTATTCTTTTGATGTAAATGGTGAAGATAAAGAAAGAACGCTATTCTTTCAGCTCTAGCTCTATGCTCGTCTGGAGTAAATCCACCGTTTAGGGTTACAGGAATAAAAGAATATAATATTTTTAAATAAATTTATTTATCAATGTCCTTACGAAAGCTGTACAAGCGGAACTATTTTTGTAAAATAACCAACAGATGTTACAACACCCGAACTGGTAGTGTACATACATCTAAATTAAACTTGAAGTCAACTACGCAGACCACTGAGAACAGGATGTTCCTACCGCTGAGAGCTCCGTTGTAACCTACCTTTCTGTTATGAGAAAGAGGTAGAAGTTATAAACCACACCAGCAGCTCGCCTTTTTTTTAAGGGTACAGAAAAAAATGTGAATTTCAGCAGGGGAAATTTGAAGAACTTTGTCAACGTTTTTACACGTATAAAATAATTTATAATTAACAGAGAATACTGGCTGCATGCACGCACGAGCACTGAACACACATTTCTCGTGTATGCTTTGGCAATGCAATGCAAAGTATTGCAAAATCATGTGTTCAAAATTTTACCATTCAAAATGTTATCGATGCTGCTTTTAATTAAATACTGCGAGTAGAACACATCTTGGCCTTTGCTATAATTGAGACATTTTTGGTAATTCTTTTTATAAGTCTAGAAAAAACATAAATAATAAATGCTTTGAAGTGTAGAATATCCTACTTTCCAATCCCTTTTCGGGTATGTTTTTATTGCATAATGTGGAAATTAAAAAAATATTATTTTTGTGTAAACGTAAAAATAAAATAAAACATTTATTTTGGCGATGTTTGTTTTGTATAAAGGAGTTGTGGAGACGAAAAACCCGCTCTGGAAATTTCTGCTGGTTCTGATACATTAAAAAAAAGTACTTAACCCCTCCGCAACGTAAGCAGATATATGCGTTAAAAATACGACAGCAGTCAAGTACAATAAGCGTGTTTACACGTCAGCGCATGTGTCTCCATAGAAACCGTTATAATTCCGTTATTGTTTTAGTTACATCCGTAAAATAAAAAGCGAAAGGTCGATAGTGAATCATGCTGCATATCTCTATTCAAGTTGTCCATAGAAATACATAAAAAGAACATTCTGTCAGACGCGCAGTCTGACACATAATTTATCCCGCCAAATTTCCTACGGGTGCCCGACATTGTTAATTTCTATTAAATATTTTTATATGAAATGATAAAAAAGTGAGGTGACAAAAGTGTTTATTACACATTTATACAATAGAATAAGTATCGTTGTTTACATAATCTGTGATTTTAGTACCGTTTTCACATAAAAACATCACATGAGTCATTTTCACATTTTTTTAATGTTTGCGTTCTAAATTTTAATATTTACAAATGTTAATATTTATTTGTAATATAATAATTCGAAAGCTTATTTTGTAACCTGTCTAAAACAGTTTTTTACTATTCGGCTACGTTCAGAAATGTTTCATTTATAGAGCTTTAATTGTGAAGTGGTAATAATACAAAGTTTTCGTAAAATGTCATTTCGTTTAAGACACCAAAAGCTAATATTCTCGAAAATTCGGAGGGGTTAAAGTAAATTGAAAATAAATAGGTTATTAATATTTTCCGCTAAATATCAACAGAATAAATGTATATTCTTTTATATTCAAAGTATTCCAAACAGTTTTTCGTCACGTCTCCAGATTTTCGAAAAATTTCAAAACAGTTTCTGCAGCTCCACCACTCAAATCAAAATAGGCAGCTCGTATTAAGCGGGAATTTCAACCTTATCACCATCTACATAATCCACCTAAGAGGTGAATTACCTAAGAATAATATGTATAGGCAGTCACGATTCAATGCAATTCCAGAGAGTTGTTCAGCCTACAAGAAGATGACGGTCCACCTCTGATGACAGGCTACACCGCTACAGGCTAGAGAGGTCATCAGAAGAAGAACAAATATAAATACTGTATATTTTCAGAAATCCAACTGATTAACATTCCGTAGGGATTTGGTTCCCCTGAACGTAATTCCAAGCAACCCAGATGAAGTAGATTGCCCTGATGGTAGCCAACCTCCAATAGGAGAGGGCACCAGAAGAATATGAATTAAAACACATGCGGCCACTTTCACAAAACCAATTGATTGACATTAAACCCCTCCTGATCATGCTGGTTCTTATCAATTCCATAGTGGATTTGATTCCCCTGAACATAGCTCCAGGCCATTCGTTCCGCAGTGAAATAGATGCCGACGTCCCCCTTGTTGGAGAGGGTGATGGCTCCGGCGGTCTGCTGCAGCCGGCTGGTCATAGAATCCAAGGCTTTCTCGGTTGCATCCTGGGCGGAGTAGCCGTCTTCGATCAACTTGACGATGGAGTGGGCAAGGCAGACTTTGAGGATCGATTCTCCATGACCTGAAATAAAAAAAATTTGCAAACTTTACGACGCTGGCTTTTTCAAAGCAATCTATCAAGTTTTGACACAATTCATGTGCTTTGGTAAAACTTCACGGAATCCAAATGTGACATCTGCTAGCTGCCAATGGATCCATTATTATGCGACAAATGCCTAGATAATAAATATAGATTCACTGAATACGTTGAAAGTTAAATAAATAGCTTTTGATAATAATTCATTTCAATCCAATTTATTCATTTTTTAAATATTACAAAATTAACATTAAGGTTAAACGTCATGTACATTATAATCTACGCATTCACAGATGGCGCCAATTAAATTATTTTAACAATTATTAAAAGCAATAATTATCAGCCTGAAACACTCATCAACATTGAAAAATCTTCCGAGAAAAGATACTTGCCGCCAACGGGACTTGAACCCGTGTCCTTCTGATTGCCGGTCAGCTGCTCTTGACCACTGAGCTATGGGGGCTTATCAAATACCCGCCAAATAATTCAATATATACTAGTGTTTCAGTCAACAATTACTGCTTATTATATTTTTTCCACCTGAAAACAACCAACTTTATTTTTGCGAGAGAGACATTGTAAGTGTTAAATCCCTCGCTAGGTGGCGTCGAGACAAATTATGACTACATTTTATTGGGGAAATACTTAAATAGCTCAGTGGTCAAGAGCAGCTGACCGGCAATCAGAAGGACACGGGTTCAAGTCCCGTTGGCGGCAAGTATCTTTTCTCGGAAGATTTTTCAATGTTGATGAGTGTTTCAGGCTGATAATTATTGCTTATAATAATTGTTACCCTTTGTGCTATGCATAAAAATCTTGTCTAAACGTTAGTTTATAAATTAAAAATAATAATTAAATTATTTTAGATTTTTAATACTTTTTGCACATTATACTTTAAAATATTAAGGTGAATTAATTGTTTGCGCCCGTACATATTTAATATGAATATAAATAAATTGTTTGGTCCGTAAACAAACCCAAATCTTTCAAGAAAGGCTGAAAAATCCAATTTTCTATCGGTGACTCAATCCAATTTTGTATTTGTTAGCCGTTATTGAAAGATTTGAGTTTGTTTATGGACAAAACTATTTATTTATATTCACATTAAATATGTACGGGCGCAAACAATTAATTCACCTTAATATTTTAAAACGTAAGTTCAAAAAGTGTTAAACACCAAAAATAATTTTATTGGCGCCATCTGTGAATGCGTAGATTATAACGTACCTTACGTTTAACCTTAATAGCAACAAAGCTTGTCTTCCAAATTGTGCTTCATTGATGTTAAACATATATCGATATTCAAAGTGATTCTATTTAACAAAAAGACAACTCTCCCGACTGGCATGACCATTGGCAAGTTAGTTCTGCAAGCCGGGAGATAAAACAGTCTAATTCTCTCCTTGATAGTCGAGTTTTTGAACCATCTACGAATCAGTTTGAAGAAATGTGTTACAATGAGCACATCCCTCTTCTGCCCCTAGATGGTTCATATCGAGCATGCCCAAGAGAAAGTCTGCATTAGTGTCGGTGAAATGTGTTGGGAAACTTCCAAGGGAGTGTATTTGGAGATTCGTTGAGGTTACAAGTTGCTTTAACTGATGGTGTCTGCCCGACTACTAGATGCCTTCGACTATCATCGGAACCATTCGTACATTAGACACGAATGATGGTAGATTTTTTTTTTTAACATTAGCTCCACACAGGGAAAATAATTTCCCTCGGGGTCGGTATAGGAATCAATGGTGATGCTGTCTGGGCGGTCTTTCTACGAAAGGAAGAAGAGGAAGTTCTGGGAAGGAGAAAAGTATGAAGGGTGGGTAGGAACCTGGGGTCATGTGTCCAGTAGAGACTGCAAGGTGGTGTTCCAAGAGTCGTTCCAGAGGTCAAAAAGTCTCAATAAACCAGTCTCTCCCGATCCGGACTGTGGGCAGATGCATATGCCGCCAAGACTCGAATAAATCGCACCCCATAAATCCGGGCTCCCCTGCTAAGTCACTAAACGTAGCAAACCACCATGGCTGAGGTGATGCTTATCCAATAAATGGTTCCCGGGGTGGCGGGACCCATACCCGCCTCCCAAATTGGATGATACTCTTTTAAATAATATTTAACTGAGGTCTATAGAGATACATACCACAAAAGTTTGTATAACTAACTACACTAATGAAAATCTATTAAAGGATGTTGAAACAACATGACTAAATTGTACACCAGAGGGTTTGCACAGCTTTACAGCACAGCCTCCATGGATTGGCTATTATTAAAGGTAATGAATAGGGAATAAGAAAGAATTGGTTCTTCCAAACTAAGAAAATAATTTATTTGTACCTGTGGTAGAAACACCCCCCGCATAATCGTCGGCATATGTCCCGCTGCCGATCTGCGGTGTGTCCCCTATCCTCCCCACGTACTTGCCCGTCCGGCCCCCCGTAGAGGTGGCCACTGCGATGCGGCCCTTGCTGTCTATTCCCACAGCTCCCACGGTGCCTACACCGCCCTCCTGAAAACATAAACAGAATTGACTTCTTCTTCTTCAATGGCGCTACAGCCCATTTCGAGCCTTGGCCTCCTTTAAGATAAGCCTCTACCGCCCTCTGTCCTCGGCCGACATCATTCTCCCATCTCAGCCTATATCAGCCCGCCTTTCGTTTACCTCCCGGGTGTCCTTTTAGAACCTTCTTCGATGCTTGTGTGCTTGGCATTCGGTGCACATGGCCCATCTTAGTCTTTGGAGCCTTAAATGGGTAGAGAGTCTGGGAGCTTGGTAGATATCCTAGAGCTCATTATTGTGGCGGATTCTCCATGTCTCTCCCTCTTGCACCGCTCGTAAGATTCTTCGAGGTACCTTTTTTTCGACATCTCACAAGAATGCCCCTGTCTGTACAGGAAGGGATTTATTAATGCGGGTCTTGAAGAGGCTTTGATTAAATTAAGGAAACAGATACCAGCAGCTTCTTCCACATACGCCAACATCAATCATCAACATCAGCTCCTTAGAGCAGGCTCCATTGAAATACCTAGAACAGACTCAGCATGCCTATGTTACGTCTGTGAAGGTAATTCATTCTTAATAGTAGAAGGTAATATCTATGGTTGGGGTGTTTTATAAAATTTCATGACATTCAAATCGATGGTCAGTTCCATTTTCAATTTTGGCGTTTCAATGATCCCTTTTGAACGCTGATTCTTTCAACGTTTCAGGTCTATAGGTCTTGTACAATATATTTCAACCAATTTAGACAAATTGTATACCTAAACCTTCCTCATGAATCACTCTATCTATTGGTGAAAACTGCATGAAAATCCGTTCATTACTTTTTGAGTTTATCGCGAACAGACAAACAGTCATGTCAGAGGACTTTAATTTATAATATGTGGAGATTTCTTCCTAGCAAAACAACTATGTCACGCAAGAGATGCGACGGAATTCGATGGGTAAAAAATTACTCAAAGATGAAATTACTCAAAGATGAAATTACTCAAAGGTGGTGTTTTTTAATTGAAATTAGATATGGGAGGGCTAATCTATAGTTATTATAACAAGAAATATTATGAAACTTGCATCTTTAGTGTCCCGGTTTCCAACTTCACTGCCCCCATCAGCCCCCCCTTTCTTGACAAAGGCATTAAGGGCATCCAGAGCGCTCTGCGTCACAAGGGTCTGCGGGTCGATGATCTTAAAGCCCTGAAAAATACAATTCACGTATAAAATATAATGGCGGAATGAATGTTAACACATGAACAACCGATAGGTAAAGATTTTCTGATTTAGTTTCTTTTTTTCACTTCTCTTACTATAATGTTTTCATTAATCAGACATCAATTATTTTTTTAGGCTGTAACTTAACCGTTCGAATAATAAGAAAATAATTTTCTGTCAAGGTTTGCTCGCCAAATTTCTGGTTCATCCCATGCATTTTAAATGTTCCTATTTATTGGTTTTTTTTAAACGCTTTTGCAAAAACAAAAATTGTTCTAAAATCTAGATAAAATAATCTTTCCGATGTGTTTATTAGAAATCAACATTTTTGTTTCTAAATATTAAAATTTTAATATTGGAAATGTAAATTGGCTAAAAAATGCACACCTGCGAATATTTGAATTAAAGTAATTAAAATAGAATAAATCCAAAATTTTAAATACAGATTCCTTTTCTAAACAAATTTTTTAATAAAACTGTCACCTCACTTTTTATCACTTTCATACAATTTTATTTTAAAATTAAATGTGTGATACGTCACAAATTGGCGTAAAATTAAACTGTCACTTTTGATTGGGTTTGTAAAATATTTGAACAACCTAGCTCATATAATTCTAAGACAATAAGAAGCATTATTTCATTCCGTTTCTACCATAAAAGAAATCACAAATATTCGCATGACAGGAAGAGAGATATCTAACTTTTAATAATGCACGTTCGCTCTGGGACAATCTGGGTCTCCTGTTATTATAACGGCATATGATGTTTTGGGACAACTTGGGTCTCCTGTGATTAGACGGGTTAATGACAATTTTTAATAAAAGCATCATTCTTATATTGTATTTTAGTCTTCCTAAAAATAATAAATAAAAGATGCAACCAATTATTATGGATCCCACTATTATGTCGCAAAGGTCTTTACCTCTTTCAAAGAGTAGACAATGCAACAATAACATGTATTAATTGATGACATTAACAAAGTCAACATTTTCTTCTTTTTCTGGTGTGTTTTTATCTGAGGTTGACTATACAGGGTGTCCGGGGGCATTGTGCATTAACTTCGGGAGGTGATCCTACATAATGGTAGGAGTAAAAAAGACGAAGGTGCCCGGGTTCATGGGGTGAGGTTTGTACGGATCTTGGCGGCCGATATGTCTGCCCACCAGCTGCATGGCGGGCCGGATCGGGAGAGAATGGTTGAGGGAGCCCCTTTGACTTCTCCATCCGTACTCTCTCGAAACATTGCCTTGCACTGCCGTGGGAGGGATAGATTCGTCTGTCACTCCTGGACACATTGACCCCACAGATTCCTACCCACCCTTTTCCTTCCCAGAACTTCCTCTCCTAAAAAGACCCTCCACGCAGCATCCTCAAAGATGACATAGGCCCTGAGGGGAATTATTTTCCTCAGAGCCTCCTCCGTGGAGCAACGTAAAAAAAAAGCCCGGAAGATCTTATAGGGTCTCCACACTGTTCGCGAAATTGAACAAGGTTAGGCGAATACGCTAGTGTGGAGAGGCACTTCGTCCAACCTCGGCTCGCCTCGGGCGCCTTCCATTTGTTGTCGGTTTTTCCGCCCGAATCAAAGGACTCGAAGTTGCACAAAGTGCCTACACAAAGTGCCTTTCTACACTACTCGGCTAACTTCAGTTCGCTTCATTACGTCGTTGTGAGTATGTGTGCGTGTTAGTAATTATTTTTATTAATATTTTCATTAGTTCTGTTCCAGTGCATTGCAATCATCCATCATCTTCTTTTCCTCCTTTTTTTATATTTCTTTGTTTGATAAATGTGCACATAGATATAATAGGCGAGCGTGCACATTGCAACGGCAGCTGCTACTTGAGCGTCCATGGCGTGCGAGTCGTGACGGTATCACCGTGCGAATGAGTTTCTCACAAAGTTGAATGAGTGTTGTTACGTAGCGCCCAGGCACCACCCTACGCCAGTGAGCGGCACACCGCCCGTCCCCCCCGGGCAATCGTACCCCTTCTCCCCACGCCCCACGCCCCACGCTCTCGCGACCCGGCAACGCGCCGGCACTCACGCCGAGACCCCGCTAGCCGCAACCCGTGCCCGTCGCTGAGACAGCGCCACGGTTCCGGAACATTCCACAGAATTCACGGAGCCCAAACGTGAGACGTGCCCGTCCACCATGTTCCGAGTCGACCGGCTCCCCTGCCACGCTACCTGCTTGCAAGGAATTCCCTGTTGAGCGTAGCCGGCTACACTCACCGTGAATGCTCTCCTGCCGCCACCTGGTACCAGTGAGTAACGCCACTTTCCCCATTTTGTTGTGTCCTTACTTGCCCCGCGAACAGCGACCGACCCTCAGGGAGGACGCGATTTGAGAGAGATTTGATAGGCTTCCCCCATGTGTAGGTAGTCGATTTGTGTACCTGTGCCTAGTAATTGATTGTAAATGTACTGCCCTGCTATATTTGTGTGTGATCCCGACAATACAAGAAATGCTTACCTAGACGATCTTTTATTTGACAGAGTGTTGACATATACTATGTACCCCCCCCCCCCCTTTTAGCTACTTACGACCCTTGATGATGAGGGCCCCGCCAGTTCTGCCGACCTACCTGAGCTAGCTTTGGAGGCAGAACGTGGGTGCTACGCCCGTGGCACGCAACAGTGTGTAGCGACGTACTTCGGACTTCGGTCAACTTTCCCGAGTACTTTGTCGATGAACTTAGCGAGTAGTCTGGAAGTAACATAAGGTTTAAGTCGCACGGTTAGGTATTCCCTTCTACTACCTCTTGCATCAATCTTACTCGTTGGGTAATCCAAAATAAGTCTAAGCACCTGTTTAATAGCAAACCGTTTGGCCCCTTCCCCTCCGAGCAGCGAATGCGGGGTGTCCTCCAGCACCCTGCGGGCCAGGCTGATGGGGTGGCTGAAGTCCTTGATGAGGGTCACTCCGCCGGCGCGCAGGTCTGACCCTCGCTGAATGCTGGCTTCCATCTCAACCTTCGCATCCAGGTTTAGACAGGATCCGTAACCTTAAATTATAAAGTTTAACAAAGACTAAATAGTTAGATAATATTATTTGTAAAACTTCTCTACAATTGGTTTGAAACCTATACGACGTTGCGCGTACAATGCTGCTAAGGTGAAAAATATATCATCCCGATGGGAAGGACTCCTCAACCGTGCAGGACAGAACAATGGGACAATACAGAAAAACGGTTCATAAGCGGAACTCTGCGAAAACGGGTACACGATGACAACGATGACCGAAAACGGATACACGATGATGAGCAAGTGTGCAAAATATATTAGGTCTTTTATACAAAGATGTATTGGAATTGTTGGAGGATGAAATAAATAGTAAAAAGAAAAAGACCTGCAGATTAGGGATTGACTGGGGTGAAGTTCTTCATTGAGATTGTCTGAAATGATCCATAAAGAATTAGAAGAGGAAGATCCTGAGGAATATAAAGAGTGCATAAGATTGTCACCTGTTTGAATTGCTTCTAAGTCTTGTTACGCCAAAAATAGGGAGCGATAAGTACTGGCTATTGCCCTACTGTCCTGTCTGCGCGCATTTACACGCGGACAATGCGGCCGGACACGCAAGTGGGGGTAAGACATTAGCCTTCCCGTCTATCTCTAGGACAATATCTTGGATCATTATCCTGTTCTCCAAACCTTTGTTCACCCTAAGACAAGAGGTCTGGAGCTGGGAAGCATTAACAAATATTCTCCCAATCTGCTTTTAGAGCACATAGTGTAAATTATTCACTAGAGATTTTAGTATGAAAACAGTGATTTACCTGCATTAAAGGCCTGATCATCCTCCATAGAGATTACAGCTGCCTCCACTGCATCCAATATGGATCCCCCATTCTTCAGAACCTTGTATCCAATCGATGCTGCCAGCTTTACTCCCAATATCTTGGGGAGAACTCTACTATCAGGGATGTCACCGGCCCCCCCATGTACTATCACAATAGGCTCAACCATTTCACAGAAATAAAGAACTTTAAAATAAAATTTATAGGTTAAACTTAGCAATGGCCGCAGAGAAAAATGTAATTACCCGGGAGTATGTCAAATTCATTTAAATCTGACTAAATTTGACTTTTCTAAAACCGGTTTTTGTAACCTAGATTCGCAAAATACAATGCATAATATAGAATGGTAGGTACTCAGCGGTACCTACCTACCAATAATATTATCATTCGCAACTCAATTTCTTGGGATGACAAGGTTTTATCTGATACTGCAATGTCATGCAATAATAAGCTCTAGTCAAATTACTATAGAGTTTATTTTTGCATAATATTTCTGTGTCCGATGGATTGTATTGTTGTGCTACAGATTCGAACTGTCAAACACTCAAATCTCAAATGTCAAATGTGACGTTTCATTTGGCGGTTTAGCGTTCGCGCCTGCGGCTTTATTATAATAATATGATATTGCACTCGCACGTTCCTGTGAAGATAAATGATAACAAAAAGTGTAATAAATATGTAGCGGTGTAAGTTTACTGCACGTTTTGTTATAAATACAAGGTTTTTATGTGATACCACTAATTAACCTGAAAATATTGTCTTAGTGTGTAAATTAGTACCTACCATCTAACTTTACGAGAATCGCAACCAAAAATGAACTAAAAAGCTTTTTAGGTTCATGCAAACAAAGTACTCAATAACCAGATACGTTTTAAGATTTTCACGGCCAAAAGTATTTTCGTTATTTGTTTTTGGGATGTTATGCCGTGTTGCGCAACCTCCTTCTTTAGCCAACGTTTCGGACATCGTTGCAGTGTCCATCATCAGGGCAGATCCAGTAGATGTGTACTCCGGTACTCAATAACCGTTCAAATTACTTCAATGATGTGATTTATTTTTGGGAATATCCTTTATATTTGAGAATATAACATATAATAGATACAAAACTAATGCAAAACAATTATATCTACTTAGGAATAAAGTTTTTCAACAACCTTCCGATTGAAATAAAAAAAAAAGCAAAGACATCAATAAACTGAAACTCAAACTGAAGCTACACTTCATCGGGAATAATTAACTTAATAATTACCTGTTTTTCTCTTTCTTTCTATGTATTATCAATCTATATTCATCTCTATTTTATTTAGATTTTTCGAATTTCACAAGTGCATAATATTTTAGTATGTAACCGTATCCCATGTATGTACACCTACACTTATAGATAATCCAGAAGTTTCAATTGTTCCCATTATATACTTACCTTTTGCATAATGTTATTTTATTTCTGTTATAATTAGTGTAACTCGCTCATCAAGCACAAGAACTAGTTTCTTCTTTGGTGAGATTGCAATTTTAAATAATTTGTGTACCGATATGTAATTTATATAAAACCACTGTAAGTACTATATATCTATATTAAATAAAAATAAAAAAAATAATAAAATAAAATAAAATAAAAAAAATAACTTTTGGCGTAACACCCCATAAATAAATCGCGTTATTTCTTTTGGCCGTGAAAACCTCAAATCATATTTTTGGTAATTATTCCGCTAACCGCTGCACTTTTATTAGGCACAGATTTGGGAAATCTACATATGAATTTAATGACTACAAGAAGCAACTAAGTAATTAGTGTAATTATGTTTGGGTAGATGGTAAGAGATGCATTAAAATTCCATTTTTATTCAAAGTTCAAAATTTTCCCATATAAAACGATTCCTTTGCCGTTATTTTAATTGTTTTTGTGTGAGGTTGCGTGAGCTTCATTTCAATCTAAATATGCATAATTACTTAGTTTTCCCAAGTTAAGTACCTAATAACCTGTTTTGTGCGTGTAAATAGTTGTTTCTTCCATAATTGTTAAAATGAAATGTAATTTCCACAATCTGTGCCTAAAAGTGAGACAGTTAGTGGAATAATTACATGTATAAATCAGGTGAATCAAATCAAAAAAAAAAAAAAAAATTAACATATTTTCTTTTGATTGTAAAAATAAATTGAAAAAAAAATCATCGGACATTGCAAAATAACATATTTTACTCCAAAATCGCTCAGAAATTGCTGATTTTAAGTCAATGATGTAGACATAATAAAATGATAAAACTTTTCAATGTTTATTTCCGTAAAGACCAAGAATAAATTATTTAGAATTTAGACTATAAATTAAAAATAAATGCTCAAACAATCATGAGTTTCCACTTTTAGTATTGGAATAGAGTGCTCTGTTTTGAAACATAATAATGATTACTGACAGTGGGGACAGTCCCCAGTTACACCCGTAACCTATTTAAGGAAATAACAGTCGATGTTGTCTTCACCAAAATGAACGAATACTTTAAACATAAAAGCAATTCACATTTGCAGAAATAAAATACAAAAAAATATTCCGGATGAATAATCCAACACCCAGGCTGACCAGCGCACGAACCATCAGAGTTCATTTCTCAGTGCGCATAACCTATCGTCCACTTGGGGGACAATCCGAGTTGTCCCTCTGGGCTTTTTAGTTTGTTCTTTGCGTTTCTTTCTCGATCGTATGCAATCTGAGAACCGCACATGCGCTCTCGTATGTGAATTTCAAATACAGTGGGGATCGCCTCATGCCAAATTATATATCAGAGAAAAAATAGAGTAACATTTATGCTTTCAACGAGATGACATTTTGCAGCTACTAATGATCTGTACTAAAATAACGGGTTCGGACTTTGTAAGCAATAGAGCCAGTGAGCAGTGACACATGGTGGGGGCACTACTTGCTTGAAAAAAAATAGAACAAAATGGTTTGACTACTAAACCACTGACTAAACTACTCTACTAAATTTATGGTGTTTGGACACGTTTAGATACTAAATTACTCGATACTCAACTAAAATACTGGTTTAGTCCGAACGGGTGTTTACGCAAATGTTTTCCACTTGATCTGGTCTTTACACATTACCTAATTTACCTCCAGTCTTCAGTCCATTTTGATCCAATCTTCTTTCACGCTGGCAGTTCACTCCTTCCTTGCTTCTGAGTCACTTCCATTGCGACACCCACTTGGTCATAGTTTTCTGTATCCTGTCATCTGGCATTGTTTCCACAGAACTAGCCCATAGCAGTCTTTGGGGCTGCTGAATCTTACAATGGCTTCTTCATTTGGTTTCTTCATTTTGGTGTAGACACTACATCTCTCTAAAATGTTGTTATGGTGTTGAAATACCACCTTTTTTTACACACAGTGAGAAGTAAAGTTTTTTAAATATTTTGTTGCCTCATTTATTACAGGTCATGTTGCTTTTTATTTATTTATTCACAGCGTTTCCTATTGAAAATAAGGCTTCATTTAATTTATTAATTAAAATTATTGTAAAACATGTTCCGTTTGTACCAACCTTGACAGTTTTCGCTTGAGTTCCTTCCTAGGAGCATAAATATTACCTATTTTACAATGATCCTATCTTATCTCAATGCATTATAATGAACCACACACTCCCTTTGTTCTTTATATAACTTGTTCATCTCATTCTTGCGCAAATAAGTGTAAACTTTACTCATGGTAAATATTATTTTATGTAGATTGTAAAACCAAGCATATGTATAACTAGCAGACCTGGTAACACACTGACAACGCCATTACCCAACCTTTATAACCAACGCCATCTATTAATTTGCATACATATCATGACGGCCGGCGTAGTCCAGCGGTAAGGCTCTTGACTCGCATTCCGAAGGTCGCGGGATCGAATCCCGGCGTGGCAAATAAATTTTATTTGATTAATTTGTGTTATTTCACAATTTACTCATTTAAAATAATATATAGTAAATTTGCAGCACGTTCCAGAATGGAAGATACTCTCAGTATCGCCCTGGTGTAAGACCACCATTCAGAATTGAAACATTACTTGAAATGGCATTAGTCGTGTTTGGTGACCAGATCTGAATGGCCAGGTACTTCCCCACCTTCCTCTTTCCTTCTCCTTCCCCTCTGAAATAGGTCACCTCAAGTGGTTCGCTATGTTTGGTGACTTAGCAAGGGTGCCCGGGTTCATGTGGTGAGATTTGTCTAGGTCTGGGAGACGGATGTGTTCGCCCACTTAATGCATGGAAGGCAGGATCAGGAGAGATTGGTTGAGGGACCTTTTGACCTCTCCAGCCGGACTCTCTCGACCTTGCACCAGGGATGGATTTTCTGTCATTTCTAGTCACATTGAACCCCAGATTCCTCCCACCCACCCCTCATACCTAAATCCTTCCCAGAACTTCTCTCTCCTTTCCATAAAAAGACCCTCCAGAATCCCCAAACATGAAATAGGCCCTAAGAGATTTTTTCCTCAGGCCCTCCTGTGTGGAGCTAATGTAAAAAAATAAACAAAACGCAGCCCGGTTTCCTCTTAGGGAATTGATATAATGAGTGTTAAAAAAAGAATTTTCTAAAACGTCATTTTTATGAACAATGTTTTTAACTACCAACTTACTCCGCTGGAGGACTTTTTGCCACAATACAGCACTATTTAAAATACCTTGGATTGCCCTGCTGCCAATTTTCGCAATTTTTCCCTGATTTGTAAGTAATTAAGTAGAAGTTTACGATTTTATAATATTTTTTTTTTATAAATCCTACGAATATGTGATAATCGACAAAGGAAAAAGAAAGGTGAATTCATTGGCTATATAGACCTATAATCAGTTTGTTAGTCTCCATATTAAAATTCAATTCTATTCAGAATGATTACCAAAAAAATTCGTGCAATCGGAGAAAAAAGTTTTAAATTGGGCTGTCGCTCCAGTGGTTAGGGATAAACAACCATACAATAAAAACTTCCATACACACCAAACTAGAACAGAAAGAAAACATTAGACCAAAATTGCTTGCTGTAAAATCATTCGAATGAAATAAAAAAAAGTACCCAGGTACGTTGAAAGTAAAATTTAAAGAGAAATGTAAAAATTTTCACTTTAGTTTTGCGCCTCTGTGGATACACTGTTCGAACTATTCAGGTCATTTTTATATATTTCTTTGGAGTGGGTGATGTAAAATAAGACACAACTTGGACAAAAATATTTTATTCAAAACAATACAAAATAACAACTTCATTATCTCTATTAAAAATACTTTGTGTAAAAATCTTCACTTTGTTTATCTACATTAAACGTAGTCTCACGACAGGGAGATTAAAAGCACACTGATATTTATTAAGTACAGTGTAATACGTATAACTTATGCCAATCTTTTGACTGTGGTAAGATGTGTGTAAAAATCACAAAAACAAATCTGTGCTGATATTGATTGGTACACGGCTCGAAAAGTCATTTCAAATCATCAATAATACTTTAAGTGCCTCCGTTCACGGAGATACTAACAAGATACTCGATCCTCGTGCGCGTATCATACGCGCCGATCGTAAGTACCCCCCGTACGATTTTGCTGGTGCCCGTTCACGGCGCTACGCGGTGGCTGTCGGTTTCTAATCAGTATAACGAAACCGACAGTGCTGATCGCACGCGACGCTCGCATCGTTTGTGTCTGATACTTATTCGTTTGACGTTTGAGAGAAATGGCGTCGGAACATGAAAGTAATGTTAGATTTGTTCTGGAAGTGGAAAAAATGCATGTTTACATAACTATACTTTACCAGAATACGTAAGAAACGATTTAGTGGAGAAGGCATGGATTGATGTTGGAAAAAAAGTCATGTGACATCGCATGACAGAGTGTTCACTCCACGGCTGCACTTAAAACCTATGACATCGCATGTTTTGAGAAAATGTCTAAAGTACTTACTTAAAAAATCCATAGTACTTACTCCTGCCAGGCGATTGCTAATCATGCAAACTGTTAATGTAAGTGGTGCCATCTTTTGGAATTGCTTTAATTCAATTCTATTACAAAAGTACATTTGTATACAAACTCCACGCACGAAAACGGTTTTGCATAAGGCGCGGCATCAAAGTTGCATTCTTAGCCGAATTCTTAAATTTTTACCGTACGGTCGCAAGTCTATTAATACTGTTTGATGACACAGCAATGAAAGGAAATATATCTTTTACAGTGTAATAAGGAATTCAGTGATCGACTGACAATTATAATAAGAATACTGTTGACTTAGTTCCATATCAATCACCCATTGCAAAGGAAAAATCGATTCCGTAATGTTTTATTTAAAGAAGCAGTGCTTTTTTACAATAAAACAGTAAAACACCAATAAATTATCTGAGCACAATTAAATAACCTCTTGGTGTGCTGTGCGCCATCTGATTCTATTTTCGTCATAACTTACATGTTTTTTGCAAAATTATGTTTTTATAAATTGAACCGTGTTACCAGATGATGTATTTATATATTTATAAAAATAGTATACAATCTACCATATGTAGTTACACCAGAATAGCTATTTATATTTAGAAAAAAATAATAATTTAAATGTATCCCAGTGATCACAGTGAAGTGTTGCAAAGTTAACAAATTAACATAAACAAAATAATATATACAGTCTGTCAAATAAGAGTAGAAAACATAGGAGGGCGCCACTGTCGTTCAAATGGCAATACTAAAAATATAATCATGGTGTTAATCTAAAGCTGTGTGACCTACATTTTAATTAAAAAGGCATAAAAGTGAAAAAAAAAATTTTCATTCCACTGATGTCAAATTAGATATGCATATAGGTATATTATTATTATATCTTTACAATTTTATGTTAACATAATGAAGAATAACGATATTGTTATAAAATATAAAGCACACTTTAGAAATTGCTCACATTTATTTTAAATTAGCTTAAGAACCTACTAGCGTTATCCAGGCTTTAGAACATGTCTCTAATTTTAGATCTGAATATTTTTAACTCATTCAGATCTAAAAGTAGTGTAACTAAACTCACCAGATTATTTCTTTCTACCTACTGTTAAATTCAAATTTATGTTAAATTAAATGGAAGCCAATCACTTTGTAAAACACAATTTAATCAAATTTATGTCATTAAGTAGGTACCTTAACAACAGTGTTTCCTTGATTTAATTTTTTTTTTAGGAACAATAAAATATATTTTTAAATGTGTATACGGTGTTCTGCATTTTTAGTGTGATTGCACTTTAAGAATATTTGATAGGTTAATTAGTGTTGCCAGCCTACAAATTTTGTAGTTCAATTTTTTTATATTTTCTACTCTTATTTGACAGACTCTATTTATGTAGGTAAGCAGCTACTACAAAAATCACAGACTAATTCTTATGTAAGTAATTACAAACTAATATTTTTTGTTTTATAAGTGTTACCGGAATGCAAGGTTTAGATTGTTTACATATTTTGTTTAACTCAATAATGTTAAAATCATTATGGATTAACCGTGTTTCTTAATTGTTTGGATTAAAATGCCCCACAGCTTTCATTGAAATTTATGGGTCATTCAAGCTAGATCTGTTTTTCTATAATGATAATAATTTCTTCTACAAACAAGTTGATTGTCCAGTTAATTAGTCAGACATCTCCGAAAAAGGAAAAAGTGTACCATACTCTACTGTACCATACATCCTGGTACAATATTCAGATTACTCATAAACACCACCAAATCAATTATAATGCACAAAAACTTGTAGTAAATTAAACAAAATGTTGAAGATTTCTGAGTCAATGGCAGGAGCAATCGAAGGAAAAAGTCTAAAATCGCACTGTCGCTCGAGTGGTTAAGATTTCCGGTGTTATAATATGTAACACATGTAAATAATATTTGATTTATGGTATTAGAATATTGCTTTCCTCGTTATCTCAAAACGTTATTTTTATTTAGAGATGTCTGACTAATCAACTGGACGATCAAAGTATGTAGGTGAACTGAGTATTTTTGTCACTTAAATGCTGGTTGCCAAATAAACGTGTACTTATTAGATATTTTCTTTTAAATTCCTAAGTACAATTCTGAGTTTGAATACAAAATTTGAAGTTAAATACTAGGGTTGTTAGAAGCCGGCAACACTTCCAGTTCTTCTGATGTCGAATCTCGGAGTCAGCAGGCCGGTGATGGGATCGACGGATATAGCCGTCAGAGAGGCAAAACCGGAGGTTGGTGCTAGCTGAGTAGTGTTGTGTCCTATCTTTCGGAGTCCCTCCAGTATTACCTTTAAAAGAAAAACACCATGTAGTTTTGTATAATATTCTTTCATAATTTATTCCCTTTTGTCAAAAGACCAACTTATATTATGGCGTGAGTTGCTTCCATAATACCCTTTTACCAACAGGATCTGCACAGCTCACATAATATCATCCGTGCAACCGTAATATGTCGTAAGCCACCACATATACAAAAATGCATTTTTATTACTTTTCCAGTACATTGGTGGTAACACATCGTCTGGCAAAATATCAGGTAAATTTTCGGGATTAGTGTCCATGGTTATTACGAATAATTTTTCGAAAAAAACTTTAGATTCGCCTTAATCACTATAAAAGGAAACTTTTTGCATCACGGCTGGCGGATAATAATGCATTTTAATTTTCAATGTCGTTAAATAAAATTTCACTTCGTGAACCGACACTACAACAGCCCGCCCGCTGCCGCCCGCCATTTTGTCACTGTTATGTTGGTATCCCTGACCTCATACAAACAAGAGCTAGATACGATTGTAGCCAACTTCGTGGGATACATGATGGGCGCTACGTTTTTGAATGGTTTTTTTGGCTACGCAGGGTTTGTGTAGCGGGCTTGTGTATGTTATCTTTACTTTAAAAAACAGCCTACGTTTTTGAATGGTTTGTTTGGCTACGCAGGGTTTGTGTAGCGGGCTTGTGTATGTTATCTTTACTTTAAAAAACAGCCTACGTTTTTGAATGGTTTGTTTGGCTATGCAGGGTTTGTGTAGCGGGCTTGTGTATATTATCTTTATTTTAAAAAACATCCCAGGATTTGAATGGTTTGTCTCCATTCCAGTGCCTGATTAGAGGTTTGTTTACATTATATTATTAATTCTGTTTTTCATAATTACGCGCCCATCATGTATCCCACGAAGTCGGCTACAATCGTATCTAGTTCTTGTTTGTATCAGATCAGGGATACCAACATAACAATGACAAAATGGCGGGCGGCAGCGGGCGGGCTGTCGTAGTGTCGGTTCGCGAAGTGAAATTTTATTTAACGACATTGAAAATTAAAATGCATTATTTTCCGCCAGCCGTGATGCAAAAAGTTTCCTTTTATAGTGAGGCGAATCTAAAGTTTTTTCTAAAAATTATTCGTAATAGCCATGGACACTAATCCCGAAAAATTACCAAATATCATAACCTAGAAAAATCGTTTGATCTGTTTTTACGATTAACGTACATGTCTTGTCCCACTTGGGTCAAAATCGCTTAGTTGCAATACGTCGTAATCTATATTATGTACGATATGACATATTACATCAACGCATTCTTTAGACTTTGCTTAACCCCTCAGGCCTCAGGCCTTGACAGTATTTTGTCAGAGACTAAAAATATTTCCATTTTGCAATAAAAAAATTTTAAATTTAATATTTCTGAATATATCCGAAAACTAAAAACTGTTTTGGAAAGACGATGAAATACTCTTTAAAATTAGAAATAAACTTATAATTTTTGAAATACGAAAATTTTGCATGCAAACATGAAAAAGTTAAAATAATGGCTCACCTTGCGTTTTTTCTAACTAAAATTACTTTTATTCGGCAAGCATATTATAAACGTTATCATCAACTCACTTTTTTGTCATTTATTGTAAAAATAATTCATAAAAAATTCTCAAGCGGTCGGAAACTTTGGATTCATAGGTGTACATTATAATTATTTTGCGGTTATCTTTTAGATTTGAATATAAAGCGTGGTAATTTCTCTTTCTAACACTGTCTAGATCATATTTCTAACCATTATTGTAAAGGAGATAATGATTTATATGAGTCCTATATGAGTTATTCCGAAAACCGAACAGATAGACTTGACTGGTTAATATTTTCAAAGACTATAATATATGTCAGAAACCACTATATTTGTGTTTATTATTTGTGAAATGCTGTTTTTTCGCTCTCTTGTAAAGTTTCTATTTTTTGGCTTACAACATATTACGGTTGCATGAACAATATAGGTACTTTAACAATCAACAACAGACCTACATGTATGTATGTACTGATAATATGTAATGTATACTCATTTAACATTATATATATTTTAAAAAATATATATTAACAGGCCCTTGGGTATCCCATCTTTGGAGATGTCGTGGGGAAAGTCTTTTCGAGGACTGGGAAGAATGAAAATGGGCTTTAAAAAGATCCATGTTTTGTGAGTGAGTGCGTGAGGAAGCTCAGGGGCCGGCAGAGTATCCAGTGCTGACAGTCGCTCAACAATTAATTGGCACAGGACTTTGATATTTTAGGCTGATGGCGTATGCAAATTGCGTGCTCGTTGGGTTCCCAAAATGCTGAAGAACAAAATCGTGTGGCAAACGCTCATTATCAACGGGTCTCTTCAAACCGTTTTTCCAAACAAGGTGAGGCTTTTTGGGTTAAAACATGGGTTCCCCACCTAACCCAAGTAATCAATGACATAATTTGCATCTTTTTCTTCACCTGAAGCAACATTTGGCCGGAAAACCCTTGCAGACAGAATAGGACGTGGAGGGAGAGGTGATAGAATTTTTGGCGGCAGAGTTCTACGATAAGGGGATATCCTAGTGCCACGGCTCACGAAGTGCGAAGTGAATTATAATGGGGACTATATATAAAAAATAGTGGGAATATGTACCTAAAACGTCATTTTTTTGTAAACATAAATTTTTCCTGTTTTTTTAAATTTGAACGGATGTAATTCTTGGTCAACCCTCGTAATATAAAATCCATAGACATTTACCTCATCGAATCCAGCCTCGTGTTCAATCCTCATTGGTATAAGTTGGTGGTGCAATCTAGGCGTATTGATGGCTTCCTTTAGTGGAACATCACGGAGTAAATGCTTCAGAACCACCTGAAAGAAGTCATTGAAAGGAGTTTAGATTATTAGGGAAGGCGATTCCATTGAATATCATTGGAGAATTTTTAATGATAGTAGGGTCATGACACCAGTGGCTGACCATTCCCTAGTAAAAGACCATCAGTTTGTAAAAATGATAATAATAAGAGGTAAGAATTATGTCTAATCGAGCACAGGAAATAATAAAATATGAAAAATCAACAAGATGATGACATCTGTGGAGAATAAATGGAAACATCAGTTTTGTTTCATTTTTTAACCAACAGTGACAAAGAGACAATCCATTGCATTTGTGAGATTTCTAACTGTTTTCTTACAAGGCAAAGTACAGTAGGTGTTTTATTTAATGTGTTTTTTATAGGTATTTTGTGCCATATTCATATTATTTAATGTTTTATAATGTCGTTAATGAATTATTCGGAGTATTAAAAAATATTTTAAAATAAAAATTAAGAACTTGTACATCGTTGTTTATTTCGTTGTCAATCAGATAAGATTTATTTTGGTACGCTACAAACATTTTAAGAAAGTATGTTTTGAATAAACCTATTGACCACAACGGCATTCAACAGGTACAAATTTTTCAAAGCCGATACATTACTGGCACTATAAGAATTAAGAACAACAGTTCACAACAACAGAAAAAAAAAGCTAAAGAGTATCGAGTTCAGGATCCGCAAATCGGCATTCTAAATTCAAACTCGACCGACAGAATTAAACCTGCCGTTGGGAATAAGAAGTGGCTATCTAAAAGGATGACAAAATTGATACATCTAATTTTACAATTTTGAACTTACAATGGCCACTTGGGTGGTGATCTTGGTACCGCCTGCTGCGCCGACTATCATCCTGGCTCCAACCCCTTTGGTGACCACGATGGACGGCACCATAGAGGACAGGGGGCGCTTGCCGGGCTTGGGGAAGTTGGCCGGGGAGGGGGGCAGGTTGTACACGTTGGAGATGTTGGGGTATGAGAAGTCGTCCATCTCATTGTTGAGGATGATACCAGTGCTGTTGGAGGCGTAGAAGGCACCGAGACTGAAATAGGCCAATTTTTCACGATTATTCTTGGTTTTATATAAATTGGCATCATCAGTTTTCTTTCAAGTTGGTATAATCCAATCATTTTCAATCCAACACTTCTTTATCAACGCCCACGGTTGAATTTGGCAGCCACATCTTGTCTGAAGCTCCAAAATACCTGAAAAAACCCTCGCAGAAACGAGCGTTCCATTTGAAGATTCTCCTATCTTAACAAACAGATTGCAATCTTTAGAGCATAGGCATCGGGTGGGAATGCTGTCCTTGTTCTACCGTTATTTCAATACTTCGAGGAAATATTGATCCCTTCGGTACCGGTGCATAGTCGAGAAACACGCCGAACGCGCACCCAAAATATGTACGTGGTTGACATTTATCACATGAGAACGGGCTTCTACTTCTCTTGCAGGCCTCTGTGTTTCCTCCCTCCTACAACATGGGTCTCTTCAATGTGCATATTCTCTCCATGTTCCCCCCTTCCTCTCCTCAAAAAGACCCTCCACACAACATCCTAAATGATTACACAGGCCCTGAGGGAAAATATTTTTCTCAAGGCCTTCTGTGCGGAGTTAATGTAAAAAAAAATCAACAAAGCAAAAAATATGACAATAAATTATTTTTCAGATCAGAAAAGATGTGTAAATCTTTCTGCATTTTTTTGTATCTAATGAATTGATTGTATTTGACTTACATGTAATTTACCGTGCTGGTGACAGCAATGGCATCTCCATTGGGCGCCATGATTGAAATGTGTGCAGTTCCGTGATCTTCCACCAGGTCAAACTGCGCTCCATAGTCTGTCCAGTTGTTGGATGTTTGGGTGTCGGATATGAATCCTTGGATGTATTTTGCAAAGTCGGGGGATGTCAAATTGGCCAGTAGCTGTTGAAAAGGGAATTATTTGCTAAGAGGTTGTTGACATGATTTCAAAACAAAATCGACAAAAATATTCATCTTGAGGGACAAGATTTCAATATGTTATACTGTAAAATTAAAAATAATTTTAAGGAATTGCATGAACAACGTATTATAAACCCAAAAGAAGGCCTCTCGGAATGAAATCCTGAATAACTCCGAATATCTTAGAAACATAAAAAAAGATTCACTGTATAGAAGTGGTAATTGTGGCTTCTGCAATGATGGAGGACTAACTCGTAGAAGATCGAACCAGCAACTCTGAGTGGAAACAATAACTACGACGCTACTAACCGGTCGCTCATGATATTCCAAAACACATCATTTTTACCCAATTTTTTTTTCACCGGCAGCGCTTCTTCCGTGTTTTTTGTCCTACTTTTTTATGCAGGGGGGGAGGCGTTGAAGAATACTTCAGATAAGATTGGGAATCTTTGCGCTATATGATGCTGCTAGCTGCTGGGCACGACATGAAGCACGATGACGACGGGCGATCAGACGTCACAAGCGCACTCACGTGACGTCGATGGTTGCGTGGCCCCCCCAAAAAATTTGCATATTCATATGGCCCGCCACCAAACTGATAGCCAACTGCTGATCTATACTATGTATTGATGTGACTGTTAATTTGTACTTGTTTGTTATATCTAATTAATATCATATTTAAAACCCTTCATAAAGAATTCAAGACTTTAATAGGATTAAATTATTTTAATGGATCTACATTTATTTTTGTAACAATTTTTATATTTATTTTTATTAATAACTTTTTATACATAACGCTTTTACTGCTATTTATACTATTCTATTAATCTAACCATGTTATTATGTACATAAAATGTTGTCTATAAGTCGATCGTCCAGTTGATAAGTCAAACATCTGAGTATACCTTTATTTGTAAAAGTGTACCCTTTATCTGGAAAAATACACAGATTATTCATAAACACCACCAAATCAATTATAATTCAAAAACCTTGCAGCGAATTAAACAAGATGCTGATGTTTTCTGGGTCCCGGTGTTGTTTTACAGCATATTTAATATGTAAAATACAAACACGTATAAATAATATTTGATTTATGGTGTCTTCTTCTTCTTCTTGTGCCTTATCTGTTCAACGGTCGTTGGCTATCATGTTGGCTATGCGGACTTTGTTTACTGTGGCCCGGAACAGCTCTACGGTAGACTAGCCAAACCATTGTCTCAGGTTTTTCATCCATGAGGTTCTCCTTCTTCCAGGGCCCCGTCTTTCGGCAATCTTTCCCTGCATTATGAGATGATTATTCTCTGGATGTCTCATCACATGTCCAAGATATTGAAGTTTTCGGATTTTTATAGTTTTAATTACTTCCTTTTCTTTATTCATCCGAACCATAACATCATCATTCGTAACCCTGTCCATCCAGCTTATTTTAAGTATTCTTCTATAGATCCACATCTCGAATGCCTCAAGTCGCCTAATTAGTTCTTCAGTAAGCGTCCATGCTTCCATTCCGTAAAATAATATCGAAAACGCATAGCATCTAACCATTCGCATTCGTAATCCAAGGTTGAGATCATGACTGCAGAAATTTATGGTGAGCATTCAAATATTTCTTTCCTGATTATCTCAAAACTAAATATTTGGAGATGTCTGACTAATCAACTGGACGATCACTGTACCTGCCGACAAACTACAAAAGTAATGGTAAATTTTTGGGATTAGTGTCCATGGCTATTACGAATAATTTTTAGAAAAAAACTTTAGATTCGCCAATCACTATAAAAGGAAACTTTTTGCATCACGGCCGGCGGAAAATAATGCATTTTAATTTTCAATTTCGTTAAATAAAATTTCACTTCACGAACCGATACTACGACAGCCCGCCCGCCATTTTGTCACTGTTATATTGGTATCCCTGACCTGATACAAACAAGAGCTAGATACGATTGTAGCCAACTTCGTGGGATACATAATAAGGCGCGTAATAAGGAACTCCAGTGAAAAATATTATGGCTTTAAAAAAATATGTTCATATAGACCAAGAAACGCTGATTCTGAATATATAAGTTTAATTTCATAATATTAAACTTAGAGTTCTTTAAAAATTTATTAAAAAGTGCATTTTTAAACCTCTCGTCAAAACACACTGTAAAGTTGGTATTACTGAATGGTTAGTGCTGACGTCATGCGTCACCAGTCATTGTATTGAAATCTTTGATTATGTAGGTATGACATAAGCCATCAGTATTAACAACATTTCATGTTATTCGTTATTTCATACTGTTTATAGAGATTTAGTTTTTGTGTTTATTGAAACAATATTTTAGCCTAAATAATTCAGTATCAAAAATAGAGGTATCTCTATTAGTTTATCTCTATTATTTAAAATATTGAAAAACTACTGCATAAAAAAATAGTAATGCTACTTCTAGGGAGAATGCTTCGAATAACGCTATTCAAAATGGCGGCACTTGATCAGCTGATTGCCCAATCCTATAGTAATTTTTCAGGAGTGATGACGTCACACGATTCACCGTACATACGGTGGTCTTAGGGGGATCTTGAAAAATTAAAACTTTGACAATTATTTGAACTATTAAAACTAACTCTAAAAATAAAAATAAAAATGCAGTTATTTAAGTTAGAAGTTATTATTAAGTAAATTATTCATTAAAAAAATTAAAAAATTCGACTGGAGTTCTCTATTATGAAATTTGTCTAGCGAGCTTGTGTGTGTTATCTTTACTTAAAAAAACAGCCTAAGTTTTTAAATGGTTTGTCTGGCAAAGCAAGGTTTGTCTAGCGGGATTGTGTATGTTATCTTTACTTTAAAAAACAGCCTACGTTTTTGAATGGTTTGTCTGGCAAAGCAGGGTTTGTGTAGCGGGCTTGTGTATATTATCTTTATTTTAAAAAACATCCCAGGATTTGAATGGTTTGTCTCCATTCCAGTGCCTGATTAGAGGTTCGTTTACATTATATTATTAATTCTGTTTTTCATAATTACGCGTCTTATTATGTATCCCACGAAGTCGGCTACAATCGTATCTGGCTCTTGTTTGTATCAGGTCAGGGATACCAACATAACAGTGACAAAATGGCGGGCGGGCTGTCGTAGTATCGGTTCGCGAAGTGAAATTTTATTTTACGCAATTGAAAATTAAAATGCATTATTTTCCGCCGGCCGTGATGCAAAAAGTTTCCTTTTATAGTGATTAAGGCGAATCTAAAGTTTTTTTTGTAAAAATTATTCGTAATAGCCATGGACACTAATCCCAAAAAATTACCAAAGTAATTTAGCAGGTTTGAATGATATTAAATAAAAAATTACTTCAATGAAACATGACATTACCAAAAAAAGTACATTGACATTGTCAAAAAGTTGGCTCAATACAAATCATAGATTTATTAATCACATCACAAGGCGAAGCGTTGTATGAATCGTCGAAACATCGTCGATGTTTGGAATGAATTTAGCAGGTTTCCTGACTGCACTTAAACTGCTGAAGCAAAAGAAGATGGTTGAAGAACACAGACAGATAAATCTTACCGGATTTATAGCTGCAGGATCCAGATAATCTGCATCTCCAAGTCCAGTCCTCTTTGCGTACGCATACTTGAAGACCTCAACAATCCGCTGCCAGTAAGGCACGCTGTTTTCTACCAGTCCATTGGCTTCAGGGGAGATGACCCAATCTCTGAGGGCATTTATGATGAAGGCCAGGACGTGTCCGGTGCCTGGAAGAGGGACGGTGTGAAGAGTCATGTTTCCTCCGAGTTCCACAGCAATTGGGTCACGCCATTTGGGTCTGGAATGAAAAGAAAAACATTGTTTAGAAGAAATTGCTGCGTGTCCTTTCCCATTCGTCCTGTTCCCTTTCCGCCTCCCCTTCCTCTCTCGCGTCCCCTTCCCCTCTCGCGTTCCCACTCCACCTCCTCCACCTTCCCTCTCCCCACTTCACTCGCCCCCTTCCCCTGTCCCACGAAACCCCCTCCCGAGTTCCCCTCTCCCCTCTCAGGTTCCCTTCCCCCCTCCCAGATTCCCCTCCCCCCCCCCCCCTCCCGCGAACCATCTACCTGAATTCCCCTCCCCCCTCCCGCATTCCATACATTCAGTTTTCAAACAGCTCGCGTGCCACCTATTGCAATTTTCTTATATATATCTCATAATGCGGAGCTCACCAGTATTTTTATGCAAACCTTGTCCTGATAATAACGAACAAAAAAAGTACTTAAGTAGTAATTTCATAATGCAAGGCTCACCAGTATTTTTATACAAACCTTGACTTGAAATAACGAACACAAAAAAAAAGAATTGCACCAAATCCAATTTGGTGCAGTCGTTCGGAAGTTATGCGAGTACATACATTTCGGCGATTCATTTTTTATTTATGACAGATAGATAGATAGATTTGCAGTGCGAGTTATCTGTATACTGTCAGATTTATTAATCGACAAATCACAGAATGGGTGATGGTCACACTTCCTCCCGCGCACCGCGCATTTTGGTTTTTTCCTCTTTCCCTGTTCTATTAATTTGAATGTCCTTATACAAGTTTGAAACCTTTGTAAACAAAAAATGCTTTTCGTGTCGGTTGATAGTAGTGATTGTGTTAGTCAAATTAACAAGTCTTGATTAATCTTCACGGATTTAAAATATGATTGGGAAGGAGAAGGAACCGCAACATGGTAAACGTCATAACAAAACAAGGAATGAATTATATTTCATTTTACTAACAGTTTATTTAGGACTAGCGAGACTCATACATTTTGCAAAGCCACTCAAAGAAAGGAAGTGTTTGTTTTAATTTTGTTTATTGGAGGAATTTGGATACACAACATTTATTGTTTTTCTGTCTGGTGCGTACAAAAATAAATGAGCCGATGCGTGAGCAGGCCAAAGCTGTCCGTGTGAGAAGCTTGGATTTTCCAAATTTACCCCCTGCTATCTTCTACTATCCCTTGATATCCCCTACCACTACTACGTCTCATTTGCAATCACTCCCTCTGCCCCTCCTTCGTCCCCCACCCCTGCATCACCCCTCCCCTGCGTGTACTTTTCCATGCATCCTCGTTCCCCTCTCGCGTCTCAGTCCCCTCCCGCTTTCTACTTTCACCTTTTCCGCTTTCCTCTCCTCCAGCGTTACCCCATTCTACGAACCCCTCCCCACCTCCAGCGTACCCCTTCCACCTTCCTGCCTTCCCCTTCCCACGTCCCTAATCTATAAGAAATACACTCCCATTTCAAACAACTCGCGCGCCACCTATTTTACTTTTTTAGACAAATTTTATAACGCCAGAGCTCACCAGTATACATAGAAACCTTTGCGAAAGTGCTCACAACAACTCACCAAAGTTTCATCGCAATCGGATGAATAGTACAGGAAATAATTTCACAACCCCAAAGCTCACCACTATATATAGAAACAATTGCGGGCATGCGCACATCAAATCCCCAAAGTTCCATCGCAATCAGATGAATGGTTTAGGAACGAATAAGGGAGAACACAAAGAAACATTCATTTTTATGTATTTAAGATAATTTAGCAGTACAAAACAATTCAATAGCAAATCTTTTTTTATGTATGGATGGGTCTTAAGCTAAATTAGCTTATTGTGGAAAAAAAAATAAACATTGTTAACCTTTGAAATGCTGAATTTCAGCGACCTAATTTGTCCGTAGTGTGCCGAGGGAAAAAAATCCAACAAATAAAATTAATTAATGTCAGATTACCACATGGATAAGCTTGCGCTCAACGGATATTTATATCAAATATTTCATATCAAATGTACTTTAGGCGCTTGAGAAGTTGAGTTACCATAAATCAATAACCATAATTCGAATGAAATTAAATTATTGCCGGTTATAAAAAACAGCCATTTCAGCTTTTTTATTTAACAAACATAATCAAACGCAACAATGACCATGTAATTTTTTTTATCACATCATAAAATTTTAATTAAAACTATTCAATGAAATTATACCATTAAAAAAAAACAATGTGTGTAGGTGTGAAATACATAAATGTAATCTCTACATATTATAAATTAAAGTTCTCCGACACGTCTGTCTGTATGTTCACGATAAACTCAAAAACTACTGAACGGATTTTCATGCGGTTTTCACCAATAGATAGAGTGATTCATGAGGAAGATTTAGGTATATAACTTGTCAAGGTTTTGTGTAAATTGGTAGAAATATATACAGAATGTTTGTGTGTGGTGAACGAGCGGGCTGGCAAGCGGGTGGTGTGGATTTGATTTGTATGCAAATTAACAGATGGCAGTGGTTATAAAGGTTGGGTAACCACCCATTAGATGGCATTGTTATTCATTAGCCACAGCAACGCGTGCCGTGTCAGCTAGTATGGACTAAATTTAAATGAATTTAATGCTCATCAGTATTACAGTGGATATTTACACTGCTACACAAAGGTATTTGCTATCTTTTTTTAAATACATCTATTTGAATTTCACTTTTGTTTGTTTGAACGAATGAGGTGGAATCTTGGAATTGCAAATTAACCCACTTCCTGACATCTGATCGAGCTGAAACTCGGCAGATAGACTCGTTGTCGATGACAATGCATTCTATCAACTTTTGGTGGCAATCACTTCTTACACACATGTACATATACGTATTTCTCTGTAATTAGGTGACATTATAGAAGTTAATACACGCAACATATGTCAGTCTTATCAATTTGGGATTTAGCGCAATTGATAGAGTTGCCGACTTCAGTTCCTGGGTAGGAAGGTTTAATTCTCGGTCAAACCAAAAAATACATTTTTTAAAGTTTTAAAAGATATTTGAAAACAGACATAATAAAGTAAAAAACTTTATTTTTTTACGGGTTGATTTTTTTATGCACGTTAATTTAACTTTTTCTTCCCCTTTTTCTTGCTAGTAGTTCTTACTACTGGCGGTTCGTAGCCTACGACTCGTTCTTAAATTCAACAGCTCAGCTGTGCAACGTTTGCCGGCCTCTCGGTTTCCTCCCTCCTGCAACGTGTGTTTCTTCAAGACCCAGGTTCAATCCTTCCTTTGCACAAAAAGACCCTCAATACAGTATCCCCAAAGATGAGATAGGCCCTAAGGGAAATTATTGTAAAGTTGATGTAAAAATAAAGAAAAGGTATTTTATGTCGTATCATTAATCTACCTTTTTTAATACATCACATACAATGTGTAGTGTAGCTACATACCTAGTATGTTAGAACAAACGTTGGACGGTCAAAATAAACCAAAAATGTATTATAAATTCGTTTTCCTCTTTTTAAATTCCTTTTGTACAGCCCCTACCTTTACACGCCTAACAACTCTACTCAACCGGATGGCGATATAGTTCCCTGTCTTTACACTGCACAGATGGGGACGCTTTTGTGAGGTGTAACATTTAATGGTACTTATATATTATTAGGATAACATCACATCTGTCGAGCGATTCTACATATATTTTTTGTGAGATCGTTATGAAATAACGAACGAGATCTCTTGTCAGATTTGTGTGATTTTTATGGCTGTTTTTTGCTTTTTCTATGTACAACGTACATTAAATGAATAAATAATCATGCATACTTGCATCGTTTAAAACAATCTAAATTAAAATATGTGACTATGTAAAATTCACACAAATCTGACAGTAGATCACGTCCGTTATCTCATAAATTATAAACTAAATTTACACTTCTCAAATTACATTGAATCCATTAAATTTCACAATTTCAACTCCCTCCAAACACGGCGTCTAATTTTTGATCAAATCTAATTGTTTAAAATTCTAAATAATGGCCTGGACTCACCAGAACTCACCAGCTTATTATATTTTCATATTCCGTCAAGATCAACCGACAATCCGATTTATTTTGTTTGCCCTCATTTAGAACAAATATTAGAAAAAATTCCCCAATTCCTCGTGTACATACGTTCACAATATAATACAAAATTTTACAGCATTGACATTTTTAATAATAACCTAAAGAAATATCGATATGAAGTAATACGTAAGATCGATTATTAATATGAGAGTATGTAATGTATCGGGAGCATCTCCTAACCTTTTCCTATATTCCTCTTCCTCTCCCCTTCCTATAACCCAAAATTAATTTTAAGATATTAAAACTTCACTTCCAATGAAACTTTAGCATAAGAAACTTCTGTGGCTTGACTTCAATTCACTTGTATATTTATCGCTGTTTATTATTTAAAAGCTGCTTGTTTCTTACAAAATAAATAAATAACGATCCCACAAAAGATATAGAATCGCTTTTCTGACATGACAATTTCTATTTCTCTGATAATAATTTCTTTTTGCACATTTGTGATTTATTTACAGACATAATAATGTTATCAAATGCTGTTTAAATTCAATAGAGAGTGTATCAGAATGTCTTCAACTTTATAATTATAAAACTGTTACATATTATGGATGTGATAACATTTTTATGGACACATCAATCATTCTATTGAGAAGGATAGATATAATGTAATTATGTTTTATCTCATTTTATCTTTATTTAATAACAATGCAATCGGAATTTTATGTTTATGTGATAATTTATAGATAAACGTAAAAATGTGTATTTTTAAGGGAATTAAAAAGTTTTTTAAAAATTCTAAATTATTATTGAAATAAAACAGAGAAAAATAAACGAAAATACATTAATAGTTAAGAGGCACACTGAACTTTGAGTACAAAAATAAACAGGAGAAGATATTGGCGACGGTGTGGAATTTACTGAGTTTTTTTTATTTATTTTTTTTTTTTTTATTCGTTTTTTTTTCCTATTATATCTAAATACATATGTACATTTCCAAAATAATTTAACATATTTTCTAAATACAGTAAAATGTAAACATATATAAATATATAAGTATTTAATTTTTTATTTTAACTTTATGAGTAAAACCTTAAATTATAACATTTAATTAAATGAAAACAATTTAAGCGAAACTCAATCGAAAATCTGGAAACAGAAAAATCAGAAAAAGATATTGGCACCTCTGGGACTCGAACCCAGGACCTCTCGTTTTCCGGGCAAACGCGCTAACCACTGCATCAAGGTGTCAATATCAAATTCGGTCATTTTTAACTGTATCATACTTCGACTAAGAACCACCCACATTATCTTCATTTTCTTAACGCATTTATTATTGGCTGCTATCTTTATGTATCATTGCAAGATTCAAACCCGAACCAAATGCTCTCTAGATAGATATTTATAAATATTTATCCATTTTATTTTAATATGCAATATCTATTGACTTTTCTGCAAGTCTAGGATGATTATTTAATTTTTTATTCTAACTTTATGAGTAAAACCTCAAATAGTAACATTTAATTAAATGAAGGCAATATAAGCGAAACTCAATCAAAAATCTAAAAATAGAACAATCAGAAAAAGATATTGGCACCTCTGGGACTCGAACCCAGGACCTCTCGCTTTCTGGGCAAATGCGCTACCACTGCGCTAAGGTGTCTCAACAAGTCTCTCCCAATCCAGCCTGTCACGCAGCTGGTGGGCAGACGCATCCATCGCCAAGACTCGGATAAACCTCACCCCATAAACTCACCAAACGTAGAGAACCCTTGGGTGACCTGTGACAAAGGTGTTATCCAATAAATGTTCTCTGGGCAGCGGTACCATACCCGCCTCCCAAATTGAAATTGATAACAAAAATAAATTGATACTTCTTGACGGAATTTAGCACACTTGGGGTTCAAAATTATAAAAAAATTACTGTCTACACCTGATTTCCAAAACGTTTTCGTATAACCCGGGCAACGCTGGGGTCATAAGCTATAGATATGTATATTATAATATTAAGACTGTGTGGCTTTATAATATGAAGGCTGTGTTCCCGGTGTGGCTTCGGTTTTTATACAGATCTACAATTTTATTACGAGATTGATGAAATTTTGCACACGTGACCTTAAAAATAAAAGGAAGGTCACTGATCATATATCACTGTCACTGAAGGTCACATCTGATTTCGAAGAGCTCTGGGTAAGGCCCGTGCAACGCAGGGGAATAATACTGATATTACTCGTACCGTATTCCCCATTTTTCTTCTCTAATACTGAACCGATATTTAAGTTATTTTTTTTTTTACCAACTGTATTAGAAGGAAATATTCTATGTCTGTACATTTCTCTTTTTTTAAAATACATTGAAATTTTTTTAAATACATTGACTGAACATCCAGAAACCAGACAATTTTAACAATTTTTGGATGGTCCTAACTCCAAACATATAAGAAATAATTCATCAAAAAAGTAAATCACACCGACACGCTAATGGTCGATATCTACATTACATTATAAATATTTGCACTGGTGTGTCAAAATCCAGACAGGAAATTGGGGAATTCCTTTGAATGAACAAAACGCCAACCGGTTTACACTTATACCGACGAAAAAAATGTATATGTAAGGGTACTAACTTGTAGTTGAGCAAATCTTGAGCTGTGATGATTCCACCGTGAGCTTTGATGTCAGCCAAGAAGCCCTGTGTGAGAGACCCGTTGTAGACAGCGTTGATTCCCTCCCTGGCGACAACTTCTAGAGTTTTGGCCAGTTTCAATCTTTGCACTTTGTCTCCTTCCAACCAAACAGTATTTGTTTCTGGATTGATGAAATCGCTAGAAAATTTTATCGAAATGTTAATAACTTATAGATTGAACAAGTGTTACTTGCTGTGCGATTCAAGAGAGTCATACAACAAATAATGAATACACCGAGTTACATTCTGTAATAAAATTTGTTGAAAAAAATGGCAGGCGAAGCGATCGTTTAAATGTAAAAGAAAAAAGTAGTTTTCCACACTCGGTTAGAAATATTCTAATTTATGCGTTGGAATATTTGCTAAAACGCATGCTTTTGGCAAGTAGCTGGCATACTAACTACTCGCGTGCTTGTAGGTCCGGGGCGGCAAAGCTGTATGAGGCCCCCCCCTAGTTTAAGAAGTTGATGTAATTTTAGAAGCTTTTTATTCAGTTCACACGGGCCTCTGGTCCTGGGGGGCCTCCATGTTCCCTTGATTAAATCCTAAACAAGGCTGGCACCAAGACATTTGCATTGTTTTATTATTTCATTTTCTCGAGATGCTATTATTTGTTAATAATAATAATAACAATAAATAATAAATTTGGACAACTTATATAGCGCTGTTTTTTCGAAAAATCGCCTCAAGAGCTATAATGCTCTCACCAAATGTTTTAAGGAAATTTGTAAAATTGACTGAAATACACCATTTTATATAACCGTCTGTTATTTATATTTTTGTTGCTCTATGGCTCGGTCGTTAGGGGGTTTCCCAAAAATTTTGTAGTTTTATTTTCGTTCCTAGCTCTAACTATTGCTCGGTTGAGAATTCCCCTGAAATATTGCTCGCATCACCTGTGTCCTTCTCATTTCTTTCTTAGTGTGAATTGTTACCTATTGATTGATGTGAATTAGTGAAAAAGTTATTCTGCTACCTAAATTATTTTCTTCAATATTAGGTAGAACATTATCCAAAATCTAATTTGAGGATTAATAATTCTTGGGGTGACACCACCGGGTGCCACCCAAGCTAGCTACGCCACTGCATACAGTTACTGATTATTTTGCACTCACAACCATATTAGGAACATTATTTTTTGTATTACTTGCATTTATCATCTATCTACCTGGTAACTTTATGTACGTGAGCAGTACGAGTGTAGAAATAAATGAAAAATAAAATCGTAAGTACCTTAGAGTTGGCTCATTTTTGATCCTGTCAGTATATTGGCTGAGGACCCTAGCGAAGTAGTCAGTGACAGTGTAGCCAGCCTTGCAGAGGTCTATGGCTGGCTGGACCAGATCTGCCCAAGGCAAGGTTCCATACTCTTGGTAGAGGAGTTCGTACCCCTTCAGCTCGCCAGGAACAGCAGTTGCCAGTCCACCTGGAAGATAACAACTTTTAGCATCATGATTGCCTTAAGCCAGAGGTCGGCAAAGTGCGGCTCCGGAGCCGCATGCGGCTCTTTGACCTGTTAAGTGAAGCTCCGACTCAAATGTCCACGGACAGTCGCGCAAGACGAGATGGTATCGGCGGGTGACGACTGCAGGGCCTACGCTTGGAAAGAGAAGCATTGTTTCACTTTTCGAAAAATTGCAGAAAATAATTCCTCCATTGACACTATTTCAAAACAACCATTTTAAATATGAAAGAAGCATTTCTCACTAGGTTTTAGAAATTTAAAAACAGCAGAGCGCCTTAACTTTCATCAAACACCCTCTTAAGGTTTCGATAACAGATTTGAAATTTTCTCCTTTTGGCAGTGACATTGATAACTTTGAAATACAATTGCTGGTTTTAAAAAACAAGTAAATATGGAGCTCTAAATTTTAACGTCTTTTGGAAAAAATGGAGAAGAACAAATGTTGAGCTTAGTCCAAAACACAAGTGGTCTGGTTTGATAGACATGTAGAAGGAAGATATGATCATCTTCAACGCCTGAAATAATATTCCCGACTTTTATTATCAGCTGAAAAACTCGCATTTGCTGTTTTTTCCCTTTTTGGTTCTACATCTTCATGCAATCAACAATCAATCAATTATTCAACAATCTTTTTCAAGCTTGCACTTTATCAAGATTAAACTGAGAATTCATCTTACTGACGAAAACCTGAAATCGCTCCTAAATTTAAGAATGACAGCATACGAACCTGACTTAAGCATTGCAATGAGATGCAATTTTAATAAACGGCCATTACTATTCTGGGATTACAAGTGGCAGGTGGGATGTGTGTCGTTCATTTGGGAGGCGGGAATGGGTACCGCTGCCCCGGGAACCATTTATTGAATAACCGACACCTCTGCCATAGGTCATCCCAAGTGGTTTGTTACGTTTGGTGACTTAGCCGGGATGCCGCGTGGTGGGCAGGATCGAGATAGAGTGGTTGAGGGAGGTCTTTTAACGTCTCCAGCCGGAATCTCTCCCGCAGTTGGAGGGATGGATTTATACGTCCGTTGCGCCTGGACACACTGATCCCCAGATTCCTGCCCACCCCTCATACCTGTTTCTTCCCAGAACTTCCTCCCCTTTCTTGCCTTAAAAAAAACCTCCATACAACATCCCCTAAGATGATCCCCTGAGGGAAATTATTTTCCTCAGGGCCTCCTGTGGGAACTAATGTAAAAAAAAATAACTTACTCGCTAGTTCTTGCAGCTCAGCGCGTTGTGCAGGCCTCGTGTGGACAGAACCATTGATTCATTAATTATGCATCTCAAATTGGATAATTACGATTCATAAGAAGTGTTTGCATTTATTAAATTTAATATCAACAGTTTTCTGTTTTGGTTCAATTAGGTTCAGTGTGGTTAGTTTATAGTCAGTTATTGTCTCACCAGTCGTAGTGGATATGGCTCCTCCCTCGAACATATCCTTGTGGGCGGCCAGGGGGGCCACCTCGCGGGAGTCCAGCGTGAAGACTTGGTCCTTCTCCTTAAGGTACATGGTGAGCAGGAAGCCCCCGCCCAGGCCCATGCACTGCGAGCAGGTCACGCCCTCGCAGAACAGCGTCGCGATGGCAGCGTCGACGATAGACCCGCCCTTCCGGAGGATGTTGCTGGAATAGAAACACCAAATCAATCACAATTTCTTCTCCATATCAATAACCATCAAAAAAGTTTAAAATGGTCAACCTTTGGAACGCCGATGCTCACAAGACCTAAACAATTTAAAAATTAGAATGTAGGTACAATTCACACGCAGTAGACGTGAAACTAGAAAGTCGCTAGATGTCGCTTTCTTTTCTTTTGCCTGTTTATTTTAAAGTGGTTTGAAGATTGGATATTGATTTCACAAAAATAAAAATGTTTATTTTTTTAGATTTAGTAGGTTTCTAACCTCCGTTCGCTCGATGTCTCTCTGGGCGCTGAGAGTCAGGCGCTTATACCGCTGTGCTATCCGAGGCTCGCACGTAGTCGTGAATTTACCGCATTATATTAGAACCAAGAACTGTCAAATGATAAATTTTAGTGACACACTTCCGTTTCATCCGAATTTCAAATCACTAACGGGGCTAAAGAAGTTTCACTTCAAAAAACATTTCAATAATTCAAAAGCGGTTGCAATTAAACAATTAAGAAAACATTACATCATCATTACCAGTAACAAAACATTTTAGGCTCCGTGGATATTGAAACTCTGGGTAAATAATAATAATAATAATTTATTGTCTTCATTTCTTAGTAACAAGTAGAGATAATGATATCCTCACTGGGATCTCCCGTGCTGAGGATTTCATTTACATATTATAATTTAATTATAAGAAATTAATATGAATTAGACATAACATATATCATGTAGTATTTTTTTTTTTAAATAATTATAAAGTAAATAAGATAGTGTTTTTTTTTATAATTCAGTTCACTAGGTTTGGTTTTAGTCTGTATTTGATATCAGTATATTTTCTATTTCTGATCTCCCTATATTTAGTATCCAGCTTTTTATTTGAAATTTAAATGTTATAATGTTGAGGTTTTTGAGTGAGAGTGGTATTTTATTGTAGAGTTTAATGCCATAATATAAGAAGCTTTTTTGCCCAAATGTTGTGTTAATAGTTACTTGTTGGATATGTTTTTGACCACGAGATCTAGTTATTAGTTGTTATTTCTTGGGTTTTGTACTTATGAATGTAAATGAGTATAGTTTTTAGAATATAGTTGTTTAATTGACATGATGTTAAGATTGTTGAAGATTTCGTCAGTGCTAGTTCTTACAGGAACTTTCAGTATAATTTTCATTATGGCTTTTTGAGTTTTCTTCTTCTTTGCGTGCCGTATCAGGTCCCCCCGACGTTGGCGATCACTCTTGAGAATGTCTCTCTTGAGAATGTCTCTTTGAGGTTTAATTAGTGGATTTAGTATGTTTTTATTTGCACTGCCCCATCCGATAATACCGTATTCTAACAGTGATTGGCAGAGAGCCATGTAAATCTTGATTAAATCTTTTTTAACGAGGACATTCCTGATAGTTATGAAAAAATAACTTAGTTTTTTAATTTTATTATTTAAATAGGTAATGTGTTCGGTCCATTTTAAATTCCGGTCAATTTTTAGACCCAGATACGTTATCATATAAATAAAAATGGTCTAACTACAGTTTGAAAATGGCCTTTAATGCCGAAACAGCTATCATAATAATTTAAATAAAAAAACTAAAATACTTGCGGAACTTAAAAATATAATTAAATTTAGTTTACATTTTTTTAAATACTAGCTGACCCGGCCACGCGTTGCTGTGGCTAACGAAACACAACGCCATCTACTGGATGGTTACCCAACCTTTATAACCACCGCCATCTGTTAATTTGCATACAAATCAAATTCACACCGCCCGCTTGCCAAAACATTCTCCTTTATATATTATGTATTTCAACCAATTTACATATAACCTTGACAAATTATATAAGTACCTAAACCTTCCTCATGAATCACTCTTATCTATAGGTGAAAACGGCATGAACATCCGTTCAGTAGTTTTGAGTTTATAATTTTGGAATCTGGGATTCCTCAAGGGTCTAACCTCGGACCTATGTTGTTTCTTATATTTATAGATGACATCCAAAACTGTGTTAGGAACAGCAAATGTCTACTATTTACTGATGACCTTAAAATTATGATGGAAATAAGCTGCCAACAAGATTGCTTTAAAATGCAAACTGATATGGATGCACTATCTGAATGGTCGTTGGCAAACAAATTAGATTTTAACACAAAGAAATGTGTCACAATGTCCTTCACTCGTTGCAAAAACATTATAGTTTACGATTATAAAATAAAGGGCACAACGTTATCACATGTAAAATCCGTGAAGGATCTCGGTGTCATCTTTGATCCCGAACTGACATTCTCTTGCCATACATCGCAGCTCACTCAGTCTTGCTACAAACTTCTTGGGTTCATCATCAGGACTTGTAAGCAGTTTGATAACCAAGAAGCTATGCTAGCGTTATGCGATGGCATACTGAGAAGCAAGCTGGAGTACGCGAGCGATGTTTGGACACCGTACCACCAGAAGTACATTGATATGTTAGAGTAAATCCAGAAGAAATTCCTGAGGTATGTTTATATGTGGAAGCATGGAACCTATCCAAGGTTCATGCACCATATTGACTTACTTGAGGAACCAGATTCTGTGAGTCTAGAAACTAGACGGAAAGCAAGTCTTGCTATTCTATCTTTCAAAATTTGGAACAATTTCATCGATAGCCCATTTTTCTTGGGATGCTATGATTTATATGTACCAGACCACTACAGCCGAAGTCGACATCATGAATAATTTAAAGTACCGAAAGGCATAACAGACGTCTTGGCAAAGCATAGCATGACGAGGGGAGTGGTGCTGTTAGGGAACGTACCCATACTACGTGACCAACTTTTTGCACTTTTTAACAACTTTTAAATGTTCACCGCATAACAACTTTTTTTCGAGGCGCCTCCGGAGATTCGCTCTCACGGGCTTTTATTTATTGATATTTTTAATTGAAATTTTTTCGAAGGTACTTCAGATGTTATACTATAAAGTGTGTATGAAATAAAGAAAACCAACATTATTCATATCTCAAAAAAAATCATGGCAATATGCATTTATTTCGCCTTTTTTTAATAATCATTTATTTATTTGACATAATATCTAACATTTTTAAATACAATTCAGCAATTTCGGCCTCACTGGGTAGCTCACCTGTGCTGAGGCCTCCATTTTATAAAACAAAAATTTATACATATTACATTAAAAATAATATAAAAATAATGCTGCATAAAAAAAGCTAAAATTTAACTAAAAATAAAAATTTATAATTTAGGTACAAATATATTTTTTTAATGATGTGTTTTATGTTTATTTTTGTGTGTTACGTGTATGTGTTTTATTCTTATTATGTAATGAGATTTTGGAAATATTATCTTTTTTGTTCTTTAATCCAATTTTTAATTTTAAGTATGAATTTATTTTTGTTTTCTTCTATTTTATTTTCATGGGTAAGACAGTTGAATGCTTTTAAAGCATGATATTTATAGTGCCTTTTTCCAAAGCTTGTATTCACTGTCGGAGTTTTTATGTTATTTTTGTACGATTGTCTTACTGGTCTGTTAGTGATATTTCGAGATTGTTGAAATTTGTTTTTTTGGTCGAAAATGTAGTTTAGTAGAGTTGTAACGTATAATTGGCGTATATCTAGAACGTCAAAACTGTTGAATATTTGGTCTGTATCAGTTAGTCTATGTTTTTTAAGAATTACCTTTAATATAAAATTTATGAATCTGAGAAATTTATGCTGTACTCTTTCCATATCTCTAGTTAGAAGCCTAATGGAATATAACTCGGTAGTTTGGTCTCCATCTTACAAAATTCACATTAACAACATTGAGCGAATACAAAAAAAATGTCTGCGTTTTAGAAAATTTTAAATTAAATATCCCACTAGAAGACTTGAAATATAATTTATTATTAAATGTTTTACAAATACACACACTAGAAGACAGACGTAAAATAAACAACTTAACATTTTTATTCAAAATACTTAACTCTAAATTTGACTATTGCGAACTACTGCAACTCATAAACTTACGAATACCCACAGTAACTACACGACAAAATACACTATTCTACTGTAGCATTCATAAGCGGAACTACATTGCCCACTCTCCGATACAACAATTTCACACTATGGGAAATCAGTACTTAGGTGATATTGACATATTTAACATAAATTTGGCAAAATTTGTTGATCTAGTAAAAAACTTATTCCAAAACTATTCCTAAACCTATCTGTTTTTCTGAAAACATATGAAATCGCTGTATTTTTGTATTTTTATGACTCGTGTGCTTTTTTATCAAATTTTATTTTTATTATTTCTGTATGTGTTAAATAATCTGTCATGAATTATTTGTACTACCAAAATGTAAAAGCCCATTGGGCGTTAAATAAATAAATATTGTTTTCTGCGCGATTTCTAAGTAAACGATAGCTGATTTTGTTGCTCCTCCCCAGACAATTATGCCATATTCTATTATTGATCGACAAAGTGCAAAATATAATGTTTTCATTTGTTTTATTTTATATATATAAAGTATATTTATTTTATTATGTATTTATTTATTTTGTTACGTATTTTGTTTTATGTGTATAAAGTATATTTGTTTTATTTTATATATTTTAAATCTTACCCCCCCCCCCCCCTTTAAGGCACCAGGACACTGTAAAAAATACTGTTGTATTTTTATTTATTTCATTTTCTGAAAGATGCATTTGTTAAAAATACTCTCACCAAATGTTTTAAATAAATTCTAAAAATTGACGGAGATACAGCATTTTATGTGAAACCATTTGAAACAGTTTGTATGTTGAATTATCCTTCAGCAAACCTTTGAATGCGTTTTTCTCGAAACTTTTTTGACACGTTTTTCAACCTGGTTGATAACATATTAAAAAACTATACACTTGATTTGCATGCACCAAGTCAATCTGTTCGAAAATCTGCAGTCGATGGAATAGGGGAATTTTGATATCTAAAAAAATAAGAAATGACGGACCAGCGAATTTTATTTTCGATTTTTTATGGAAAATTTTTATTGTTCCTAAAAAAAGACCTCCAAATCCCGAAGTGGTGCCATAGTGACTGGATTTTCTAACTATTAAAGACTTAGTGCATGCAAATCGGATATATAGTTTTTCTAATATGTTGTCAACCAGGTTGAAAAACGTAATTTTGAGAAAAACGCATACTGAAGCTTGTACAACATTTATATTTTAAACATATAATTAGAAATAAAACCAAACAAATGGCAATATAAACCACACACGGCACCTTCAATCACTTCAGATACTTAGTAATGTTGCGACAAATAGACGGAAAGAAAAGTAAAATACAACTATGTTTATATATTTGTTTTAATTATGGACTTTTTATTTATTATTTGTGCATGATGTAAACATTAGTTATTTATTGGGTTATAACCTAATTATTATAATTTGTGGTTTTCTTGCGTGTACCTAATGTTATTAACCTGTAAATGTTCCTAATAAACAAAATAAAACATCTTGAAAGCTGACTTTTTTCCGAAACTTCGTTGCTCACTTATTGAAGCAAGTCATTTTTTCTCGGGACGCGGGGCCCCTAGCCGATGCGGGCCCCCTAGGCAGTAGCATACTCTGCCTTAGGGATAATCCGGTACTGACGTAATCACCATTCATTGTAATGTATTTTGTCTATAGGTATCTACTTATTACAGTAAGTAGATTATTGCACGATGCTTGTGACAAGCCACAAGCAAGCTCTGAAGACAGTCAAAATGCTAGCCATAAACAAAAAAACTACGTGCTTGTGACAAGCCGCTTGCGAAAATTCTGAGCTGGTACCGTGACTCCCGTTCTTAATAAAATGAGTTATGACTAACGTGACCATTTATTTTTCCCCCAAACCGGGACACCGAAAAAACAGAATAATAATAATAAATTTGAACAACTTTTATAGCTCTTTTTTCGCAAAATACGCCTCAAGAGCGCTGTACAAAAGATGAAAGACTGCAATTTATCTTGCAGCTACCAAGGGCGTGGATTATTGGAATTCTAACTTCTTAATAAATTATATAAAATAACTAATAAACTTATTCATTTTAGGAGCCTCACTCTTTCATACAATACAATTGACAAGATAGTAATGTTATTTTTATATTATCAGTATGTTTGTATAGGCGCATAAATCCCATGAGCGCTTTTTTATATATTTTAAAATTCTACTACGAGTTTCTTTCTTTTCGAAAACAGGACACTGGGACAAACTGCCTGAAAACGGGACTGTCCCGGTGAAAACGGGACGTCTGGTCACATTAGTTCTAGTGACCGACCGAAGGTTCGGTTTCGGTTTCGGCAAGTTTCGGCAAAAAATCTAGTTTCGGCATCAGTTTCGATTTCGGCAGAAAATCTGCTGAATTATCGCGCGTCGTTCGGCTGACTTCGGGTGAGTTCGTGGCTCGTGTGTCACCCGCCATCATCAGTTGAGTTTACCGGCCGGTTCGGCGTGATTGTGTTGTGAGTTTATGTGTATGTTTTTTTTTATTTCATTAACACGTGTAATAAGAATGTTGTGATTGTAAACGCCATTGAAATTAAAATACTCAATTAATGAGGTCCTTCCTTTATAATGTGTTGTTTATTGACAATTTTTTGTTCCAAGAAGTAGATAACATGTTTTGTTAATTTTTAATTTTTGTTTGTTTTATAGCGGTAGTATAAAAATTTTAAAAAATATTTTGTTTTTTCGCATACTTCAATTATTGTGTTTTATTTCATTTAACACGTGTTAACTATATGTATAAGGGTAAAAAATAAGTCGAATTTCAGTAAATAATAGATTTTCAACATGTCTAAAAAAGTTTCGGTTTTGGTTTCGGCCGAAACTGAGACAGATACCGAAGATTCGGTTTCGGTTTCAGTAGAAAGTCCTGTATCGTTCGGACGCTACTTGTGACCCATCGCTACTTGCTAACTCAATAGCATACATGCACTATGTACATTCGCATTCACAGCAATTCATTAAAAACATATTAATAAAAAAAATTTACCGGTCGGTATTATAAAAATTAAATAAATCGTGGTTAAAAAACAAATTCATTGTTTTATTTCATACATATTTATAATATTTGTATTTGTTTAAAACGTAGCGGAAATAAGAAACACCTAAACAAAATACTATGTTGTATTGTCAGATCTGTTTTTCCGGACATCCTAATTTTAAATCGGGTAGGGACATACCTACTACTTACTGTGTTGGTTACCGGATATTTTTTAATGGCCTGACACATCATGGCTTGTTAATGCTCTATCAGATTTTGTCATCGCGTGTCAATTATTCGTAACTAATAACTAGACCAAATTGGATAGCCTCTGTAAAAGAACATTTAAAAAATATGTAAGTAGCTACGTGTTTCTCTCCATTTTTTCCACATATGCGGAGAGGATATAATGAGTACTACATACCTGTCTGCATATTGCGTAGCTAGATTTAAAAAAAAAAACTAATTACGTACGTTGTAATGGGCTAATTAAATAAAATGCTCAATTTTAACAGTAAACAACACAATTAGTCCATATTTTGGGTACAATCAATTTGCAAGTACGACACGGTTCAATAACAGCATTAACTTTAACAATTACCAAGGGTTCACTCCCAAGTCCCAAAGGAAACTTAATTATTCCCTCAACCCACGGACATATGATATCGTTATCTGTTTTTGGGGTGTTATCTTCCTCCTTCTTTAGCCAACGTTTCGTTTTTACCAAAAGGGTTACAACGAGCAGGTATATTCAATCAAGGCTGGCTGAAATCCAAAGCCGACGGTTTACTTCATTTCTCTTTGATTCAGTCCTGCCAGAGATTTATCTAAAGATGCGCGGTAAGAACTTGGAAGCAAATTAACTTTCTATGTGACATTATATCGGTCATCCTGGCTATGACATCCCTTCCAGTTTATTTTTAACTTTATCACAGAGCTAATTCGATCCTATCCTTTCGGCTATTTAAAGCTGTATCCAACTGTATCATGGACTAAGAACTGCAAATAGTATCTTCATATTTTTACGCATATTTTTATTGGCTGCTATCTGTCATTAATATTGTTTTCAATAATTAAATAATATTATATAAAAGACCACCAACTTACCCCCCAAGTCGAGCGTGCGTAAAGAAGTTTTACTTCAAAAAATGTTTTTTTGGGTCCTCTAGACTTTAGACTCTAAATCCGTGGTCGTCAAACTGCTGCCCTCGGCGGATATTTCCGCGGCCCGCCCAAATATCTGGCGTTTTCTTTTTAAATATATCTTTTTCAAGTACAATTATACTATACGTTTTTTTGCAGCCCGCACAAATATCTACCGTTTTCTTTGTAAATATATTTTTTTCGTGTACAATTATACTATTCGTTTTTTTGCGGCCCGCACAAATATCTGCCGTTTTCCTTTTAACTATACTTTTTTTCATGTACGAGTACAATTATACTGTCCGTTTTTTGTGGCCCGCACAAATATCTGCCGTTTTCTTTTTTAATAAATTTTTTTATGTACAATTAACTGTATTATCCGTTTTTTTACAATTAATTATATTGTCGTTTAAGACTTTCAGGGGGGCAGTAGAAGACCCAGAAAAAATTGAAGGGCGTAGAGATGGCACAGTGAGGGTGTAGGTAGGTAAAAAAATGGTCTAAAAAGACAAAAAAATATGCCTATCACGTACTAATAAAGCAAAATAAACTTTAACATTGGTTCATTTTTGTTTTTGTATATATTGTAATCATTTTTATCACGTGTGTGAAAATTCACACATTTCGATAGTTCGGGAAATGGATGAAAATTGAACTGAAAGATTCCATTACAGATACACACACAATTTTTTTTAAATATAATATTATGATTTTATTTTAAGAAAAGACACATAACTTTGTTTACATCACTTTTATTTGTACACAATCTACATGTAGATTGTGTACAAATAAAAGTGATGTAAACAAAGTTTTGTACACAATCTACATGTAGATTGTGTACAAATAAAAGTGATGTAAACAAAGTTATTTGTCTTTTCTTAAAATAAATAATGTCATCACAAAGTGAAAACCTTTCCGAAAAATTATGATTATACATGTATTATTATTATTATTAAGAATTGATCTATACCATGAACACAAGAAGGAAGGAAGTAGCAACCCGGTACTTAATACAAAATAATTGCTTTTTTAACTTGCTAAACAAAAAGGTACAACACCCCCCATAATAATAAAATACTAGAAGATAAAAACAATGCCTTTGGCTTTTTGATGGGCTTCGCCCAATTTAGTAGAGTTCCCTGAAAGTAGAATTTTGCCCCTTTTATGTAGGTACAACGTCATTGGGTACAACAGCGGTTATTAAAATGTAGGTATGCAAAAATTATTTTATCACATAAGTACCTATTTATTTATTTATTTATTGTTCTTATACGCCCGTAGGGGCTTTTACATAGATTATAAAATAATACTTAAGATATCGAGGATTACACATACATAGAATTTATATCAAACGTTATAAAAGTGAAAAAACTTTTAAGAATATACAAGTAGTTTTTAAAGAAAAAAACCACTTGTATATTCTTGCTTAAAACTGTGAAATATTTTAAACAATGTAATATTTAACAATACCATAGAACAAAATATAATATAAAACATTATAATATAAGACACATCAAATCGTTAAATATATTATACCCACGTTACAATAATTTGTAGGATTCCACAAAGTGTTGGTTTAAATTGCATTTTAGAATGTAAAGGGAATCAGCGAATATATCTACAATACCACCAAACTTGTTGCCTAAATCATGCATCCTATTGGTAAGTGAGTGTGATTGATAGTTGGTTGTGTATGTGTTGCAAAAGAATGTTATATTTTGTCTAGTATTCCTTGTCGGTACATGGAGTTTAATACTAGAAACGATGGCAGGGCTGTCAATTAGGTTGTTCATAACTCTGTACAATAAAATTAGGTCTGAAATAATTCTTCTGTCAGACAGCGTAATTAAATTTAGTCGATTCATTAAACTTAAATAATTAATGTTTTCTATTGGAATTTTGAGTTTGAAATTTAAGTACCTAAGAAATTTGTGTTGAACACGTTCTATTTTGTTAGAGTGTACTTTATAGAAAGGGGACCAAATAGGTGAATTATATTCTACTTGACATCTAACTAATGAAATGTAGAGTGTTTTCATGCACTCCATGGACTTATTCATTTTTCAATCCAAATAAAAACCATTTGTGGATGCCTACATCATATATGTATGTATGTCGTATAACTTCGTTCATTTGAAATTCACTGGATATAATATTTAAAAAAAAAACTATTTTCTACTAGTAACAAACGCCTTCCCATTTTAATACATCAACTGCCAGTCAAAACTAAATTACCGATTAATTAAAGATTACCACTGAAATAGTGTAAATTCATAAAATTCGAGGGTTTTTTTACAGCTACTCCCCACAGGAGGCTTATTTATTAAAAAGATAATTATTTTCTTCGAGGCCTGTGTCATCTTTGGGGATGCTATGTGGAGGGTATTTTCAGGAAAACAAGGAGAGGATATTCTGCGAAGGAAAAAGGTATGAGGGGTGGCAAGGAATCTGGGGTCAGTGTGTCCAGGAGTGACAGACGAATGATTCCATCCCTCTCACTGCGGTGCAAGGTTATGTTCAGAATGAAGAAAATGACCTTTGAAGAAGTCAAAAGGTCTCCCTCGACTAGTCTCTCCCTATTTGGCCTGCCACGCAATTGGTAGCAGACGCATCCGCCGCCAAGACCCGGACAAATCTCACCCCATGAACCCGGGCACCACTCGGGGTGACCTATGGCAGAGGTATTGGGTACCCAATAAATGGTTCCCGAGGCGGCGGTACCCATACCCGCCTCCTAAATTAAATTTATTGTCGTATAAAATAATTTATAATTTTAAATATACCGGAGTCAGATAAAATAAAATCCAATTTATTATTTCAAAGAAACCCGTGACATTCCCAAATAACGTGGAGGATTGGAGTGTAAGTATTCGATCCCCCACATTTGTTATAATGGTATCATTATGTTTAATGCAAGAAATTGATCGTAAAACATTTAAATATGTGTGCCTGGGCGTCGGAAAATAAAATGAAACATACTTTTTGGTGATGTTTTTTGATGAATAAATCAGAACAGGCGGCTGGGGTTAAATGGGAATTTAAAGCTTAACGCCGTCTACTTATGGAGTTTTTTTTGTTAGCTGCTATTCAGAATTTACCATGACGTGGTGAATCGCCTTAATTGGCGACTGCAATAATTAAGATTATGGCGATAACTACTTTTAATATGAATAGTACCTACATATTGCACAAGTTGTCAAGGGCAAAGCAATTGAACTGAAGAGGTCACTGGAAAAGCAGTAAAAACCGATTTTCAAGTTGTACTTTAGAATCAGTATTGAAAGAAAGAATGATTTTGAATTGAGTGGTTTTGTTAAAAAGAAATTTATATATTGTAATTAGCTTTAAGAACCATATGTTTTACTATAAATCTGTATATGTATGTATTTAAAAAAATAAAAATAAAAATAAAAATAAAGTATTTAATATTTTCGTTCCATGACAACTCAGAATCAAGTCAACTCAACACCTCTTTGAAAAATCATTAAAACTAAGAAAAAATAATTGAAAAAATAGCCCGTAACCTAACCCAACGTAACCTATTTAACCATTTTTTGCATCTTCGTTATTTGTTTTTGGAGTGTTATGCCGTGTTGCGCTACCTCCTTCTTTAGCCAACGTTTCGGACATCGTTGCAGCAGATCTACCCTGATGATGGACACTGAACACATCTACCGGATCTGCCGGATCTGCCCTGATGATGGACACTGCAACGATGTCCGAAACGTTGGCTAAAGAAGGAGGTAGCGCAACACGGCATAACACCCCAAAAACAAATAACGAAAATGCTTTTGGCCGTGAAAATCTTAAAACGTATCATTTTTTGCATCATTTTTAATGACTTTTGAAAGGAGGTGTTGAGTTTAATTCATTCGGAGTTGGCCGGTCACCAATATTGTGTATATCACACGCATTCCAGTTCACATTATTATTAGTAGATAAATTGAATAAATAAAATATTCAAATTTTAAATAATTATTTCCATGAACCAAGCCTCTGAAAAAGTGATTTTTTCGCAAAAACGGCAGTATATAAATTACCAAATTATTATTATTATTTAAATGATTTCCCATATGAATTTCTCAGTTCCATGAAACCTCCTTGAAATTTTTCATGAAATTCATTAAAAGCTATGATTATTTTAGCTCATAACCAAACCTAACGGGACCTATTAAACTAATTTGGTGTTGAGTTGAGTACATTCCGAGTTGTCCGGTAACCGAATCCCTCATGAGTGAACCATGACTCATGACCTAAACGAAAATGTAAAAAAGAACGGCTGCCCGGCCTTTTTCACACAAAACATAAAATTGTATTAAAAAAATAAACCCATGAATTATTACAAACAATAATTGTCAGCCTGAAACACTCATTTACATTGAAAAATCTCCCGAGAAAAGTTACTTGCCGCCAACGGGACTTGAACCCGTGTCCTTCCGATTGCCGGTCGAATGCTCTGACCACTGAGCTATGGCGAGTTATCAAATACCCGCCAAATAATTCAATATATACTAGTGTTTCATTCAACAATTACTGCTTGTTATATTTTTTCTACCTGAAAACAACCAACTTTTTGTGGAAAAAATATAACAAGCAGTAATTGTTGAATGAAACACTAGTATATATTGAATTATTTGGCGGGTATTTGATAACCCGCCATAGCTCAGTGGTCAGAGCATTCGACCGGCAATCGGAAGGACACGGGTTCAAGTCCCGTTGGCGGCAAGTATCTTTTCTCGGGAGATTTTTCAATGTAAATGAGTGTTTCAGGCTGACAATTATTGCTTGTAATAATTGTTACCCTTTGTGCTATGCATAAAAATCTTGTCTAAACGTTAGTTTATAAATTAAAAAATAATAAACCCATGAATATTGAAAAAGAACGTAACGAATTGCACAAAATATTATAATTTTAAAATTATTACAATTTCGGGAAGTCAACTTTTTTTTACATTAGCTCCACACAGGAGACCCCGAGGAAAACAATTTTCCTCGGAGCGTATGTCACCTTTGGGGATGCTGTGTGTAGGGTATTTTTAGGGAAATGAAGGAGAGGAAGATATGAGGGGTAGAAGAAGGAAAAAGGTATGAGGGTGGGTAGGAATTTGGGGGTCAGTATGCCCAGGAGTGACGGACGTATAAATCTATTCCTCTACTTGGCATGACCTATTTGAAAACTGTCGGGTCACCCATAAACTCATATAATTTATCTAACAAAATTGTCATAATTCCAAGGTGGGCATTATGACAACTAGAAAAAAAATCATCACCATTCGTAAATATTGGTTATCAAATGTGATTGAATAATAGGAACCTAAAACCAACTAACATTAACTATTAAAACTAATGGGTTTCCCAAATACTGTCAGTGACATTGTTACTCAATGTCAAAATAAAATTAAACGCAATTTACTTATAAATCCCACAATGCTTTTTTTGTCCTTTTTATTCATTTGTTGAAAGTCGATCGTCAAAAAGACGCGGACAACTGTATAACATAATGTTGGTAAATTTTTCAACATACTCAAAAGAGGCGTCCGTCGTTAAAACGTTGGAAGGTAATAATAACGTTCTTTATAGGTAGGAATAAAATTGTGTCGGGAAACATGTTCCTATTTGAATTTCAATATTATCGGCTTTTTTAATCGTTGTTGGTATAAGACGCAGGGGTCAACAAGAGACGAAAATAATAGAATAAGTTTTAGAATAGATGTACACTGGATTCAAAACGTAAAAACTTTATGGCTAAACGAAATACACAAAAAAGGGGATATTCAAATCATTTATCTTATTATTTTTATTCATGTATGCCTATTTCATGTTTATATCTTGAGATATAGCTAATTTTATTTAAAATATAACTGTCAAAACTATATATTTACCTGGTTTTATACTTCTACATAAACCTGAATACTTATCCTACACGAAAATCAACAATTAAAAGGCTTTTTCGAGGAAATAAAGACCTTTGTACAATGTACTTTGAAAATTCAAATATTTTAATTTTTGCGTCGCCAACGAATTTGAACATACGCAGACAAATTATTTCTTAAGCTGTCGTAGAGGCATCCAATTTACATGGCATTCAATTGCTAATGGCGTTTTAATGGTAGTCTTATCCGGTTTATTTTAAAATTAACCAAAAGTATAGCTCCACGAATCGGTTTTTTAAATATATTATTTTCTCACGTGTCAACAACAAGGGATTTGAAGATAAAATTGTCAAAAGATTAGCAACGGATAATAAAACAGTGACAACTATAAATAATTCCAATGTTGTTTTCACGGATCGTTCGGATTTGGAAAGGATTAGTTTTTGCATAATACAAGCTTGACGCAAGTATATTAACGAACGCCTAATAAATCACTCACTAGCTGCAAGCAAATGACAGGAACAACTGAAATCGAAAACACTAGGTTAAAGAAGTAAACTGCACATTTATGAAATGTAGCTTGTCTGTCTTGTGACTTGACTTTCAACTCAAAAAAACGGAACCAGATTAAATTCGACGATCTCCGTGGTCGAGGGGTAAGACTCTTGATTCACCATCCGAACGTCGCGGATTCGAACCGGCATGGGCAAATAAATTTTATTTGATTAATTTGTGGTATTTAACAATTAATTAATTAAAAATAAAAATAATTGTGTAAAAATGTTAAAAATTCTTATTTGTAATCTTTTGTAAAGGCCATTTCATAAAAATTCTCCAGCCCTAAAGAGTCCTAAATTATCCGATCTTTCAAAATAAATATCAACTCTACTTTTGACACTTATCTTCTCATAAATGCAATACTAACTATGAAGGGGGCATCAAAAAATGTTAAACCATGCAATGCCCAGTGTTTTAAATATAATGTCCTCCGCGTGCAAAGCCATTATCTTCTCCAAGCATAAACTTTCTAATTAAAGTATGTTTATCAGAAGTGACCTGCCAGGTAAGTATTTTTTTTTGTATCTATTTGTAAATAATAAAATTAGATAGAGCCTCAGAATTAATAATAAATTGTTGAGTGATTATCGTTTGCGATCACTTGAGGCGATTTTTCACAAAACGGCGCTCTACAAATTATCCAATTATTATTATAGTATATTTGCGACACGTTCCAGAGTGGAAAATACTCTCAGTATCACCTTCCTCTTCCCCCATCTCCTTCCCCTCCCCACTACCTTTAACCTCACAACATACCCCAATTTGGGGATGCCATAGTCTCACTGGCTCCAGACAGAAGCAGTTGGGAACTTTTGTGCGGAATTCATATAAATAAATAAAAACTGCTTTGAATCCTTTGAATGCAGTACTTCGGAAAAATGTTGGACCTATGCTGAAAAATGGAACCCTAAGAATGAACCATGCAATTGAGTGCGCATAAAACCGTCATATGATACTGCAGTATTGTTCAAAATAGTAACCTACGAAGAGCCTCGTAACACGTCGTACCGAGAATACTTCGAAAAAACTTTGGACCTATGCTAAAAAAACGAACATACAGAATTAAAATCAGTCATGAACCCGAAAATCTAATTGGCTATAAAAACTTTGTTAAATTTTGTTGGTCCCAAATGCTGCGATTGACTGCCTATGTGAAAAGAATTTCAGATCTCAGGACAACGAAAAACACAGACAAGCGAATGCCTGCTACTCTTACGAGTATTATGGGAAAAGAAAAGTGGGTGGGAAGGCCTGTGGGCTGCTAAGAACCGAAGCTAACCATTTTTGGAGGGGGCCATGTACATCCTTCAGGCATCACGAAGATGATGCAAAAATCTTTATTTTCGATGGTGTCGAAATCACTTTTGCTAATCACTATTGCAAGCGTGACATGATGATATAATAGAAATTGTGACAAAAAAACGTCACATGCAGACGATTTCTAGTACAGATAAAATGGTAATTAGCTTACGAAACTTATAAAATATAATGAAAGAATAGATTATCATAAGCCTTTTAAACTGGTGTTATTATGACGCAGCACAAAAAAATCACCAGTTTCTTATCTAAGGTGATAAAATTTAAGTAAGTTGATATCTAAATTCCCAATTATGTGAGCGACTGTGTCCTCGAAAACTAGACAATCAGTCGAAATGAGGGATTGTCTTATCATATTTGATCTACTTAGGCAAAATCTGATTAAAAATAAAAGTGAAATTAAAATAGGTATATTATGAGAAAAAAATATGGGATAATTCTGTATAATGTTTTTAATTCAAAAATAGATGTACGAGATTGATGAAAATGACAAAATGTAGGCAAGTTGGTGGCCATAGCTTAATTGGTAGAGACGCCAGTCCGGTAAGGCCGGAGCATAGTGCAGCGGTAAGGCTCTTGACTCGCACTCCGAAGGTCGCGGGATCGAAACCCGGCGAGGCAAATAAATTTTATTTGGTTAATTTGTGTTATTCACAATTTATTCATTTAAAATAATATACAGTATATTTGCGGCACGTTCCAGAGTGGAAGATACTCTCAGTATCGCCCTGGTGTAAGACCACCATTCAGAATTGAAACTTTGCTTGAAATGGCTTTAGCTATGATTGGTGATCAGATCTGAATAGCCAGGTACTTACCCACCTTCCTCTTCCCTATCTCCTTCCCCTCCCCACTACCTTCAGCCTCACAACATACCCCAATTGGGGATGCCTTAGTCCCACTGGCTCTAGACGGGAGCAGTTGGGACTCTTGTGCGGTATTCATGTAAAAAAAAGAAGACCCAGGGAAAACTAGGGGGCGTTTAAATGGCATTGTGAGGGCGTGGACAAGTAAAAAAAATATGGTCTAAAAAAGCCAAAAGAACTCCTACTAATAAACTTACGTGTATTATTATTATTAAGAATTGACAGTATATCACGGATACAAGAAGGAAGG